>VSWD01000004.1:24133987-24541487 GCA_033119305.1 Pinctada imbricata
TAGTGTTTGACAGTAACACAAACTATATTTGTACACATTCGGACATCCATTTCAATTAAGGATTCATATTTTATGTATATGTGCAGTTTTGCACCTTTTGAAAATGAAGCAGTTTTATTGTATAAACACAAGTAACAATTCTTAAGTCTAAAATACAACCAATTGAACAATCGATATTTGTACCTGATTTCACTGACAATCAACAAGAATACATGCAAAGTCATGGAATGCAAAGGTTTTGAGTGTAATGGCATATTTCGCAATCGAACAGCGCGGATGCTGACATTGAAACTGCTGTATGGATAGACTATTAACATACATTAACATATCTATATAAACGTAAAATAATGTAGTATGTAGCAGAAAATTTTTCAAATTAATAAAGTTAAGAAAAAAAATATGAGAAACATACCATGATTTTGTTTATCTCAAAGGATCTATATGACAATATAAGTTTTTTTGTTTTAACTTTTTTTTATTTTACAACGTTTAACAAGAAACAGGTTACACAACTTATATTAATATCTCACGTTGGCTCAGATGTTGGAGTAAGGGGGTCCAAGGAGCAGGAGGAAACCGGAGTACCCGGAGAAAAAACCCCTGCAGAGACCTACCCTCCCACATAAGACCCTTCGCCGAATCTTGGATTCGAACCAGGGAACATAGAGGTGAGAAGCTAGCGCGCTACCACTGCGCTAACCCGATCCTGAGAAATATAAGTTTGAAACTGTTTAAGAGGCAAATTATAAGCAGAAATGTGTGTATTAGATAAAATCTATGTGATCATTTCACAAAGTAATGTCGCAAGAAATTGACTTGCATCCAGTAAGCATGATCTTTAGAACAAGTGCAATATATAACATTTTTTGTAAATCTAACTAACACTATATACAAATGAAAATTGCTGCAATATTTTGCATGTACACTCGTTGTATCTGAAGGAAGACCTTCGGAAACCCACGCTTGGTTACGCAAGCTCACTTCCCGTGGGTCATAACGGCAGAATTCTCGGTGGATAGCACTACAAAAATCTAATGCGAGTACATGTCATTGTATGCGATATCGATAGCAAATACATGACCTATTTTATATTTCATCATCAAAATGTTTTAGTTAATAATCACAGTGGTTCATATTTGTAAATTAAAAGAGTTACAAGACAATTTGACCTATATTGGATTTAAATAGTTCATTCACTGACATGTACTCCCATTAGATTTTTGTAATGCTATCCAGCGAAAATTTTGCCGTTATGGCCCACGGGAGGTGAGCTTGAATGACCGAGCGTTGGTTTCCGACGATGCTGATGGCAGTAACCTCTTTTGATCATGGGCTCAAATATGTATCATTATGTTCCTTTGATAATGTGTTTTTTAAATGAATTTGACGATTTTTAAACATTTAATTTATCATTTTATTCATCACCTCATTGTTAGTATGAACAAGAGTAACTACTACTATATTCATTGTGGCAGTAAATTATTTCTGTTAAAAAAAACCTATAAAAACAATTGTTCATTCTGTATGTAAAGAATTCGCTGAAGTGCCAAGGATCATACTTCTGAACTTACATAATAGAATTTCATAATGACAGTGAACAATTGAAAACGATTTTTCAATGTTTAAGCATTTTCTCTGTAAAAATATGGAAATTTGCATAAATATGAGAAAACAAAACCATTTTCATTTTCCCCTGATTCACAACGCATTGAAATGTTAGCACCAGCATATATAAAAACATCAATCACTAATTTGAAAAAAAAACTTCAGGACACATGCTGATAAGTCAATAAGCAAAGATAAATGTCATACTACATGTAACAACTAAGAACATAATTGAGTGTTTTGATGTATATGTTGAAAACAATCTTTAGTTCCTACAGAATTATGCATTAATGTTATTATTCATATAGTTTACTATGCATGCCTATAAAACTGATGTATTACTTGGCACATGTAGCCAAGTTCGATTGATCGTTTGTCTCTTCAACGCATTTGAAATTTTCTGTTACAAAATTCCTTTGAAATTTTTAAAACGTGTGTCCTGCAGCATCATATTCCACCCATTCTGCTACGTCTTTTGGTAACTTTTCGGTCATAGTAATTCTCATACTTTTTGACCATATTACTTTGTTTAGACTGTCGAGTGTTTAGTACCCGAAATGTGCATGTCTGGTCCATGCTGTAAATTTATCAGGTCTTAAATGATGCTATTGAATTTGAAGACGTTTAACATTACATAAAGTTATCCATTGTATAAATAAATATCAAGTGAATTTTACAGTTAGAATAATGACATATTAGTATCCTATACAATAACAAAATAATAAAATCAAATTGTATATTTCCTAAAACACAATAAGTCATGCATCTACGTCTTCATGAGAAACAAATTTTGATGGAGTTTCGTGATTTAAAGATTCATCCTCGTGCACTATATTCGAATTGTCTGTAGAAGAGTCTCCTGGATTTCTTTTCAGCAGGTCTGAATATTTTTCCTTTAATTTTTGTGCAGTAACACACACTCCCTTTTCTTCTAATGCTTCACATATAACAAATAAATCTCATTTTTCAGGGCATGTCATTTGATACCAATTCAAAAATGCATTGTATATTTGTTCTCTAACATTGCCAGGATTATCTGCTACAACTTCATCTATAATTGAGTCTCCATCGTGATCTCCATCCATCTGAACTGAAAAGGACCAATAAAAACAATGATTCTAATAGTACCATCAAGAATGCGTATTCCGTACAGTTTTCCTTGTTGCAAATGAGAAAATGGAATAAAATTGTTCTAAGTCGTCACCTTCTTAAGAACATTTTTAGCCCTTCAACAAATAACATCAATTCATGTGAGGGATGTCTTTTTGTTCATTTAGTAGCTATATGACACATTTCTTTTGTGATTAAAGCAGATTTTAAATATTTCATATCTTAGTACTACTTGTGCTTTAGATATAAATTTTATTATCTTATCACAAACTCCTTCTCTGTAGAAAATACAAAGATTTTTACTGCATTTTTCTTACCAATTAAGTTTCTTATTATATCTTTCCAACTTGGTATATGGATATAATTACTTAACCATCTTAAACATTCTTTCCATTGTTTTCTAAGGCATTCTGCAAGTAAGATAAAGAAGCACAAAATATAAGAATTGAAAATAAGCTCATTTCTGAATAACGAGAGTTATGAAAATATTTGCTACATATAAGAACATAGAGGTTGACGCTGTTGCAGCTCCCACATCAAATCAATACAGCATGAAGACCCTGCAGTGACCACAGTAGAAGACGCACGAAAGATTGTAACATAAACAATCATTTGACAAATCGACGTAAAAAAATAACAGGACTTCAGCACCTCGACAGAACAAACATTCTAATATAAACGGAGGTAGTGCAGTCAAAGAATACTGAATCTCATCTTATGAAATTGATTCAAGATCTATCGTTGTGTCTTTCGAACAAATCTCATTGTAAAAGTGAAACAAATGTAAGCATAGAGAGAAATAGTAAAACAGTTTTAAATTAAGAATGGCAAAACACGGTAAATCTAGATTGTCCATGTGTGGCTTTTTTATTTTAGTGATTTGTTTTTGTATTGTATATTCTTTGTCCTGTTTGCGTATTTTGTTGTGCCTGTCTCCTCTGTGTTTTTGTTAAGCAGTGAGACTTCTTAGCGAGAGCAGTAACAAATCGGTCCTCAACGCCCACAGTTGTTATGTATGTAAACCTTAGCACATTTGAAGTCATACGAAATGGGAAATGAAACGAACATGAAATTTGTCACTTTGTATCTGATTTTTGATTATTGAAAGTAAAGGTAGATTAAGATTGTTATTATCATTAAAGTTACAAATTGTCTCGTAAAGATCAAACCATGAATTAAGTATTTTGCGTCAATTTTTTCATGGAAGCGAGTCTAACATACTTAAAATTAGAAACTAGTTGTTAACTACATGTATTAACAAATTGATCATCAATAATCTAAACTTTAAGGATTGCCTTTATGAAATCTATCCTCATGATTTAGAGATCAAGGAAACAATCGATAGCGATAAATCCGCATCGTATTTGAAACAACAATTATTTGTTCTTCGAGGACCCTGTGTAACCAGAAAAGTAAAAGGGTTATGCCCACGCGATCCGGATGAGGACACCATTTGCTACTTGCGTGTCAGATGGCCGTCCTTAATCGGCATCAATTGCTCATTGGTCTCGTTGGTTTATGTGTATTCTTTTGCATTTTATATTTCTATGTCATATGTCTCTTTTGTGCCTCTTGCTGCGATTATTCACTGTTTTTTTTCAAATCGGGTGTTTTCGTGTTTGCTGTAACCGAGTCGGGTTGGAGATCCTCTCCTTTCTTGAATATACTTCTATCTTTCGACACAGACAGCCTATTCAACGACATCTCACTGTATAACCAGCGTGATGATTTAAAAAAATGAATCTGATATTTTTTTTTGTTGATGCAGGTATCACCCGAAAATTGGAAAGAAAACTGCATCAATGCGCGTAGCGCGTTGATGCAAAAGTTTTCTGTCCAATTTTCGGATGATGCAAAAGTTTTCTGTCCAATTTTCGGATGATACGTGCATCAACAGAAAAAAATATAAGGTTCATTTCTTATCATTTAATTATCATCTGTTTATGGACTGTTTTCATGGACCTAAAAACAATCAATCACCGCACTATATTTCGTAAGTCGGAGAGTTTCGCAGTGACACGTCTACCAAAACAAGTTATGGCAGCCGCCATGATTCAAACAGCGAACGAGCGTTTCTCTATATCTTTGGAATAAGGACCATTTTGAGCAAATTCTACATGCACAATTAATTTTTGAGTAGGTAGAAAAGAAATGGTACCCTTTAAATAATAAGCAAACATCAATGAATTGTATTTTTCAGTAATGAGTTCATTCGTGTTTGAGGGACCCCGGTTCTAAAAATAGTGCTAAAAATAAACTTCCGTGAAAAATTGTGTCGATCGAAGTATCAGCAAAATTTCTCAGCCAAACAGAATCTTCGTTTCTTGAAAATGACTATGGAAATTAATTGATTTCAACTTCCACACAACTAACTTCTCTTTCATGAGTAAGAACATTCCGTTGTCTTCTTGTTTCTCAGCTAATTCGGTACGCCAAAGCATTTCCAAAAAGAGATCTTTCGTTTAAGAACGCAAACCTTAGCTTTTAACTTAAACGAACGTACCTATACGTATCTAAACTTTAGATAGGGAGTAATCATTGGACAGAACTGGGGCATCAAAGGAAATCTTAGTTTTTCCTAACATACTAGGAATGTCGCACAGGAGTTCGACACAAATGACCCTCATTGAAGACCACTCCCTCTCTACTTTCCCTTTGTTATTTATAGAGGAAAGTAGAGGAGTATGCCAACCTGTGTACTGTGTTGAATCCCTATGAAAAGTCAATTGATTGAATGAATTTAGTTTACTAATACATATTATATTTACCAAATGTTTCACATTGCAATTATATTGCGTGAAGTTTGAAGTTTCCCATCAACTATCGGAACACAAAACATATATGAAAAATGAAACAATTATAGCTTTATTCAACGTTGACCTGCTATTTTCATGGTTAGGGACAAAGTAAAATTATGTATCCTTTTAAATTTTTATATGGGGCATAACTTACGAATTCAAATTATCTATAAATGTTTCAAAGGACACATCATACATGAAGGTGTAACAAGCGTACGGTCAGGAGATGCCAACTTTTGGAGTTGACTTCTGTTATGTCTTACTCCTTATTTGTCTATTTGTGTATGTTTGTTTATGATTATCTGAACTATGATTTTGCTTTACATTTATATGATTGCTTTGAGATTTATTAATATTTTACGTTCAATACTGGCCTCTGATAAAAGTCTTTTAGCGATGATTAATTTATATACAAGTATTCAAAAAGTTTAATCGAAAGCAATAGTTTTCTCATAAAACAGCTCCTTTTTAAAGGGCTTTTTTCCGAGCTGACAAAATTCATGTGTGTCTAGAAACTGAATTTCGCTCTTCAAAGCAACAAGTAACTTCTACTCAACTCTCACACATGAAAAGAATCCATTAACCTTGCCCACTACAAAGAGGTATAGACATGCATAATCGAAGTTGAATATTTTGATGTCGTTTATATTTCCGGTAGCGTAGCAAAGCGTATGCAGGTGCTTGCAGATAGTCATGCAAAAAATGAAGACCATGAATTTAAAAAATGTACACAAAGGGTAATTTATAATGCAGAAAACAGCCCTGGAAATGTGTGCAATTCATTAGCCTCGGGGGCTTCATTTCCTGAATTCCATTCAGGGCCTAGTCGTGGACATATTTGGGGCCTCATGGCAGCTCCAAATCCCCCTACCTAAATGGTGATTCCACTTGAAAAGTACTCTGGATACTCACCCGTTTGCAAGAAATGAAATGATTTTTTTTTCAATTCAAACGGACTCGACTCTGCATTAATATGAGTAATTTTCATTACCGTACTTTTTAAATAGTAGTAAGTTGAACATTGACTCAATTTTACACGAATAGCTTGATAAACAATGTATAATGAAGGAATTAAAAGCAGTTTTCTTTTATTTTACAATATCTTATGTCGATGAAAAAATAATGACTGTTTTCCATCTTATTTCTTGTAAGGTATCGGTACGTGCGTTACGTACGTTCTTAAACGAAAGATCTCTATTATGAAGAATTCATCGCTAGAGCCAGACGGCCTCCCAGTAAACTTCTATCGATTATTATCCAAAACGTACATATCTGATACACCGTGTTTCAAATTTGTTTCCAAATGACTGTTGCCTGATAACAAATGTCTGGTCCTTGCTGCAAATTTATCAGTTCTAAATGATGCTATTCAATTTGAAGACGTAAACATTGAAAACTTCGCTTATTCTATCGAGGGAAAAAGCAACATCTGCTTAACAGATGATTGGATTTTCTTATTGGTTGATACGTGACAGAAGAATCTAATGGTGTAAAAAGAACCTTAACATACCAGCATTCGGGCGGATTGGTACCTCAGCATAATCGAATCTTCCGTCAAAAGGACTTCTTTGAAGTGGACGTATAAATTCTTTGTCTTCAATACTTGTATTTAGATATGGAATAGTTTTACATTTTCGACTTGTTTGAAGTGGAATTGCATAAATAATTTGCTGATTATCACCATTCATTGTTTCTGTATCCCTGAAAAATAAAAAACAAAATGTAATTTGGGCCTTTCAACGATCACTAGGTGTCGGCCGGAAGAAACGGCAACTCGTACACAAACTTCAATATTAACGTAAATCGGAATTTTTTGCACTTTCTCATCTTTAGCATACGTACGTATTTCATTTTATTGTGATTTTTTCATGTCTGTTAATTCAAGGAAGTTGATGGATGAGTTGGTAACACTCTGTACATTTTAAAAATTCTTCGCCGAAATTGAAATAGACAGAGCGAAGGGAAAATGTAACAAAAAATGCACACTCGAGGTTTGAAGTCCTCAAATTTCATGCATTTCCATGTTTTAAAATGTATAAAAAGGTAAATTACTCGCTGAGAAATTCAAGTACATATATAAGACTTCGCATACATTATACAATTTTGTGAAGACTGATCACAGAACAAAAGAAATTGAATAGCTTGAATTGCAAATAAATAGTACAAATTGCCTCTCTTTGTAAGTTGATTAAATTCGTTATTCGCTGATAGTTTAATTGAATTACATTTTCAATTTTGAAATAGCAATTTTTCTTCGTATTTGTAATTTAGACACAAACTCGAAAGTTATAAATTATTTTGAAAGGAATATTCTTGGATTTGAAATATAAATGTAGTTTGAGGACATATATATTTATCGTCAGTGCAGAAACATATTGGAACTGGGCACACGATATCCACAAGACTTGTTCACGATTCAGTAAAACAATGTGGCTTTAAGGTGTGTCTTGCACATCTCCTGTTAAGCACTCATTGAGCTTGACTTTTATAGATATTTCAATTTATTATGGCCAATGTATCATTTCTTACTCTTTTAAAGACTTTAATTCATTAGACACATTAAAGCGGCCAAGTTTGAAAATTTGATCTAAAATAAATTATCTAGATTATCGGTGAAGTTGGTACCTAAGGTAGCACTTTATCAAATTCTACTCTTATACAGAGTTTCTAACCTTTTTTATTGTATAATAACAAAGAAAAGTATACGTAAGAAAACGCTCCGCGGTAAATTCTGTAAAAATTGACGTGGTGGTACTTTTTTAACTGTTCGGATTTCTTATACGTTAGTTACGTTACCCATGAATTTTGTTTTACGTATGGAATATATTTGATTTAAGCTTTTTTATCAGGTATGGCTGATGAATACCGAAAAATCATAAATTGTTTAAATTCCACCTAAAGTAAGGCAAATTTTCAGCTCTGATACTTTTTCAAGAAAACCACAACATAACACTATTTGTGAGCGTTTGTTCTCTCTTACTTGAACACGGACATATACTTTTTCTTCAATATTTTGAAAAGTCTTCCCTAGGAGCACATGTTACTTTGTGTTTGGAAAAATCGTTGAAATTCAGTATCTCTGAAATGTTTACCTTAACTTGGATGATTTTCGTTACTTTTGTGTAAAATCTACAAAATTTTAGATTATCGGTGAAGTTGGTACCTAAGGTAGCACTTTATCAAATTCTACTTTTATACAGAGTTTCTAACCTGTTTTATTGTATAATAACAAAGAAAAGTAAAATAAAAATCATTTTCAATACTTTTTGTATTTTCTTTACAAATGTGCTATTTTTAGCAACAAATTTCCGGCATTTTTTACCTAGTTTTCACATAAGAATAAATCTTGATTTTCATTAGGGACCTATTAATTTTCCTTCATAAAATGATAAGATGACATGAATACTATATTTTCATATGGTCAACAAAAAATCGTTGAAATTCCATAATTCAGGAATGACATGTCTAAAATCATGTCGACACATAACTTCATAATTAATTTCTTAATTAATAACTTAATTTCTTGTTTCATTTGTTAAGATTTTAGGCCAACTTAAGAATTTTGTTCTTGAAATATTCAAAATTTTGGAGTATGTCGGCCTCGTACATCATTGATACATGTAATACTGTAGTAGAATGACAATTATAACCGGGTTAGAACACTGATGAGATCTCAGGCATATAACTTACACCTGTACGTAACTAATACAATCAATGCGACAATACTGATAAGTGGTCAAACTACCTTGAAACTTGAGTAATTAGACGTACAAATCAGTTGCTGATTGACCCTGGACCTGGACAGACGTTCCTATGTTCAAGGTTATGTGACTCGGGCGCGTGGTGACATTGTAAAGTTGCCCCTCGTCATTTACTTACGTGTTGTAGGTAATTTTGCATTATATGCACTTCACAACATTGGTGACGAGGATGGGATTATTTTCGTCCGTCGGTGAGGTGCATTTTGAGTGAATTTTCGTATATTTTTTTCTTTTCTTTTTCGCTCCTTCTTTTGACTTTATTTGTTTTGGAAATTTAGATTCGCGCATTTATTGTACATCTTCTACAGACACGACATGTATTCGGTAAAGTCGGCTCTGCTGATTTCACCACCTCAAAGAACACTCTAGGTACTCAGTCGGATCATCTGATAGAGTACCTATTAGATCTTGTCTCTTTCAATCTTTCTTTGTATTTTCGTGTAGTTTCGCGCGCAAGTTATCTCGGGATGGGTTCTAAAATTAATTTTGATTCGCAGTTTATCGATTCTTTCGAAAATTTCGAAATATTGACCGAGTCGGAGATTTTCATAGGGGAAAGGGGAATCAACGATCATACAAACGTCAGCGCTGTTCCACCTTATGTTTTCCGTCGGCGTTTACTAAACATTATACAAGGCGAAGAGGAGTCAGATGAACAATTCGCTAACCGAGTTTACGAAATGACAATCGGCGGGTTTCCATATACATCCGAAAAAGACCGTCAGTTCGTCGCCGTTAATACGTTTTTAAAGGGATGTCGCGACAAACAAGCTGCTCGTTCGGTGTTAGAAGATAACCCTCGTACGCTGGACATGGCTTTGCGGTTCTTAAAACTGAGCGCGTTGGCCAACCAAAAGCTCGCTGAAATTAAAGAATTATTTAAGACGACATCAGAATGTTCGCAGGAACAGGAAAATATTTCAGTTCCTAGTTTAGCCACCAGAGATGGAGAAATGAATAACGAAAATGTGGAATTGACATCTTCATTGGAAGATGATCATCAGATCGTCGAAAATAGTGAGGTTGCACTTGTTCAAAAAGAATACTTTCGTAACTCGGATTGGCCTTGTATCTCAACTCTGAGAAGCAGATTACATACATCAGAAGTCTCAAATTCGAGTGTACATTTAAACTAGCCAGGGTCAGAGAAATTGGCCATTCTTTGACCCCATTTGACTGTTTTCTGAGGCCATATTTCTATACAACCAGGAATTCTGCGTCCATGAACAGAAAGTGGGATCTTGTTGTTGGAAAAATTGCATATCGCGACTCCTAATCAGTAAATTGTATTGTACTCTACCAATTAAATATTTTTTTTCTGTTTATTTTTTATTACGTTTGAAAGAATTTTTATTTCTTTTTAAGATATTTTATGTAATTTACCCGTTTTAAAACCTAGGTCACCTACTCCGCGGATTCGCTGTCTTTTTAAAATTAGGTAGGGGGAGAAGTAAATGGCATTTGGTCGGATCATCTGATTTATTGCCATGATTTTAAAAAGGTTTCTATTTTCAGTTAGGGGTCCTCAAAAATATAACAGGGAGGAATGTAGTAGAATGACACTTATAACCGGGTTAGACCACTGATGAGATCTCAGGCATATAACTTACACCTGTACGTAACTAATACAATCAATGCTACAATACTGATAAGTGGTCAAACTACCTTGAAACTTGAGTAATTAGACGTACAAATCAGTTGCTGATTGACCCTGGACCTGGACAGACGTTCCTATATTCAAGGTTATGTGACTCGGGCGCGTGGTGACATTGTAAAGTTGCCCCTCGTCATTTACTTAAGTGTTGTAGGTAATTTTGCATTATATGCACTTCACAACAATACATTAGTTGTTGAAACGCGCATATGATGCACTGACATGTTTACTATAGAACATGTATTTCAAAATTGATAAAGATAACCTTCACTTTTATTTGTAGAAGTATTGGATATACGCCGAAAACAATTCATTCTTAAAGATATTGGACAGTTTGAGGCCCGCAGGGCCGAAAACTGTCCAATATCTTTAAGAATGAATTGTTTGAGGCGTATATCGTACTTAAAACATTGATCACTATTCAAAGTGGCATGACTTATGACTGTGTTCTTATTATGTTAATTGCCTTTACTGTAACGAAATGTAATCACCCCAGGTTCTAACATCCTCGCTACTTGCAGTAGGGAGTCGAATCGTTTATATAAGAAGATAACGGAGATGAAATTTACAATTTAAAAAAAAGTTGTGACAAATTATGACAAAGATTCCGTAAACCAAGACGAAATTGGAGGCAATTTGACGATTTAGTTGAAACTTCTTTGGAAATATACATGTAGAATAAAAGGGCGTGTCTGTAAAAGTGTCGTTTACCGGACAAGCAAGAAAGAAATACCGAAAAGAAATCATGGGGACGTTCAACTTTCTATGTGCCAGGTTAAATGAAAGAAACAATTCAGGAAGATATTTTGAAGGAGTCTAGTTCGATAAACCTGACCTAAATTCAGCTTTTTGACGGTTAATTGCACCGTGGTGGTGGGGGGGGGCTGGGTAAAAATAATCATCAAAGGCTGGATTTAGGTCAGGTTTTTCGGACCAGAAAAAGTCGAGCAAAAATCATAATTATAAGTAAAATTAAAAAGATGATGGGATAAAATCAGACCGACGAAAAAAAAAAAAGAAAAAAAAAAGATAAAGAAAAAACGGACTGAACTATAGTGTCTCTTACACTGTCATTTCCGACACAACGGCCGATTCTTTAGATTTATAGAAGATTGTGCTGGATTTTGTCAACTCCGGAAAAATAGCAAAAACTGGAATAGTCAGTACCACGATACATGGAATTCTTGTCACGTGATTTCTAAATAAGGATTGTAACGGTTGTCCTGTAGATGTCAAAGTACATTTACCTATGACTGTCCAATATTTAATCTAGGTCGCGTATATTTTTTCAAATAAACGCGACCTAGATATGATATTGGACAGTCAAAGGTAAATTTCGGACTGTTCGAACAAAGGCATGACGTCACATCAATTTTTTAAAGTATGTTATATTCCATAGAAAATTAATTCTATTTATAAAAGCTTTAATTTTAAGGAAGCAGTAAAAACATTTAAGCTTTATTAGTCACTTAAAAGAGGATATTTCAAATTAAATTTATTTTCAGTTCTCCGGGACACTTTGCAAAACAATCACTTTATTCAGAAATATGAATTAATGTTTTACTGTAAAAACACACAATATGCGACAAAATTAAACAGCTTGATATCAAAATAAAGAGTTTGGGGAGCTACATGTAAAAGTATCATGTCTTTGTTAATGCATGTTGGTGTATTTACGAAATCAAATTCTTAGGAACAATGTTGACGGAGAATATACATCGAGGATTAACCATTTGTAAATACTCAGCGTCGTTGACTTTTTCCTACTCGTGTTTTTTTTTTTTATAGTAACCGTATACGTTAAATCAAGAATTACCCTATCTGCGGTTCCTTCTTGCATGATGAGAGTACATCAAATAATCCCTTTCTTCTGAGGTAATAAAGAACTATGACTGTAAGGAACATTGCAATCAACAGTATTGCAGCTACTGCAATGATCCAAATCATAACCCTCTCATTTTTTTGTTCTATTATTTCTTCCTTCTTTTCTGAAATTACAAAAGAATGTAGAATTTGGTTAGTACAAGTGACTGCAAGTCAAACGCTAAACATGTATGTAATGGTATTTCATGGTTTGCAACATAGCCATATCAAAGTCCGACACTGCTATTTTAATTTATCCAGCAGGGTTATCTTGCACTGACCGCAGCAGAACTCATCTGCAAGGAATAATCGACCAATGAAATACAAGGTCGCATATCAAGTGATACACAAACGATATGTTCCAGGGGAATCCTATCGATTGAACTAGGTAAATATTGTCTTTATCTACTGTACAATTGTATATGAATTCATTTTAGACCTTTCATATGACCATCATTAATACCAATTATATGGTTTTGATCAAGAATAGGGTTATATTCAGAGAACACTTAAACCGAAATTTTAGATGCTCACCACATGTTATGATATGGCGCACAGACAGCGACAAAAATTTCTGTGAATAAACGTCCTTTCTTGACCAGAATAGATTAATACCATCATATAATTGATAATGACTAAAAATGCCTATAACAAAGTCATATTAAGTAGATTAAGACAGTATTTACTTGATTTATCAAAGGGTATATTTTCATGGAACATTTTATTCGCGTATCGCGTGATATGTGACCGTGAAACATATATAAAAAAATGATGAAAAAGTGACTAACAATTACATATAGATTACGGGCGTCATTTTTTTCTCAAAGAAAAAGTCTGTATATAAAATATCAAAGTTTTTTCCATCATATTTAAGATATTGAACTGCTAACTTTATCATTTACACAAACAAGTCTTTAATTTGTTATGACAAGTATTTAAAGACTTTACATCATGACGTGTAAAAGTCAATTTGTAAAACAAGAGCCCCAGTGGGATCACAACGCTCGACTGATACCCATGCACACTCTTAGCCTACTGATATTGCATTATGATAGTGTCAGTGCCAGAATTTGAACCCACAACCCTGGGACTATATACAATTAAACTTTTTTTTTCAAAATTCAAAAATAGAAGATTTAGGCATGAAATATATATCACAGCAATCATGGCAATAAGAGACTTGAATATGTCAAATGCACAGTGAAAGGTTGTGCAAAACGGAAAAAAGGAAAATGAAAGAAACAATTTTTTTTTTGTCAAAAATGAAAATAAAGGTATTCAGATAATTAAGAAGTGCAAAAAAAGGTGACAATATTGAAAAAAATTTAAAAAAAAAAAAAAAAAAAAAAAGACAACAAAATTTGGGTGCCGGCGCCGGGACTTGAACCCACAACTCTTGTGTCCATGTGCACAGTAAACATGTCTAATCATATTTTAGAAAATTCATTAAAATTCCAAAATAGAAGATTATAGCATTAATGTGTATCAAAGCAAATAGTAATTTAAATATGACAAATAGGAACTAAATGAGGGCACAAAACCATTCATTTATAGCGTTAGTAAAAGTCCAAAAAGACGTGAAAAACGCGTCAATATTTTGACTTCGATCTGGAACAAAAAACAATAACACTTGGTAAGACATCCTTCTAGACCATCCAGATGCTTTCGGTTGGTCGATATGTGCTTCGGTTCTGAAGAAGAAGTTTGTCAAAGGAGGGTACCCCCCGTGACCTACTTTTGGCTGTGGTGGCGCCACCTCTTGACGGATCCGGACGAAAAACAACAACACTTGTAGGGGACCATGAGTTCTTCATACCTACCATGTTTCATCGAAATCCCTTCAGTGGTTCTTGAGAACAAGTTGAAAATGTGGAAAAATTACGGCGGACAGACGGACGACGGACGCCGCGCTATGACAATAGGTCTCTTGAGATTCGCTGAGGTGAGCTAAAAATATATTTGTATATTTTATATCTTTTATACAATAACCTCATTGCGAAGTTTGTTCAAACTAGGCCAGAAAATTTAAGTAAAGCAACAACTTTTTCATATACTTTCATTCCTCATCTGAAAAAAACCCCTTTACATTAAAAAAAATATATATATTTAAAGAAGAAGTCTACATACACCACAAACCAGAATTATACCTTGCAAAAAAATGTAAGAAACCTCGATCCTCATTTGACAAGTCTTATTGCAGCTTATTTTGATATCTGATCACAGAGAATGTTTGAGTCGACCTCCTTAATTATCACTTTAATGCATATTTTACATGTATGTTCTGATAATTTAACAAAAGAAGCACTTCAATCAATATGTTTTAAAATGTTACATATGTTAATATTAATAAAGATATATACCTTTGCAATGCATAAGGATCGGAAATTTGTTCGATATTCTTTACTTTTGATATCTATATCAGTGTACTTCTTTTCGCATGTTTTCACTTGTAGTTAAGTAACATAAAGGATCCCGATCCTTAAGGCCCCCTTTTTGATCACGGATAAACTGAATAATTTATTGTAATTTGTATGAACTGTTAGATGAAATGACAAATTGAAAAAAACATTTTATTTTAAAAAATCCAAAATTAAGAAAAATATATGAAAAAAAGACATTCCCTTACACAAGTTTCACAGTTAATGTGACCTTGACCTTTGAAGATTAAGTCTGAAGGAAGTAGTTATGTTTGAAAGTATTCTAGTCGAAACATCGTATGTCTAAGGTGGAATTTTGCTTTTCGGAAAGATTGTTCAATTGACAATGTTAAACGTCTTTAGATTCGATAGCATCATTTAAACCCAGATGAATTTGCAGCATGGACCAGATATGCACGTTTCGGGTACTTAACCCTCGTCAGTGATTCTCGGTCTAAACAATGGAATATGGCCAAAAAATTATAATCATTATTTGTTTTAGATCCTTGATCTTAATCTGTTATTGGTTCTACTAGTTCAAATGAGTTAAAGAAGATCCTGACGATACTCTCAACAGCACTCACAATAGAGCACCAAATTGAGTATCGACGGACCCCTAGCAAGCTAGAGGTGGGACCACGAGGAGAAAGCATCCCCTGTTGGCTTGACGCACCGGCCGTCGATGTTCATGCACGAAAATGAAAACAACATTTAAAATGCATGCACTGTCTTAGGTTATGTCCATAAAGAATGTGCTATGGTGACCATGTCAGGAAAAATATTCAAAACACTAACTGTCAAACTGTCAAAGTATTAAAAGATGTATCTAATGTTTCCGAATGCATTTCCTTTTTTCCAATGGAATGTGTTCAAGAACACATGTATAACTTACCACAGATTATAGTTCAAATGGTTAATTTATCAATTATGAGTAATTTTAATTCATATTAAGTAGATATACTTTCAATTAACCAAACCAGTCTCTATTAAATATTGATTAAACAAACAAGCAATTGGTTGAATACTTCATGATTATAAAATCGTTTAATATGGAAAAAATAAATTGATAGCTACAAAATCTTTTCAGGTTCTTAATTTTTGAAATCTCATCTGTAGTCCTAGAATGCATTTTGATTCCTCTAATTTAAATTATTTCAGATTTGTTTCAGAATAGAAGAAATAAGATAAACATAATCTCCTCAACAACTAAAGAATGTTAAACTCCTGAGTGGCTATGATGACATTTTTTCATACCCTTGTTACTTTTATGACGAATTCTGAAAATACAGAACAATCGATTTATACATTTTGCATACTTGAATAAAAGAATACTTTAGAAAAGCAATAAAATCAAAATATGACATAGATCTAAGATTTATCATATTGCAATCCATGCAATATATTTGTCAAATAACGTCCAAGGTCACGATAACAAGATCAAAACTTTGGTATAAACATAAAGGATTTATCACAAGGAATACACATGAGTCCTATCATCTACCATTCAAAATAATGCCCAATATTAAAGTTTTTACAAAAGTAGGTCAAGTTCTAACGTCAAAGTCACCAGATCAAAAACCTAGGTATCAGCATTAAGGTCATGTAATAAGAAATACACATGAAAAATATTATGTCATATCATCTAACATTCAAACGTTATGCCCAATACCAGATTTTTTCAAAGATACTTCAAATTCTAAGTTCAAGGTTACCAGGTCCAAAAATTTGTTATATACAGAAAGGTATACATTTGTGACATATCAACTTCCTATTGCTTACAGCTGACGAGCTCTGGTATGCGACAAACAGACAGACGGACAAACGCCGGACAACGTGCTCATTAAGTGTCGAAGTGTCGAGGTAGAGTGGTGATAGCCAAAAAGTTATTCAAACAGGGTTTCATAAGATTGTCTGTTTCTATTTTTCTTGGAATCAATCTGTGGCATCATCAAATATACATTCATCAATATGACAAAGAAAATTTACTGAATCGACCCTACTTGAAATTTGGAGCCGCGCACTCTTTGCAAATTGCATGAATTGAAATTCAAAATATTAAATTAGAGGGAGCTACTGACATGATTTTTTTTTTTTTTTTGCGTCTGATATATCTTTTTTTAATATCACTTTAGTTGGAAGCAGCACTGATGAGGATTTACTCATCGAAACACGTGTGGTGTGAGTTAAAATTGGTTTGAAATTTTCTAAAAGGTAAAGAGCTGGAACACTTCTGTTTTATTACATTTCTTATATATATCATAATTGAGAATCCTTCTCCATCACAATTTTTTGCATACCACTGTGTGATTATATCATGAATCAACTTAAAAATGCCTTGTAAAATCAAAACAAATGTTATTTTGCCACTCTGTGTTATTGACTACGTAAACTTGTTAACTCATTAAGTTTGATATATCTTTAATGAAGAATTGCTACTTGAATAAGTTGGTCTTGAATTTGGTTATAAATACTGGAGGTTGTTTACCTTTAAATAAGTATCAGAGGTGATTTCGTATGTATCAATAATAGACATTATATTCTGTCGAAAGACGTTTAAGATACGCACTGTACTCACAGGGATTTATTGCGCTTCCCTATTGCTTGATGTTACTTAGTTGTGAGCACGTAATCCGGATAACCACACCATTTGCTTATAGCAGATGGCCTTCCAAATTCGGCGCCGGGTGCACATTGGTCTCCTTCCTTTTATGTGTTGTTATTGATGTTTGATGTTTTTGTACACCTGTTTCGATTGTTTTGTATGATGTTTTAGTGATTGTTGTCGTGTATTTTTTTTTTTGTGGTATGTAGTTTTGTCTGATGTCATGTACGTATCATTTTCTTGTGGGTTTGTTTCGCTGGGTGCGTGCAGGGTGGTCATGATGGAGATCATCCTCTTCTCTTTAGGAGTTACCACGCGTGTGTTTTACAAAAACGAACAGAGGACTGCCAATACTCTGTCAGATTTTGTACAACATCCGTATGGTGACCCTTTTCGAATTCTTTGGTCAGTGATAAGGTAGGAAAAGTCTCATTCTAACAATGTCGCAATATTAACGAATGATGTCATAGCAAAAGCTATAGTACAAACTTGAATCCCCTTTTTTCAATCGCTCAACCAATGAGAATAGGGATTGCAAACATAGTACATTGGATAACCCATAGTACCAACAAAAAATAACGTAGCGCGATAAATCCCTGTGAATGTCCTTTGAACAAGTTGACTGTACCTATATGCCATGACAGATTAAATTTTCTCTTAACACTATTTGATGCACTAAGTGTTCCTTTTTAGAAGGGAAAAAATGGAAAAACAACTTACCAGGACAGTTAATATCATCGGTTGGAGCACATTCTTGTTGTTTTCCTTGGTTTGAACATGAGTTATTGTAGTCCTCAGAGTCAGTCTGGGAAGCATTTTCACAGGGTCGGCAATCTGTATCACTGTCAGGGGTACCTAGAGTACAATTGAAATATTTCAGGAATGAAAAGTTTTTATTAACATTTCATAAGTTTTCAGTTTTTGAAGTCTATTAAAAGATCATTCCTGTTTTGTGATACTATATACACACTTTTTAATTCACAGCTAGACTGTAATTTTTATACACTCCAATTTTTGCATCACAGCTTTTGATTCAATTTTTATCATTATGACGTTTATAGATATACACGTCATAGTAAAACGTAACGTCAGATGTTGTGATGTCAGGTCTTGGTCTGCACTGTGGTCGGTCATTTGATATTAATGAAACATTTTTCGCAAATTGTCCGTCTCCGTAATTAAAAAGTCAAATGTATGATGTAGTCCTAAACTGAGAGGTCAAATTCTCAAGTGTACAGTGTGTGAAAGATAACATGTGAATAAGGTAGTTAGATCTTTGTGAGTTGATTTCTACCATTAAATACTTCATATATTGCTTTAAACAACATGTCCCTTTGTAAAATTTGAGTGAATAGCAAGCTTGGACCTATTGAGTTTAAGCAAGCTGGGTTTTCTGTTTTATAACAACTTGACAATTCATACCACTACTAAGTGTAAGTAGATCTATCAAGTCAGTAAGATATTTTAGCTAATATCCCTGAGTATAGGTAGTTTACAGGAGTACAAAACCTTGTGCACGAACTATATGATGTAAATTCTACCACTATTCCACATGCCTGCCCAATTCATTCAAATCTAACCTTTCTTGCCAATGTACATTCCTAGAGGACACAGGCTGTGCTTTTTACAATCACCATCTCCGTTGGATCCTGAACGTAATTTGAAATGATATCCATCCTTACATCTGCAGTCAAAGTTTGTAGATCTGGTACAGTTTTTGGTCAATTCTGTGTTGGGCCTGCTACACTTTGGTGGTAGAGTGCAAAGAGAGCACTGTGTAGCCTGATTGGCAGTGTTGCTGTAGTATCCGGCTTCACATGGCATACATACAGCCTTCTTTCCACTTATATCACAGTCAGCTACTTTATAAAAACCTGGATCACAGCACTGGCAAAACTTAGAGTCGTCCACCTTGTATATAGGGGAGACATTTCGAGGAGTGTTTTCTAGGCAAGAATCTGCTGAACGTTTATGAACAATAGAGCCGTATGACAATCCTAATGTTAAGGATGAGAACATGAACAACATCAAAGAGGAAGCAGGTAATAATTCGGAAGACATAGTAATGTTTGAGCAGATATATCTAGGATAGCTCTTCTATCTTCATATGCCGTCTGTCTGTAAAAGAAAAGATAAATGTAAGTATACAAGTATATTTATTTGCTCTCATATGAAGTTAGAGAGAAAACAAAGGAGTATTGGTTTCAAAGGGCAATCTTTGTTCAAAGTTTATTTTAAATACATATACACATGTAGGGAACTTGAATGTCAAGTACTCAGTATTCTAGTTAAAGAGGGTTCTTGAGTCTTCTTTATCATTTTCCTCCCAGAGTTATCGCTCCTTAACATGTGCGCTTATACTTAATTATCATTCCGAGGTAACAGGTAGCGGGGATCTTGTCTAACAGTAAACATATAACGTTCCTCATTGTTCTTCCTTTCTTTTTATAGTTTTATATATCTACATATGCCCAATCATTTGTGTAGAATTTACTCTGTGATTATAGGAGTATAACCGCGGTGGCGTGATATGAACCAAGACGTCATAGTTCTTCAGAGTGAAACAAAAAACAACAACACTTATCAAAACATCTCAAACTCTAGATCTTCCTGATACTTTCGGTTTGTCGATATGTCCTTCGGCTCTGAAGAAGTAGTTTGTCAAAGGGGGTTATCCCCATGGCGTTCTTTTGCCTGTGATGGCACCATCTATTGACGGATCAGGACGAAAAACAGCAACACTTGTAGGAGACCATAGGTACCTCTTACATACCAAGTTTCATGAAAATCTGAAAAGTGGTTATGTAAAAGAAGCTGAACATGTATGAAAATCAACCCCCCCCCCCTCTTCCTTTTTACATAAGATAAAAGTTCATACAAAATCAAATAGTTCAAATTTCAGCATAAAATACATATGAAAGCATTTAGTAACTTAAATATGGCAAATATGCAGTATAGAGTGTGTAAAATCATACATTTATTGAGTTATTTAAAGAAATAGTGCAAAAATTTGCAATTCTGATTAAGTCCGAAATGACGTCAAAAACGTGTCAAAAATTTGACCTCGGAGTGGAACTGAATTTAAAAGTATTTCTTAAAACATCTCTCTAGATCATCATGATACTTTCCGTTTGTCGATACATGTTTCGGTTCTGAAGAAGACTTATGTCAAACGAAGGTATCCCCCGTGTTCTACTCTTGCCTGCGGTGGTGCAACCTGTTAACGAATCCGGACGAAAAGCAACAACACTTGTAGGTGATCATGAGTACCACATACCTACCAAGTGTCCTGAAAATCTGAAAAGAGGTTCTGGAAAAGAAGCTGAACGTGTATAAAAATCATCCAAACACACCCCTTCTCCTTTCCTTTTTGTATCAGAAAAATATCATAAAGAATCAAAACATTAATATTCTAGCATAAGATACATATCGAAACATTTAGTAACTTAAATATTTAACGTCTTCAAAGTCATTAGCATCATTTTAGAGCAGATAAATTTACAGCATGGAACAGACATGCACCTTTCGGATATTTAACCTTCGTCAGTGATCCTCAATCTAAACAATGTATTGTGGCCAAATTCTGTGAAAATTATGTCCTAAATATTCCGGAAGAAGTAGCAAGATGGCTGGGATATGATGCTACAGGACCCAGGTTTTCGAAATTTGAGAATATTTTGTAAGTAGAAATTTTCAAATGCGTTTGAAGAAACGACCAACCGACATTGATCGATCTTAGCTTCATGTGCCCTTGGGGACTCTTGGTCCACCAGCAGTGGCACTCAACGAGTGGTACAAATGTTTAATGTCTTCAAAGTCATTAGCAACATTTTGGAAAAATTGACAGCGTGGACCAGACATGCACGTATCGGGTATTTTACCCTCGTCAGTAACACGCCATTTGTTACTATCGTGGCAGACTGCCGTCATAAGTCGAAAATGAACTGTTCCATTGATTTATGTGTAGTATTTTGTTTTCAGTTTTTATCATTATACTCCACACTAAAATACTACAATCATTTATTATTGCGCTTTTTTCAAAGTATCATTATTATCTATTCATGGACATATTTTAAAGTGAACGATTTTCTCGTTTGATTTATCGCAGTTAAAAATTGTTTGTTTCAAGTGAATGTCTATTGAAGGGGCCTTCAGATCAGATATATGGTACAGCCCATGATTTAAAAAAAATAAGAAGTAAAGTAGGTTAACATTAGCCGACAATAGAATTTTTGACAAATAGAGACACAAATAGAGAACTGACTATTCACTGTGCGCACCACCGAATCCCTCTCTTAGATCAGAATATCTCATCCTCGTACAAAAGGCTTGCTACATCCAAGAATCGGCAACCCTTGTCGTGAATTGCAAATCTTTTACACTCAGATGAGATTCTCTTGTCTCAGTCGCAAAGTCGTGATAGACTCTATTAGTCTCGCGTTTTACGAAAAAATCATAACAACTGAAACGTAGTGATGTGTCATTTGTGTATGATTGTGTCATTTGCTAACTTTCAGTTCTGAATAATTTAAAGTGAGGACATGACTACTAGTCTTCCCACGGGATTTTAAAAGACATTCATTATATATCCCTCTTCCCTTGTGGTGTTGTACCCCTCTCAGCTAAAAGGCACGGATTGACTGGAGGTTGCTAGATCTTGATTGGCTCTCTGTAAAAATTGAAGAAAGTCCGAAATTAAAAGTTTCGTCTATAAAAGCGCACATGAAAAGTCCGTCATTTAGAATACAAGACATGCATGACACAAATTCACCATAAATTTTCACATTCAACTTTTCTCACATAGAATACAATTTCAAAGTTAACAATGCCAAAATGAGCAATGATTCAAGTTCAAGGTCAAAATTATACAAAACTCGATGTCCATACAAAATCAAGGTCAATTTCGATAACAATCAAAAGCAGTAATCTTAGTTCAGTTCGATGTCAAATACAGAAATAAAACAAAAGTGCAATTATCAAGTTCAAGGACAAATACAAAAATCTTAAGGTCAAATACAAAACTCAAGGTCGAATATAATAACCAAAGGTCAAATACAAAACTCAATGTAGAATATGAAAATCCAAGGTCAAAGACAAATACAAAATAAAGGACAAATACAAATAGGGATATCAAGGTCAAATGCAAAAATTGAGGTCAAGGACACGCTATTATGTCATAAAGGGGTCATTTCATGGGTACAATTTACAACCTACAGTTTGATACATCAATCAGCATACTGATTAGTCAAGGTCATATAACCTTTTGTTATACCCTTCTCAGTTTCTCTATATATATTCGAATATTTGACCGAGCGATCAATATTTACATCAATATTGGCCCTAGGGCAATATTTCAAAAAATATTGACCGATAAACGGTACATCGTTTGTGACGTCACGTCATTGATGACGCTATTAACTCTATCTATTTTTTCCCCGCTCTTTCTCTTATAGAAGACAATGAACGTAAACATGCCGGGCTAATCGGTTCGTTGCTGCAGTATTGATGTAAGGTATAACAAAACAATTATTGACTGGGAATTCAGACAATATATGATTTGTTGGACCTGAAGATAAAATATTGGCCTCATTCCCAATCAATAATTGTATACTATCACCCCGAAAATGAAAATAACATTTTATACACAAATATCAATATCACTGCACAAATTAATATTCAAGACAATTCATAAATCTGGCAAAACCACATGCTATCCCACCCATCCTGTTACGTTTTTCGGTAACGTTTTGGACATTATCATTTTCAAACTCTTTGGCAATATTACATTGTTTAGATTGAGGATCACTGACAATGGTAAGTACCCAAAACGTGAATGTCTGGTCAATGCTGAAATATTATCTGTTCTAAAATGGTGCTGTTGAATTTGAAGACGTTTCGCATTTGAACCACTTGGTAGTATCACTGCTTGTGGACCAGAAGTCCCGGAGGGCACATGTAGCTTCGGTTGATCGTCTTCCGGTCCATGCTGTAAATTTATCAGGTTTTAAATGATGCTATTGAATTTCAAGACGTTTAACATTTTAACTACTTGGTGAGTGTCACTGCTGGTGCACCAAGAGTCCCCGAGGGCACATGTACATGTAGCCAAGTTCGATCAACTACGGTCGATCGTGTGTCTCTTCAACGCATTTGAAATTCTCTGTTACAAATTTTCTTGAAATTTCTAAAACGTGGGTCCTGTAGCATCATATCCAACCCATTCTGCTACGTCTTTTTGGTACATTTTTTGACATAATAATTTTCATACTTTTTGGCCATATTACATTGTTTAGACTGAGGATCACTGACGAGGGTTTAGTACCCGAAACGTGCATGTCTGGTCCATGCTGTAAATTTATCAGGTTTTAAATGATGCTATTGAATTTCAAGACGTTTAACACTCTTAAACGGATTTGAAAATTTCTGTTACGAAAATTTATCGAAACTTCTAAAACGTGGGTCCTGTAGCATCAAATCCCACCCATCCTGCTTCGTTTTTCGGTAACGTTTTGGACATAATAATTTTCAAACTCTTTGGCAAGATTACATTGTTTAGATTGAGGATCACTGACGACGGTTAAGTATCCGAAACGTGCATGTCTGGTCCATGCTGAAATTTTATCCGTTCTACAATGATTCTATTGAATTTGAAGACGTTTAGCATTTTTGAAGGAAAGGGGTGACCGACACGTCTTACGCGCAACACAACGACATTGTCATTGCCATGATTGTGTTGTTTTTGATATAGGTTTAAAAGTTGATAAGTCATGTACAGGTGATCAATTCAAATGACAAATATGGAAAATGACCATATCCCTACATACAGCACAAAATCGATAATGTAAACGTCTTCAAACTGAATAGCATCATTTAAGAACAGATAAATTGGCAACGTGGACCAGGCATGCACGTTTCGGGTATTTAACCCTCATCAGTGACGTCTTCAGAAAATAATAATCGAAGTGAAACGTCATGGTTATATTCAAAAGCAGCTTCATTCGATGTTGGCGTAGGTTGCACGGAAGGGGATATCCACGGAAGCATAGAAGGGACATTGCGGGGAAAAAATTGCTCATGACTTAGTAACTCGTGCGCACGACTTAGTAACTCGTGCGCACGACTTAGTAACTCGGGCGCACGACTTAGTTACTCGTGCGCATGACTTTGTAACTCTTGTTCACGACTTTTGTAACTCGTGCGCATGACTTAATAACTCGCGGTCATGACTTTGTAACTCGTGCACACGACTTTTTGTTGTCATTCCATTGATCAATTATCTCGTGCCTATGACTTTGTAACTCGTGCAAACGAGATAATCGACCAATAGAAAACTACGATCAAGTAAAATTGCGACAATTGACAATGATCATGCATGTTTCGTCTATCAAAAGTTCAGTAAACCTTATTCTTATGCTGTATTAAGAAATCATCGGTGTTGTGCTCAATACAAAACGTATTTTACAACAGTTCCCCAAATTAATTCTTGGAAGCACACGGACACCCTCGGAAACCCCCCCCCCCTTGATTTCGTAAACAGAGAGAACTTTATTAAAGAACAAACGCTAGTAATACAGTACCACAAGTCAAATGCTGGGCTTGACGGACCCTTCTCAGTATGGACAATTTCTCCAGTTTTTATGCATATCTTTTTAAATAAAAGGTGCGCCCCCATCCCGATGGGATGGACCCCTTGAATATTTTCCAGATCCACACATGAATGATACATGTACATCATTTCTTATGGGGAAGGGACAGTCAAGCCGAGCAATCTGGTGAACTTAGATTACCCCTTCGACCCCTCTTTTAACTTTACCAAATTCATGGTTCCGTCATATATATCAATATGTTTGTTTGCTACGAACCAAGTTTAAGTACATTTGAAATAATTCAGCAAAAATGAAGCGCGATTGGCTCAATTTCTACATGTTCTAAGCACGCAATATGTGGCAAAATTCATTACATTTTCATGTTCTCTATTTTCAAAACTGTCCTGTTCTCTTCTAAATTAAGTTATTTACATGAAATAAACTGTGTTGTCTTCCTTCAACTTTGATCTAAGGATTGTTCAAATGCAAAAACTTCATACTCTATTTTTAGAATTTATATGTTTACTCCGAGACGCCCGAGAAGGATGAACAATCTGTAAAAATTGTGTAAAATCAACCAGAAAAAAATCTGGGCTTGTATTGTAATTCTTTTCCTTGTTTGACACAAATGAGATAAAGATCCTGACGAAAATCTCAACAGCACTCGCAATAGTAAAGCACCAGAGTTCATGTAGGTGGCACTGTTAGAACGCGCCGTACTAATTAAATTCAGATATAACATAGATCATGTTATAAATAAATCTAATGTAAGTATAGTATCCAAGTAGGTTGGACCGAAAAAGAAGCTTAAGGTCCATCCAATTTTTTTCTGAATGGTTGTACCTTTTGCTAATACGTACATATAAAACTGAGTAAGAACATACCTAATGAATAATCAAACCTTTCGCACATGTTCATATTTAGATTCCAGTAAATTCTGTCTATTAATTTTCAAAATCTACATAGTAACATACTACTTTTTGTGGGCTCGGGAGGTATTGGTGACAATCTTAAGACTTAACCCTATTTCATTTCTACCTACGAAAGTTACAAAAACAGAAATAAATAGAAAGATCTAGAGGGCACACATTTGCGTATATGCGATTTATGAAGATTGGATATAATGTAACTTGCTAATGCATCTAGATATCTTAATGAATTGGAAAACCTGTCAAAATACCAAGATGTTGTAACAAAAAGTTTTTTTTTTTTTTAGTTATCTATCTTTTGAATCACGTTTCGTTCAAAATACCTGTGGTAACAAAAAGTTTTTTGAGTTATCTATCTTTTGAAGCACGCTTCTTTAGGAATTTATTACATTTACCTTTTAACTCAATAGACCCATTTCCAAAGGGATTGATGCTCGTCTCACATAATGGAATTTTGATTAGTAAACAAGTATCATGAGTATGGGAAAGAACGAATATAGTTATGGATATGTGGTATCTAGGACATACATGTATACCTGTACTGTGCGTACGACGCATCTATGTCGATCAATCCTAGGACTGGTGCATTTTATCGTATCCTATAGAAACTGGCTTAAATTATTCTTGGTGTCATATGTATTTATGTGGGACGACTTCGCCTTCAACAAAAAAAATAATAAATGGGCCTTTTTAGGACCGAAATATGCTGATTTTCCGACGTTGCATGAAATCTTTGAACTTTGTTTATCTAATACTATTAAGGATGTATATTAAAAAGTTATTTTTATGAGTATTTGATATACCGTGCATTTCTTCTAACATCAATAATGCCTGAAAAGTCGGTCAAGACACAAATATGTACATACTTTGGTCTATTATGTAATACTCTAAAGATCACGTTTCATTCAAAAAGTGGAAGAGTCCGGAAATATTCGTGTCAAAGACGGAGAACAAATGAATTAATCAGTCATAAAGTCAAGGTAGATTCATAGTATTACAGTTGCTTTTTAGGGCTAAATAAGGGGTTGACACATTTGTATCATATTTTATATCACATTATCATTATTTTGAATGAATTAAGGTATCTTCGTCTATCCGAATTTAAGAACATCAAAATCCTATCCTATGAAATCGGTCTAACGTATCTGTGAATTAAGCGGATCAACGACTAATTTTTCTTGAACAAAACGTCTGGTGAAACTTATATATAGACATGATAAAGACCATAATTAGGTAGTTATGAAGGCAAGAAATTTGCCCGATAACATGGTATTACAAATGTAGGTACTGTGAAAATTAGAATTGCTTTACTTCACAATATGACCATATGTAAATAAGGGGTAACATAGGTAATGGTGTCTCATGAATAAGATGAGGTCAACCCCTCCTTAGCTCCTTGTTAATATTTCGACACCTTCTTTCTAATAAGAAGACGTCAACCTTTTCTAGAAAAAGTTCAAAACAAAAAAATGCTTCTTTAGATTGAAATATTTCTATATTTAATATTTATTATGCCTCTTTACTTTTTCCTGAAACAAAGCAGGCGTTAAAAACATGATTTTTGTCTTCTACGGAATATTTCAGTATATTTATTATTCCGGTAAGGTGTATTTGATCAGGGGACCATTTTAAAGCAGTATCATCAAATCACTTCACAACAAAAATCTACAGATACTTTTTTCAATCAAACCGACACTCTGCATATTGCTACCGTGTTATTTTTTTAAAATCTACATTACACATCTGTCATTCTAATTAATATAACTTTAAATAAAATTTGTGTTGGCGTAGCCTAAGGATGACTTGGTGCGCCCATTATAATATCAACATTTATCTCTTATATCATTACCTAAGAAAGTTACATGTAAATAACATACAGGGAGAGATAACTAATTCAAAAATTGAATTATGTCAGAATGAATCTTACCTACATCTCAATGTGTTTAATATATAGTAGAAATATTGCTAATGATTTCTAGTGAATCAAAGCACTTAAAAATAGCTTGATGTGATAACAAACATGCTAAACTTACAGTTGTTTAAGATAGTAAACAAGTGTAATAGGAGGCGAAATTATTTTCAGTGCGTACATACCTATATGGCGCACCTGCAAATACGTAATTTACTGTATCCCTATAGAAACTTGTAAACATAAGTGTTAGTGTGAAATAGGTTTATTGCTGACACGTTTTTTTTTTTCAACCAGGTCGGTCCATTCTTATTTCGAAAGTACGTACTAACCATTTTGGATTCATATCATAATAAAGAAAAAAAAGGCTTTCTTCTACAAAGAATAAAGATCAAACTACACAAAATGATAATTGAATAATACAGAAAGAAAAGAAAAAAAAATTAAAACTGAATGAATAAAACATACATTTCAATACTGGTTTATAATCTGAATCACAAGGTTGGTATTGATCATGTTGATCTTTGATCTAGTCGCCGAAGATATCATTCGCCTAGTGTCACAGTGTATCGGCACTTAAGTCGAAACATATGCCTATTTGTAGTGCTGGTAGCGTAATGGTTAGCTCGGTGGACTACAAACCCATAGTTCGTGGGTTCGATTCTCACCTTCGCCGGGCATTGCAAAACAATTGTATCCTTGGGCAAGTTACTTTACTCTCTACCCAGGAGTAAACCGGGTGCCTGGCACATGAGACGAGTTGGCAATGCGAATGAAAAGCATTAGCACCTGAACGGTAGCTCTGCTTCTAAACTTCAAAGGGCCGGGTTAGCGCAGTGTTAGCGCGCTCGCTTCTCACCTCTATGGCCCCGGGATCGAATCTTAGATTCGGCGAAAGGTCTTATGTGGGAGGGTAGGTGGTCCCCCATCCAGGCCTCTGCAGGGTTTTTTCTCCGGGTACTCTGGTTTCCTTCTGCTCCTTGGACCCCCTCACGCCAATATCTGAGCCATTGTGATACATTAATATAAGTTGTGTAACTTGTTTGTTAAACGTTGTAAAATAAATAAAGTTTAATTTTTTTACTTCAAAGGGAGTTGAGAATGCACTGGATTGTACAGGTCTCGCTAGTGTCGCGTGAGGCTAAAGTGAACGAGACTATAAACCACTACCTTTACATTTACTTATTTGTCTATACTCTACGTCACCAAATTTTTGAAATATTTTAGGATTAAGGGGCATCTCCCTGAAGAAAAAGTTTTACCCTTTGCAAGATATTATTTTAAAGAATTTCACTCTTCATAAACACGTGCCTGGTGCATTGAAACTGGTTTTAAATTTTCTGCCAGAAGTTACAGAGTTGGAACACTTCCGTTTTATTGAATTCATCCAACGATAACTCTCTATTGTGTCCATTGAAACCCTTAGTAGTTTTGGTCCTCGAATGTACACAGACCTAAAACTACTTTCTATGAGATCATAGAAATTTTGCAATCATTTGCAATCATAGAAATTTTGCAATCATCTCACTTCGGAATGCTGTTCATTCCGGGGTTCGCAACCGTTTCGATGGGAATTCTCAATATAGATATCTTGCATGTCAACATATCTATCTTGCATGTTCGCATATATCAGTCGCATGTTGACATAAAATAAGTTGCAGGTTGATATCATATATGATAAAATATCTCGCATGTTGGAGGCAGATGTATGTGCGGAAGCGTATATATAGGTATCATACTGTTGTTGTGTTGTAACTATATTTCTTGATATACAATTTATCAACTTATAATGATATATAGTTACAAGTTGTTTTACTTATATCAATAAATGATATATTTTATTGCCATTTCAGCAATTTCTATGTTGCATTGTCTAGTTAATCTTAATTTATGAGCACAGCTTTTATCAACTTTAAGATTAAGTTGATAAAGCTATACTGTCATTTTTTATAATACCGCGGGAATACCAAGTGGTATACAGTGAATACAGGAAGGAACGAACGTGTAGACCTACCCAGACCCTGATTCTTAACGCGAGTTAATTTCTCATTGATTAAGGAGTAAATCTATAACTGCGACTGATTTTTTTTTTGTGTGTTGCTTGCGATGTATAACGACACTCGGTGATCATTTCTGTTGTCTGTCTGTCCATCTGTGTGTCCGTCTGTCTGTATATCCTACTTTAAGTGTCAAACTCCATACCTTTGTAGGGCGTTGCCATTAATTTTGATTCCTGTATTCCGTATGACAAGGCCTTTCTAAGGGCGTCGGGTCGTTTCGCCCTTTTCCCCCTTCGCTCCCGGGTCGTTTCGCCCCTTTTCCCCTTCGCCCCGGGTCGATTCACCCCTCAAAGTGGGTCGATTCGCCCCTCAAGGTTGGTCGTTTCGCCCCTCAAATGTGAGTCGTTTCGCCCCTCAAGGTTGGTCATTTCGCCCCTCTAGATGAGTCGTTTCGCCCCTCAAGGTGAATCGTTTCGCCCCTCTTTTTAGGAATACTCTCTCTGCATGGTGAGTCGTTTCGCCTTTATTTTTATAGTTGTTATTTGTGGGTCGTTTTGCCCTCATTTGAAAATTACTTAATTATGCTAAAATACTGGGCTTGAGTTGTGACATTAATATTTGTTTATTGGCGGCTTTTTTTGGCTTGTTGTTGCTTATAGACATAAAAAATCTTCTAATTCAGAATAGAAGGGCGAAACGACCCACCATTCAGAGAAAGTGTTCTTAAAAAAGAAGGCGAAACGACCCGCCATTAGGGGCGAAACAACCCACGATGAGAGGTGAAACAATCGATCTTTAGGGGCGAAACGACCAACCTTGAGGGGGTAAACGACCCACCCTGGAGGGGCAAAACGACTCACCCTTAAGGGGCGAAACAACCCACCTAAAGGGGCGAAACAACCCACCTTAGGGGCAAATCGACCCGGGGCGAATCGACCAGGGGCGAAGGAGAAAAAGGGCGAAACGACCCGGAACCCTTCTAAGGATACCATGCAGTTTTGACCTAGTGATTAAGACCTTTGCGTTTGACCTACTTTTGAAAATCTTCAAAAAAATTATCATAATTTTTTAAGAAAGATAGAAACAGCATCCGAAGAACAGACACATTTGAACTCAGTTCGCAGGTAATTCTAATCATCAAAATTCATGTTAATTTCATACTCAAACCTGTCTCGATATTGTTATTGAAATTGGATAAAGTTATTAGAAAACTAGGCTATACTAGTATATTATCTAGTCCAGGAAAATTATCATATGTATCAAAGTCAGCCGATTTGATATAAAATGCATGGAGGCTTCGAGACATGAGAAAGGCACTATGAAAACGTCTTGTTCCGTATTTAGTCAAGAGAAACTGGTCGTTGCAGCTATTACTTGATGTTTGTCAATAATAACAAAATAATGAATCAAAATTCAAAGTATTTTCGACGGACGGTAAACATTTGATGCTCTCGATCGGAGATGCTTAGTCCTATGGATCCGTACATGAATTGAAGAATCCAGGATCTTAGTATAAAAGCAACCGTTTGACTTTTGTTGTTGGATTGGGGGGGATCTGCACGTTTTTGAGCGACATTACCCATATTAAGCGACTTGACCTGTATTTCTTGATGTAAAAGCTATATCCAGGAAATGGATTGAATATATGATTTTTTTTCCTTTAACTGTCCATAAACAACAGGTTGGATAGAAGGACGGAAAGACGTATGTACACGCGGACGGACATGTGCATTATCATATACCCCGCCATTTTTGACGGGCGTATAATAACACTGCAAAGTGAATCTGCTAAATTCATTTCTTAAGACTAAGGTCAATCGAGAAACTAACTAAAGGTTATTTTCAGAGTGCAGCAGTGACTTTGATTTTTGGATCCAAAATTCAATAGCCTACTTCTTCTGATGATAAAAAATTACATCAATTGTTTGCAAAAGAAAGGATGGAATCTCCAACAACACCCGGTTGTAGCACACTTAGCAACATCCCAAAACACCCAATGCAAAGCCAGAGCAGAAACACACAGAAAGAGACGCAAAAGGTACAAGGAACACCAAATCACAAAGAAAAACCAAACACAAATGACTACACATAAACCAAAGAGACCAATGGACAATCGGTAGAGAAGTTTGATTTTAGAGCGTCTGCAATATTTTCTTTCCAAAGTTCAGTAGTGTCTTGAGTTTTTGCTCACAAAAGCCTCATAAAGTTCTCATAATTATTTTTGTTGCAATGGAGGTATCACTTGAAGCAGAAACATAATTCCCAAATGCATGTCTATTATCCAACTATAGAGTGTTCCAATGAGATAAAGAAGATCCTGACGACAATCTACACAGCACTCACAATAAAGCATTAGCTTTAGCATCGATTGACCCCTTGCAAGCTAGAGTTTGGACCAGGTGCCAAGGAGGAGTAAGTATCCCGTATTTGTCCAGCCGCACTCGCCGTCGATGTGCACGCTTGAACATGAAAACAATATCTACGAAACATATACTATATGAATATATGTCCAGGGCTATATGTCAAACAGGTAGGTCAAAATCATAATGCCAAAATACTTGGTATCAACAGAAAGGTTACAAGGAATATACAATGTACAGAAATATGAAATTTCTTATCACTAATAAAATATTTATTACCAATATTTCAAAGTATTTCAAAAGTAGGTCGAACACAAAGGTCTAGGTCACAGGGTAAAAAATGCATTGAATCTGCAGAAAGGTCATGTCACACGAATGCAGGTATGAAATATCAATGTCATACGTCCTACCAAGGTATGGAAGTGATACTAAAAGACAGAAGGACGGACACGCACATGGACAGACAGACAACAGAAATGTTCACTGTGTGTCGATATGCTTCGCAGGTAACAAAAAAAATCAGTCGCAGTTATAGGTTTACTCCTTATTCAATGAGAGAATAACCCACGTTAAGAATCAGGGTCTAAGTAGATCTACACGTCTGTCCCTTCCTGTATTCCCTGAATACCACTTGGTATTCCCGCGGTATTATCAAAAAATGGCAATATAGCTTCATCAACTTAATCTAAACGTTGAAAAAAGCTGTGTTCATGAATTAACATTAACTAGACAATGCAACATAGAAAGTGCTGAAATGTCAATAAAATGTATCATTTATTGATAAAAGTAAAACAACTTATAACAATATATCATTATAAGTTGATAAATTGTATATCAAGAAATATAGTTATAACACAACAACAGTATGCTACCTATACGCTTCCGTATGTATGCTACAATACCGTTGTATTTTCAAATATTAGAGTTTTATCCGATCGACACATCTTTAATACTATAACGTTACCTTTACAGTAACGAAATATCTCAAAAATCTTTCTTCCGTCAATTATGGAGGTAAAATTAATTTCAATATAGAATAGTTTATGTATGAACGTGATTGTGATTCTTATAGATGGTACCATTTCAAATTCCGTACTAGCATCATCACCACTGCATACCAGAATAAAATAAAATTAGATCGAGACGACAAATTCAACAGCTACGGAAGCCGACTAGTGCCAACCTAAGTGAAATTTTTAAGTCGTAATAACAACTTAGTATGTCATAATTACGACGTAATATGTCGTAATTACGACATAAAATTTTCACTTTGGTTAGCACTAATTGGCTTCCGTACAACAGCACTCACAGTATAACACAAAGTTGAGCATCGATGGACCCCTAACAAGCTAGACGTGGGGCAGGTGCCCGTGAAGTAAGCCTTCAGCCCCCTTCACACTTTCAGGGATCGAGCCACGATTCCGCTACGACTCCAAAAAAGGTCTATCCGTGGGGAGTCGGGACGCAAATTGTTCGATGAACCATGAACCTACGACTCCAGTACGGATTGCTTAGGGTTGATACGAATCGAGTACGGATAGCTACGGATAGCTAGGGATTGCTACGGATATCGTCCCGACATTGCTACGGATTGCTACGGCACGCGTACGGATAGATACGGATTGCTACGACACGAGTACAGATAGGTACGGATTGCTAAGGATTACCACGACTCGAGTACGAATAGCCTCGATTTGCACAAGGATAGCTACGACTTCAGTACGGATTGGTAGGATTAGCTTGAATTTCCTATGCATTTTTAATCTATAATTATTTACTAAAACACCGAATATTTTCAAATTGAGATGGTCTCACTTGTTTTATAACAGTATTGAGGTTTTATACATGCCTTTATATCATGACCTGAAATTGAATAGTTGAAGTATTAACTCATATATTGACAGCAAAACGCACAGAAACCTAATAAATTTGAAGTTTATTTAAGACACAATCCTTGGCTATCCGTAGCAACCCGTAGAAGAGTCGTAGCAATCCGTAGCAAAGTCGTATCAATCCGTAGCAGAGTCGTAGCAATCCGTAGCAGAGTCGTAGCAATCCGTAGCAGAGTCGTATTGCTATTTTTATCACAAAAATGGTCCCGGATTGCTACGGATGCGCTACGGGTTACTACGACTCCCCTACGAATAGCTACGACTCCACTACGGGTTGCTAAGACTCCCCTACGACTCCGCTACAACAAATCTATCCGTAGCGGAGTCGTGGGAAATTTTGAACATGTTCAAAAATTTTCTGTCTCATCCCGGATAGCTACGGATTGCCAAGGATAGCTACGACTTGTCACGACTAGTGCCGGATCGAGCTACGGATTGCTACGGATAGCTACGGATGTAAAATTTTTCTCGATCCGTAGCTATCCGTGGCCCGATCCGTGAAAGTGTGAAGGGGGCTTTCATCAGATACCGAAAGTCCAATATATACCTATTCATCAACAGTTAAAAGTATGAAGGATAATAAAGCAGGAAAACAAAACATGCTTACCATAAGATAATTAATATTAGAATATTAATAATCCAACTTATACTGTGCTTAATGCAACTGCGTAAAATTCAGACCTATACATAGGGACTTACCTTTAAAATAAAACTTTTCGCATGTCATTTCTACCATGGAAAATTCAAGACAGTGTACTTAGTTTGTGTAGGCGTAGCGTAATATAAGGAGGCGTTGGTACATTGTATCGCATAATAATATCGATCTCTCTTTTTACCTACGAAAGTTAAAGGACGAGCATATTTTGCACTCCTGAGATTAATGAAATTTGCCAGATAATAACATTTAAGTGCGTATGTCGATGTATTTATTTACATGTACAAAAAAAGTTTATTCGGTATTCATGTTCTGCACGCGCTCTTGTTGCGGATTTATCTTTATACCCTTATGAAAATAAATTATTCAAAACCTTCAAAAGCAAAGAAAATTTGATGATTTGAAACGTTTTATTGAAATTTTCTGGTAAATTTCCCCTGGCTTGACGTTGATGACCAGACATGCACGTTTCGGGTAGTTAACCCTCGTCAGTGATCCTCAATCTAAACAATGTAATATGACCAAAGAGTGTGAAAGATGTAGCAGGATGGATGGGATATGATGCTACAGGACCTACGTTTTAGAAATTTCAAGAAATTTTGATAACAGAAATTTTCGAATGCGTTGAAGAAACGATCAACCAAAGTTGATCAAACTCGGCTACATGTGCCCTCGGGGACTCCTGGTCCACCAGCAGTGACACTCGCCAAGAACATGTATATGGTGTACCTGTAAATCGGTTATCCTCTGTCGCGCTTATGTACAGTATCCTATAAAAACTTTATAAACACTGTAACACCTTGTGTTTCATGATAGGTTATACGAAATACCAATAGACCAACGGGGAATTATTTTTGAAATGGCACCTACTGACCCCGATTCTTTTTTCGTAGAAAAAGGTCGAGATGAATCCGAATGTGTTGACATGAAATGGGAAACATTTTGTATATCATTTCCTTTCAAATGACAGATTTAATTACATCGTTCGAAGTTGCAATATAAATTGTAATTGCTGTTCAGGTATTTAAATGAGATTTTCTGAGAACTAAAAAAAAAACACAACATTACGTCAGTGTTATATTTATTTCTATCATGTTATGATGGTTAATCTTCTACATATATAGTAAACTAACATGAGGTGATATCTATATTAATAATATTAAATGACATTTGTTCTTACTATATTAAGAATGACGAGCGCAGATATAATCTTCTGATAAGGGACTCATGAATGTTAGGGGTTAGGTAAACTTCAGGAGGTTAACATCCTAGCAGCTTCCCTCCTATTCTATTTTGAATATATATTTTATTTTGGATATGCTACTGAATCGCCCCTACAGTAAATTTGGAGCACTCTCTGTAAAGTAAATTTACAAATCTAAATTCAAAACAGGGCACCTGGTCTCACTTCGGAATGTTGTTCATTTCGGGGTTCGCAACCGTTTCGATGGGAATTCTCATGATTTTGCCTTGCCTTCTCAACTTTGAGACTAAATAACGGTTAGGTACTTCTTTGATGTTTTATATAAAAGAAAGTGTTACTGAAATGAGTTTTGGTGGCTCCGCTGGAAGCATCACTGATGAGAAATTAATATTCGAAGCACGTGTCTGGTGCAGGAAAAATTGGTTTGGAATTTTCTTCATGAAGGTAAAGAGTTGAAACACTTCCGTATTATTCAAAACGTCTTAACTTAGCCCCTTTGTTGATTTTTAAGGAGGTAGGTATGGTTCCTGTAGACGGATCAAGACATGGCGATCCCCCTCCCTTATACCTTCCAATGTTTCTAGATTGTTCAAAATCAAATATAATTTATTTACACTATTGGTGTTACAGCATTACATACATTATATATGATAACAAAATACGTTAATAGTACTTTTGAAACTTAAAAGTTGATATGGTATACAAATAAATCTTCAGATATCATATTTTTTTCTTCTCGTGTGTGATTCTAAATGAGAAAAATGACACGGAAAATCTGGAATTTGGACAATTTTTTTTTTGCAACCAAGAGGGTAAGATTTTTCGTTTCCATCATTTTCTGTGTCAGAATATCTATTTCCAAAACGTACCAGCCCCCTCCCTCAGAATCATTTGATCATCACTAATTTAGTGTTTGTTGTAAAATGGCGGAATCTAGACTGGTTTTTTTCTACGATACATCCTATGATATTCGACAATTTATTTCAAGGTTGTCAGTCGGATACCCCTCCCTCCTTTCAGAATATGTCTAATGTTATGTCTTCGAAGCATCATTTACGGCATGGACCAGACATGCACTTTTCGGGTTCTAAACTCTCGACAGCGATCCTCAATCTAAACAATGTAATATGAACAAGACTGTGAAAGTCATTTCAAAACGATACCGAAAGGTGTAACAGGATGGGGTAGGATGGATGGGAAATCATGCTATACATGTAGGACTCATTTTACAGAAGTTTCAAGAACATTTTGTGAACAGAATTTTCGAATGCGTTTGAAAAACGATCAGCCGAAGTAGATGGGAATAATTGACTCTTCCGAACACGGGAAAAATTTGAGAAATTCCATGACGTCACAATGCAAATTCGATGTTTGACCGGGGTTCGAAGCTTGTTTGTCCGGGGTAAAAAGCATTGTGACGTCACGAAATTTGTCATTTTTTCCCGCAATCGGAAGGGTCAATTAGCTACATGTTCCCTCGGGGACTCGAGTCACTGGAAAAAATAATCCACCGACTCTGCGTTCAAAATAAATAATCCCCCCCGAAAACATTTGCCACTCCCCCTCACGATCAAATGGTCCATCAAACCACGAATTAGTCAAACATTTCTCAGAGGTCATCAATCTTGAGAATTTTGAGAAATTTAATCTAGGAGGAAGAGGTCTGCATCAGAATTTTGAGAAATAATAGTAAAAGATGTTTACATGCCCATCCAAGTTTTCTATACTTCAAACTTGATACTACTTAATACTAGTACATGGTATTAATGCCTTTAAACAACTCGTGTAATTCTTGTTTGGAAAATTGTCCTTACCTCGTCTTACATGTGTGACAAAAATGGTAAGTCTCCCTATCCATGAAATTAGAGTAGCTGTCTACACGTACCCCTATTGGAATAGCTACATGAGATGAATGAACGAAACTACGTGCGTGTAGGATTAATTGATCATTATACATGTGAAAAATCATCCCATGAATGAGCTGTACTTTAATTTAAAACTTGAATGAAGTCAACACCTATCAAGTCTCTTTAAACCTCTTCATATGTATGCGATCTCTAGCAACAGGTACGTTAACTCATTTAATTAATTCGATTATCTAAGTAATCGGTATTTTATATGAATATTGCACATGACAAAATACCTTGCACGATATTTAGTCAAAAGATAATTCATAATCATAAATAGATAAGTATTCATTAATCATCTTTTTTCTTTCTAATTTATACTGATAAACTAAAACAACACGCCATGGACGACAAAGCGCGTTCATGGGACACATATTTTCTAGGGGCGGACAGGGGTAACCCACTTCCCCTCCTTCCCCCTCTCACCCCTTTCAACCATTCCGCCCCCTTCCTTCGGTCTTTCTCCCCTCTATTTCACCCTTCCCTCCCATCCCTTTCATTTTCCTTCCCCTTTTCACCCTTCCATCCCCTCCCGCCCTTCGTCTCCTTCTGCCCATTCCCCTCCCTCTCACCCTGTCCATCCCCTCTACTATGACCTATAAGTATCGTCAATAGTATTGTTTGGATGGTTCGATCTAAATACAAAGGAATAATCCTCTTAGAAAGCGTCAAGCATATGAATGATTAATTTTTAAAAACAAAGGAAATTTTCGAATCGGCATTTTGGGACAAATTCTAGGGATGTCCTGACCCCCGCTCCCCTTCTTAAATCGCTTTTATTAAATGATTCCCTGGGCTGAATGTCAATTCAATTCAAGATACATGTAATAGTAAATCGACATTACTTCGTTGCATTCATAAAAAATAAAATCATATCAATATCTCAAGAAGACGTGATTCTTTGAGATACAAAAATCGCGAATGAATTAAATCTTACTCCAATGAATGGCAATATTTTTCAAAAAATATGTTTATTAGATGGATCTCTTCAGATGGTAACCATTATCAACGTCTTACCTTACCGAAATCTGTCCTTTCACCCATCCCCTTATTTACCCTTTCAAATCATAACAAGACTTTATTACAAAAGATTCACAGCAAATACAATTTATCGAAATCGTCAAAAATTAAATGAGAAGGAAACCAGGTGCAACCACCTTGACCACAAAAATGTCTACTGTATTGGCTAATGATGGTATTTGCATATAAATCTGTGTGGGCATGAAGTACTTATATGCATGTAAGAATCATACACAAATGACACTTCATTACGTTTCAGTTGTTATGATAATTTCGTAAAACACGAGACTAATAGAGTCTATCACGACTTTGCAGATGAGACAAGGGAATCTCATCTGAGTATAAAAGATTTGCAATCAACGACGACAAGGCTTGCCGATTCTTTGATGTAGCCTTTTGTACGAGGATGAGGTATCCTGATCTAAGAGAAGGTTTCGATGGGGCGCACAGTGCGCAGTCAGTTCTCTATGTGTCTCTATTTGTCGAAAATTCTACTGTCGGCAAATTTTAACCTAGTTTACCGCTTATTTTTCTAAATAAAGGCTGTACCATATCCGATCTGAAGGCCCCCCTCAATGGACCCTTACTTGAAACGAACAATTTTTAACTGAATCATTTCATCTATTTTTAAAAGCGATAAATCAAACGAGAAAATCGTTGACTTTAACCTTTAAGATATGTACATGAATAGATAATAATGATACTTTGAAAAAGAACGCTATTGTAGTATTTAAGTATAAGTGGAGTATAATAATACACACTGAAAACAAAATACTACACATAATTCAACGGGACGATTCATTTTCGACTTATGACGGCAGTCTGCCACGATAGTAACAAATGGTGTGTTTATCCGAATTACGTTCGCACAATCATTTGAATTATCAGATTACCCAGTCACATTAAAAGCTTGTCATTTCATCCGGAAATATCATCGAAAAAATGGAGGTTAACATTCTATCACCATCCCTGATACGCTATTTTGGTAATAGATTTAATTCTACCATGCTGCAGAATCGACCCTACACATAATTTGGAGAAAATTCAAAATATTTACTAATAAATTTCATTTGATGTGTCAAAAAAATTCGCTTTGGCTGATGACGATTTATTTTCCGAAATACGTGTTTTTTGCATTAAAATTGGTGTGAAATTATTATTTAAGAAGTTTACGAGTTGGAACACTTAAATTTCCCATGCTTTAAAGAGCGGATATGGAGTAAAAGAAAGAAGTGTAGGAGGACTAGAGTGCAACATTGAGTGTTAAAAAAAAAGACGACAAACCAAAACGCGAAAACACAGAGAAGACAAGACCAACAAGAACAAAATAACATGGAAGGCTAAATTATATGTACATGTAGATATGATAGTTTCTTCGAACGCATTCGAAAATTTCTGTTATCAAAATTTCTTGAAATTTCTAAAACGTGGGTCCTGCAGCATCATATACCATACATCTTGCTACGTCTTTCGATACATTTTGTACATAATAACTTTCCCACTTTTTGGACATATTACATCAGATGTGGATATTAAAAGAATTCTAAGGAACTTTTGGAAAATTTAAGAGCCACCAACTTCAATTATATTACCAGCATGAAATCTTTCGACTTATCTACGCTCTACACTACCATTCCACAACAAAAGCTCAAAAACAGACTGGCCAATATCATTCGCAACACCTTTCTTTCAAAAAATGGTAATAGAATATACAATATACAAATACCTAGTAATTGGGCGAGAGGATACTTATTTCGTGAAAGAACACTCTGATTCGAACAAAAAGTATGCCGTAGACGATATCATCTGGATGTTTGAGTTTTTTATTGACAACATTTTTGTTGTGTTTGGAGAAACCGTATTCCAACAGATAGTCGGAATCTCCATGGGTACCAATTGCGCCCCACTGCTTTCGGATTTATTTTTATATTTATACGAAGCTGACTTCATCCAGACTTTCATCTCGACTGGGCGGAAGCACCTCGCATCTCAGTTCAATGTTACTAAGATACATAGATGACTTGTTGTCCATCAAAAATCCGAACTTTGGGGATCATCTACATGAAATTTATCCTCATGAACTAGAGATCAAGGAAACAACAGAGGGTGACAGATCTGCTTCGTACTTGGATATACTCCTATCTTAAAGCTTCGTACTTGGATATACTCCTATCCTAAAGAAACTATAGAGACAAATAATTCAGCATCTTATTTGGACATAATGTTGTCCTATGACACTGATGTTTACATGAACACCTCACTCTATGACAAACGTGACAACTTCAAATTCAGCATTACAAACTTTCCTTTTCTGAGTAGCAACATCCCTTCATTGCCAGCTTATGGCGTGTTCATATCTCAGTTGATACGCTATGCCAAGGCAAGTACCAAATAAACGAATTTTGTTCTGAGAGCTAGTCGTCTTTCAGATAAGCTTCTCAGTCAGGGATATGTTTGTGACCGATTAACATCGTCACTGAGGAAGTTCTACGGTAGATATGGGGAACTCTTCATACACTATGATGTCCCACTCTCCAGAATGGTGGATGATATTCTGTCATTGACCATTTGAACCATCCAACCAAAGGTTGTACTCTATGTCTTCCTAAATGGAAGTAACCGGATGTGACAGTTATGCCGAATTGAAGCGGCAGGTGTTGCATGCAAGCAGGAGATGCTTACTCTTCCTGGGCACCTGGTCTCACTCCCATATCGGGAGTTCGCTTCTTTTCATGTGGTGGAGGTTTTTTGTTTGTTTGCTTTGGTTCCTGTTTTATCCTGATTTTGTATGCCGTCGGTTTCTGATTTTCTGAATTATCGACTTTGTGCTGTATACAGGGATATGGTCATTATCCATATTTGTCATTTCGACGCAAACGGCCGTTTGAACACCTCACTGTATGACAAGTGTGACGAGTTCAGCTTCCACATAACTAACTTCCCTTTCATGAGTATCAACATTCCGTCTTCTCCTGCTTATAGTGTTTTTGTTTTTCAACTGATACGGTACGCCAGGGCATGTTCCAAATATGAATCATTAGAGCCAGACGGCTTGCAAGTAAGCTAATTGTTCAGGGTTATGTTACACAACGGCTGAAATCGTCATTGAGGAAGTTCTTCGGTCGTTACGGGGATGTAATAAAAGCATACGAGATCCCCCTTTCCAGAATGATCAGTGACATCCTACATTGTGATTGAATGGCTGTCATCATCACCAAACAAGACATACTTACCCGATATGTACATCAAAATGTACATCGAGACAATCACCGAATTTGACAGGTGTCCATGGAGCTGTTGCGACGGGTGTTGCATGCAATCAGGAGACGCTGACTCTCCCAGGGCACCCGGTCTCACTTCGGAATTTCGTTCACTCCGAGGTTCGCAACCGTTCCTGTGGAAAATCTAATGATTTTGCCTTGCCTTCTCGACTATGAGACTTAATAGCAGTTTTCTGTAAGGACCAAAAAAATTCAATAGCACGTGGAAACAGCATGTCTCCAATTTTGGAGATTTTTGGTGTGGAGGGTGTATATGATGTTCTGAGACAAAAATAAACTTTCTTTTTACAAATTAAGTTTTCGTTGCCATGGAAACCATGTTTGAAATTTTACGCATCGGTAGAATACTTGTAACATGGCATTTTCACAAGGCTCGTTTCCATGGTAACAGCTTTTGTAGTCAACTGAAATTTCCTTAATTTTTCTCTTTATATCTTTAATAGTATAAATATTACACAAGAAGTATGTTTCTGCCCGCTATTCTCTTTGTCAATATGCTCAAAATGTAGGCAAAAACCTGTTTTGAAGAGGCCCTTTTTAAGACCGAAAAAGCTCCTAATTTATCATGATTTCGCTCAAATTTAAGGGCAAATAATCTGAAATGTCAGGCTAACTTGATTTCTACTGCCAATGATCTTCAAAGTTTAATCCTCGATCTTTAAGAAAATGTTAAAATTTGAGTGGGACCTCTTCACAATTTTATTCAAAAGGGTGACATTCTGGTCAGTACTATTACACATAGAGTAATTTACTGGTAAATTTTCAGCTGTCCGTTATATATTTTTAAGCATTTTTATCAGTGCATATAAAAGAGCAGAATTTATTTTAAAAAATCACCTTAAATTTTTTCAAGGTCACAAGACCAATGTCAAGGTCATCTTGAATGTAATTCACAAAATTTGTGATTTTTCAAAAATATGAGAGGCAGTTACTAAAAAATCATGTGGTATTGAGTAAAACAAACACATACATAGTGATTTTGGATATATACCCTATTTATTGACCAAAGTTGCAAAAAATTTCAAAATCAATGACATCCTTGATTTTTAGCTAGTATTTCATACATACATATAAAAAAATGTGAGATTATCATGATTTTTGTCTGGGGCTTATTTTTTTTAGGAGAAATGTTCTGAACTAAAAATTGTAATGTTTTTCCATCTATCGGTCCTTATTTTAGAAAGAAGTATTTTGGATACAAATATATGGCAGTCAAGCCTAAATTTAGTAACAATAAATAACAACAAAAATGCAAATTTTATTGAAATTGGAACCTATATTTTGAATTGACCTTGCACTTAGAGTCAATGACCTTGACAAATTTTGGAAGTGCTCAAATAAAGAATCATTTCTTCTGTTGTCCTTACATAAAGCTTAAGCAATATAAGTTATTTAACGTAGCTCGCGGGGAAGCTTTCATCACAATCAAAAGTACGCAGGTTTCACCCTCGAATTTTTTTATGTGCACATCTACGCTATGACGTCATAAACCTTACTTGATCGTAACGTCACGTTACGTTGCGCGCCATATATCGTTAGGGCGCAAATAATGGCTTTTTTTTAAATACTTATATTTTCTAGCGTAGCGAGCCGAAATTTTTAAACATAAACTTTACATTGTGTCTAAATTCAGTCAATGTATTTAGACACGCTTGCAATGAGAACCGGAAACTTTGAGGGGTGTTTGGTTATATTTTGACTATTTCTAGGGAATGATATATGAATGCAATTTTTCTTCAAATATTACGTTGGAAATTAATATTCTTTCATCCATCCTCCTCCATCCTTATCTAATTTCTTTATTGTACCATATAGACGGACGGAGAAGGTTTTATTTTTTTATTGTTTTTATTCACCACAACTTGTATGCTGACATAAAAAATGCACATATCTTCTATAGATAATGATAACATAATATTGCATATACATGTAAGACATTGCATGAAATATACAAGGTTAAACGGTATTGTATATAATTTGGTTTCATCTCAGGATTATACAAGAGTATAATTATCCTTAATATTTCTATCGTGATAAAATATTATTGAAATTCAAAAGCTGTCGTGATTAGTTTTCAAAAATCAAATTTAAAGTTTCCCATCTGCTTTTAATTCGTTTTCTCTTTTGTTCTGACACAAGGTACAATGATTATAATTCCAAATTTCTATAGGATCTGGTGAAGGCTTTACTTTTGATCAGTCTTTTTCTCGCTCTCCTTCTCGCTCTCCTTCTTGCTTGTTTCTCAGTGTGATCAATCGGGGAAAGCGAGGGTGGGGGTGGGGGCGGGGGGTTGTCCGACAGAAAAGGAGGAGGGGCTGCCTTATAAAATAAAATTAATCTTCTCAATACTTTTTAAATTATATGCAAAGCGGTGATTTACTTTAAGAATTTAGGAATACATAGTGTCTGAAAGTTCGATTATGACGTAAGACAAAGATTTGTATATATATCAGAAAGCAGAGCGAACCGGAATTGTTTTGTAAGGGGACGGCCAATTTGATCCTGAGGGGGGAGGGGGGCTGGCAAATTTGTCAGATTATTTATTTTCAACGCACGGCCGGCCGGAATATTTATTTTCCAGTAACTAAAGATCAGAATATTTATTTTTAACCTGTAACAATCCTGACAAGCAAAAAAAAAGGTCATACTTAGGAGTAAAGGTCAGTGTTAAAAATTTGCCAAAGAGACTACATATGTGCAAGTTGTTTGTTTGTTTGGATTTTCATTTTATTTATTTATTCATTTATTTATTAATTTTTTTTTTTTTTTTTGTTATCGGAAAAAAGATACCGTACTGCCTTCTTGAGGAATTCTTGAACTCGGAGAAATGGAAATTTCATATTAATAATATATATCACAACAGTCGAGGCGGCTGAACGTAATGATGGAAAACGAGCATGAAATGAAAATCACAATGTATATCTTATATGGACCGCCCCTCCCCAACCCTTATCCGATATTATAAAGTATATGTACATATAAAAAAGAGGGAATTTTTTGTATACCCCGCCAAAAGATATCGGATTAAATAGTAATGAGCATGTCCGTCCGTCTGTTCCGTATGATGTTTTCAAATATTTGAAGAAAAAAATGTCATGTACGGAGAACTTTATTTTTACATTAAGATATAAGGTCTAGTTCGAATACAGCCCATGTAATTGTTGATTAATTATCTTTAAAAAAACGTTTCTGGATGTTTTAAAGAAGACCGTTACAGAGAATCAAATATTCCGCATACTCCTTGACGTCATGATGACATATGCGATCTGAACACGCTGTGACTTTGACGTTGCGAGTAAAATTGACGCCGAAACCACGCGAAACAAATTTTCAATCTTAAATTGCAAAAAATCTGCCGAGAAGACCTATCCATGTTTTTATATATTCGAATTCAGCTCATTCTCTACTTTTACGTGTAAGAAGGGCTTTAAGGACCTCCACAACTTAATGGAGAAAATGATAATGAAGCAAGCCGTGTTTTGCCTTTTGAATGAGTGCGGATTTTTGAAAAATAAGTTGCAAAATGGCGATAAAAATTTCAAATTTTCCCTTAGAGACACAATAATCCGTAGAAATACAATACTCAACATGGCAACAATATTTTTGATCTCCCTTTTCACCCTCCTTGGTCAATTTTCTAGATTAAAATTATTTTAGTTCAGAAAATGCATATTTTCGAATTAGAACGTCAATGCCGTCTTTGAGGCTTAAAATCTCGAACAACTTCGTGAAATAGTTACATGAAAATTATATCAAAGATTGATCAAATCTTATATTTCATGTAGACAAATTTTCAGGCCATGTCTTCTCGCAAAATTTTCCGTGCCGTAACGCCGCGATGTACCTTAAACCATGCTAAAAATCAATTTGAAAAGATATAGTCATCATGAGTCAAATGAAAAGTTGCCATGACAACCATTTTTGACCTCAAAATGTAGGAAAACAAAACAAGGTCCCACTTATTTTTTTCAGTGATTATATTTGTCACATGAAATCTATTTTGTTCTGACAACAGTGATGGTGTTTTCAGCCTGACATTTTGTGTTATTTTTGCTTAAAAATGGTAAAAATTGGACAAAATTAGGCCTTGATTTTGACCTTATTTTTTGGCAATTTTTGACTGATTTTGATTTGATAGGATCCGTCTAATTGAAAGAAATGTCAAAAATTTGTTATTTTTTCTAAAAAAAGAGGTTTTAAAGATTTTAAGTTGTTAATACCAATTAACTCTGACAATGGTTTCCATGGCAACATAATAACCAAAGATGACTTATTTGACAATTTTTCAGTTCTATAAATAGACAGAACTCGTTTCCATGGCAACCAGAATATTTATTTTCAAAAAATTATTATTTTTGTATTCAGGGCATTATACATACCATTTATAGAGAAAATCATGAAATCCATGACATGCTGTTTCCAAGATATTTTGGTCCTTACAGAGAATTGATATTAATAACTGATGAGTACTTCTGTAATGTTTGTTGTTTAGATTGATGATCCCTGACATACATGCTTGGTCCATGCTGCTTATTTATCAGTTCTAAAATGATGCAGCTATTGAATTTGAAGACGTTGAACATTGATATACGACAATGAGTTGATTTGATTGTTAATCAGAAACACACAAAGATAAATTATATCTTATATTCATTTGATATAGATAAAAACTTTGTCTTAAACGTCTGATTTCTTTTCAGCTAGATTAGATCAATTATCTTATATTCATTTGAAAACATCCCCAGGAAATGTCACCTTTTTCTGAGTAGTACAAAGTATTATACACAATTTATTTGTAATACACAGCAAAAAGTTTGGATCATCGTTATTCTAAAATTCTTAAACAAATTTTACCTTGACCACAATGTTAACTAAAACATTCTTACTGCACACAGACATTTAGGAATTTGAACAATAAATGTAAGCATATTATTAAAGAGATTACACATTGATACGTCTTTACTATAATTAATCTTTTAAGAAAGCTTGATTTACATTCACGCAGGTGCTCAGCCCCATCATCCCTTTTCCCAGCTGAAAATATGTTTGCTTTATTTTGCATCTAATAGAGCTTACCCCCATATTATACCCCCTTTCCAACGAAACCAACATTGGTTGGTATTACAAAATTGAATAAAGTTTACGGAATCTGTCCTCAATCAATTTCATCTATTTTATGTAAATTTGAAATAAAAAAAATCGCCAACGTGAATATTTGAAACATGTTCACATATAATTCTTTCAAAAATGCATAGTATTGTATTACTCATTGAAAATCGATATAGAAATGTTTACATTGACGTAATCATATCTATTTTAGAAAACGTTTATCATTATCAACTTGCTACGTGCTTTATTCATTTTTCGTTTGATTGTTTGTTCAGAGTTCCAGGCCTTCGTCCAAACATTTTTCAGTCATTTTTATATACTTTATTTATACAGTATTTCGCTGAATACGGTATTTCATCTCTCTTTTAATTGTACTGCTGAATATTTTGGTACTTAACAATAACTATTGGTGACATAGTTAGCTAGGTAGTTAGTTAGTTATGATCACAGTTTGCGGTATTCAGCCAATTTTATATATAGTCTGTATATACACGTATGTACTAGACTAAGTTTAGTTTTGCCTTCCTGGGGTTCTTGAGTCAGTTGATTTTAAGAGGAGGGTTTTGAGCACGTTATCCGGATAACCACACTATTTGCTCCTAATCGAAGTCGTCACCGGTTGCCCATTGGTCTCGTTGGTTTACGTGTTGTCTTTTGTGTTTAATGTTTTGTTGTCATACGTGGTGATCCTTGTCTCTTTTGCCTGTTTTCTCTATGTTTTTACTTGGGGTGTTTTGATGTTATGCTGTCGATGCTGCAACCGAGTCTTCTTGAATATCTTTCTTTTCATTTGAAACTAGGAAACATTCAGACCTGCTGACTTTCAGACTGGTTGACATTCCATGTTGTGTAATCGGATTAACAGATATAATGATACGGTAGGAAACGTGACACTTAGGTTTCTGACTGGCTTATAATATATAAGTGGGTAATAGAAATAGGTTCACTATCATCTCCTCTTATTTTTATTGAAGACCTAAATTGAACGTATCATCTAACTGAAGTTAAAACCAAATTACCTTTCTTTTATGTATAGATTTCTTTCATTACGCAATGATTTTTAACTGAAAATGACAACATCATCATGCCATGTTATACTCATTGAAAAAGGGCCCAATATCTTTTGTCATTGTTCACTCACTGTATGTTCACATTATGCCCTTTATCATTAGAAAAAGGTATAATTCTTCAACTCCTAGTATCAGGCCCATCGGTCTCGGTCCATGACGGGAAAGCAATTGAATTTATCTCAAAATATGCTAAGGTCTTGAAATCCATTAAATGACAATTCCATAAAATGTTTGCTGTTTCTCATTGATTTTTCCCTGACACGGTCGTCATTTCACTTTCTATATAGGTTAGACCTCGGACAGTGCATATTCTGTAAATATTGTTAAAACTTTTCATTTTCGTGGATGAACATCGATGCCGAGTGCGGCTAGCCAAACAGGGGATGCTTACTCCTCCCACCCAACACTAGCTTGGTAGTATAGAACATATATTTCAATATTGACAAATGCTAGGGGTCCGTCGATGCTCAATATGGCGCTCTGTTGTGAGACTAAGAGCTGTTGAGATTGTTGTCAGGATCTTCTTTATCTCGTAAGTAACTGGACGAGTTTGAGAACACTTAAATTTTAGGCTGCCAATCTCGATAATAATACGGAAGTGTTCCGACTTAATTAATTTATACCTTCCGAAGAAATTTTCTTATGCACCAGACACGTGTTTCGGATATTAAATCTCAATCAGAGATGCTTTCTTCAAAGTGAATTTTAGACACAGCCAAAATTATAGTAGCGCCCCTTGGCGTAAATTGTAGAAAAAAATCTAGAAAAACTATACAATTTTACCTTACAACCTACCAATATAAACACGACGAGATAGCATCATTCACGCTCTACAAACTTAGCTATTCATTGTAATCTTTATCAATATTTTAGATTTTGACTCATTGAAAATTGTCACAGTGACTGTGTATTTTATAAATTATCCCTAATTTTCAAATTCCATTTCTTTCAATAGATTCGGCGGCAAATTGAATTATGGACAGATCTTGCGTTACAATAGCATAAATCTTTGACCTCAAAAACTAGTGTTCTACAACAAAAAGCTGACGTCATTTACTGAATAAATAGAAATGGCTTATATAGAAAGTGATATATCAAAAGAAAGATCATTTCCTGTAGATTTCATTGGTACTAAATGATATATACCTTTCCGATACTATTGTCACTCTGAAAACGAAAGTGAAAGTGAAAATAGGGAAATTATGACATGTCATTCAGATGGATTTGGTCCCATTTTGACCATTGTTCCAAATTTTTTTTAAATAGATATTATGCTGATTTGAAGGCAGTATCTGTCTTAATAAAATATGAAATTTATTTAGGGATTTGCCGCTCCGTTTTTGAGAAATCCACAATACACCACCAAATCCGAATTTCACAAGTCCCCAATCTGAGCCCCTCGCCGGAAATCACCTCTACGTTGTGACTCCTTGCAGTTTTATTTTTATGTGCATATCCAAAAATAGAACCCATGAAAATCTTACAAAAATCTTACAGAATATAATGATACCTTAAAACTTCATTTTAATTATCATACACACTATAGCGATATCAGTCTCTGACTCTTTATTTAACGAAAATTGACCGGGACCATATCAGCTTCGAGACTATAGGGTTTATACTATAAAAACCTTGTAACTCTTGACAATTACACAGTTAAATGCTTATTTTAAGATAATTTAAATCTGATTTTTATGTTCAAATAATTAGAGTTACCTTATATGTCAATAAAGAGGATTACGTCTTCGTTATAAAATTAATCTAGAACTGATATACACTTTATCGCAGCTTTTATATTTGTCATAGCGAATCTATTTTATGTTGGTCAACACTTCTTTCATCAATGAAAATACGCCATTATACCTCAGAATTATATTTGTCCATATTATCTCATTATTATTCATAGAGTTTACGTCTAATTTAAGGAAAAGATGGACTATTATATACGTAGTATGTGATGTTTACAGTATGTATAGAATTTGACGTTTGTCCTATCTGTAGATCAATTATCTTATATTCATTTGAAAATATCCCCAGCAAATGTCACCTTTCTGAATAGTATATATTCTCATACACAATCTATTTGTAAAATTTACACAGCAAAAGTTTGGATCATCGTTATTCTAAAACTTTAAACAAATTTTACCTTGGCCACAATGTTAACTAAAACATTCTTAATTCACACAGATATATAGGAATTTGAACAATAAATGTAGGCATATTATTAAAGAGATTACACTTTAATATGTTTTTACTTCGATGACTGTCCCATCTGTGGTTTGAGTTTATGTTGACTTAGGGCTATTACATTATGTAACTTCCATTTTCATGATACCTTTGAGGTATTCCTCTTCTTCTTCTATTACTTTTTGCACGACATTTGCCGTATCAATTCGGCAGGTGACGAAGAAAGACATAATTCTTTTAAAATAAATCAGCGATATAAAAATGAGTGAAGATTCCTTTCTGAGGACTCCTGTCTGATTTAGGTTGGATTGGGTTATCAAATATAATATCCTTTCATTTGTACACCATTTCTTTCAAAGTTCATAATGAACTGAGTACACACAGCCATGTAAATACATTTTCACCTTTCTTTTATTCTTATTTATTCATTTTATATTATAGGGGATGGGGTTCCAGATTCCATGTCTTACCTTATATTGAGATAAAAATAAACAAAACTCAAAATTATGTTTATATTTAGAGACAATATACCTGCCCATACCTGAAATACTCTCCTTGTGATTAGCTTCCGTTGACAATAGAAAATTAATTTTAACCGAGGCAGTCCAAAGCCAAAGCATTGATTACCCATTAGTCTCGTTTGCTTAATACATGTATGTGTAGTGTCTATGTCTACATAGTGTTTAGTGTTTTAATGTTGTATTTGATGTTCCTCTCTTGTCTCTTGCTGCGTATCTGTGCACTGTCTTTTGTTTTTAAGGTACTTCGGTAGTTTGCCATGGGTACTGCAGTCGAGTCTTGTTGGAGATCCCCTACTTTCTTGTAAACAAACCAATTTGTTTATTTAATATGCACGTGCAAATGTTGTTATTACACATTTTTCAATTTGGCATACTTCGGACTTTGCAGTCCGGACTTCGCACGTTAGGGGTTATATATAAAAAAAAATCAGGTGCGTTTTACAAAACAAAACGACACTTGAAAACTTAGCATATTTATTTTGAATTCACACACGAAAAGAAATGACATTCACACATGAAAAGAAGTAACTTCTTCCCGCAAAGTGTCCTGTGTCCATTGGAAAAAGATGAACATTTTACTTTTGTGACACAGTCCCTTCGATGTGCGAAGTACGAAGTGTGAAGTCCGTGAACATGAAAGATGTCCATTACTGACATTCATGAGATGAATCTATTACATGTATCTAAAACTTTAATGGGGTCACCTTTATTCTGATATTTGGATAAAAACTTTCAAACCGTTTTTACATGTAACGTATGCATTCTAATAATGAATAAATGAACGTTTCATATGTAAGGGAGAAAAGGTGATTACTATTCATTATGTCAGAGAAAGTACTGTTCAAGGCCTCTCTGGGGCGAGATAAGTTCTTTCCCTATCATAATGCATAGTTTTCGGCTTAACGCAACTAAAACATATGACACGTAGCTTGAATTCCTGGCCAGTCAACCGATCATTCGTTTTCTTAATAATGGACACGTTTATGTCAAAGTCAATCACGAAGTGGTTTAGGAAATATTTCATTACTTTGTAGCCACGTTCTTGATGTACAACGCCTGTTTGTATTGAACTCGTTTTTTTTTTTATCTAAATATACATTTTGAAAAAAAAAATTGATTATTTCGTTTAGTAGATTGTTTTGTCTTACTTCTATAGGTATTGATTGTGGTTTTACAATTCTGGCTTTGATTTGTTTTTTTTTTATTTTAACACACTGATTTACAAAACGTTTTTCTTCTTCAGAATTGCTCACATCCGTACTTATTGTTCCTTCCAAATGTAGATTATACTTGCATTTTCCGTTTTACAAATCAAATTTACATTTCGGGATATTTAAGAGAAACAATAATAAAACATAAACACTTAAATGTCCTACAAGATGAAAAGTAATTGCTGAAATACTGATAATACCAATTTGCTCCAACTCTTTACCTTCTTGATGAAAATTTCAAACCAATTTTAATCTTTATTTTGATCAATTGTAGTAATACAAAAAGCCGCAAAATCGAAGGCCAATTAACATATTGAAATGATTGTCACAAAAAAAAGACCAAATCAGTAAAATTGATTGATATTCCCCGAACACAATAATTCTAATACCAATAGATTTATATTCTGAGAGTCTTTGACCTTTCAAAATTATCATGAATGACCCGTCTTATACCTTAGACCAACATCATAAAGAACATTTTGTGAACTTTGAACACATTATCCCCTACTTAGAGACCAAAATTGTTCAGAATCGTCCACAAATATGGTGCCCAATATGTTTAATCTACATTTCAAGGACTTCTGCATAGGGCTCACCCAGAAACATAAATAGATTACCAAAATCGTCAGACACATAAACAGAAAGACAGACGGTCAGACATAATACAGACAAACACCTTGATACAGGGGAATAAAGAACATCATTTCACTTGCTCCAAGATTTTATTGACGAAATGAAACAGGAATAGCAAAATGGAAGATGTGGAGAAAAATCATAGTGTTTAACAGTAAATCAAAATATATTTGTACACATACGGACATCAATTTTAAGTGAGCATTCATTTCTTATGATTTGCACCTTCTGAAAATGAAGCAGTCTTATTGTGTAAAACACTGGTAACAATTTTTAAGTCTAAAATGAGTTAAAGAAGATCCTGACGATAATCTCAACAGCACTCACAATAGAACACAAAATTTAACATCTTATACATACATGTATGGTTTTACTGACAACAAAAATACATGCAAAGTCATGGAATGCATAGATCATGTGTTCAACGTATTCAAATTCAATAGCATCATTTAAGACCTGGTAATTTTACAGCATGGACTAGACATACACGTTTCGGGCACTAAACCCTCGTTAGTGATCCTCGGTCTAAACAATGTAATATGTGTGTCATGCCATATTTCGCAATCAGACAGCGCGAATGCTGACATTGAAACTTATGTATAAATAGAATATTAACATACATTATCATATCTGTATAAATGTAAAATTATGTAGCAGAAAATTTTCAAATTAATAATGTAAAGAAACATATATGAAACACACAATGATTTTGTTTATCTCAAAGGATCTATATGACAATATAATTTTGAAAATGTTTAAGAGGCAAAATTATTGGCAGAAATGTGTGTACTAGATAAAATCTATGGTATTATTTCACAAACTCATGTTGCAAGAAATCGACTTGCATATATGTCTTTCATCCAAGATAATAGAACAAATAAAGGTCAGCGATAACATTTTTCTTATTTTGAGAAAATGCCATTGATGCCTTAACAACATTCCCTGTAGATTATTACCTTTCATCAATGTAAATTCACACCCTTAAGTTTTTGAAGATAAACTTATGTGTAATATGATAAAAATTCATTGACCTGAAAAGAGTTATGTGCATACAGAAGATTTCTTCTTCTTGATAACATATAACACATACACAAACTTGGTTCAATGTTATGAAACATCTCTAGGTTTTGTAACAATAATATATTCATAACTTCTTTATGTTCAGAATCACCCTTTTGATTTAGGATTTGCAATAAAAATATAAACTATAATATTTTAAGCACCCTGTTTGTATGGGGAATTATATACAGAAATCAAGTGTCAAAACAGAGACGAAAACAATGTAGAGTAACAATTTATACATAAATCATCACACATTATAACCTTGGATATGCATTATGCTTTGTACAATATGATAGTAACTAGAATTTGAATGAGAAATCTTGTATTAGAAAATTTACCTTTTTTATGATATCATACATTATATGAAAACAATGAAAGACAGATTATATGAGCATTGAAAAAAAATAATTTATGAACATATAAATTTTCATATACATAACGATGTAAAATACTTTTAAATATTAGAATGGGGTTTTAAATAATGTCGAAGGGTTCCAACTCTATACCTTCTTGAAGAAAATTCAAAACCAATTTCCATGCACCAGACAGGTGTTTTGAATATTAAATTCTCATCAGTGATGCTTTCAGCGGAGATGAAAGATGAAAAATATGTTGATATTAGAATGGGGTTTATAAAATGTTAAATATTTTTTTCTAATATCAGAATGGGGTTTATAACGATGTTAATTTTTTTATATTAGAATTGGGTGTATAAAAATGTTTTAAAATATTTTCTAAATATTATAAAATATCATAATTGGGTTTATAGAATAAATTAATACTAATGCATGTATAATATATCTAATTTAAAGTTGAAGCACAAATGCATGACTAGAATTAGCTGCTTACTACTCTAAGTATTGATATGACGTGTTTTGATTTTAATGAAGAACACAAAAATATGAGGACATGTGTATGTATAACACAGATGCACACAATAATCCTGGTCCTTTTGTTTGGTGCAACGTAACACAATTTTCGTAGATCTAACTAAAACTATATACAAATGAAAAATTATGCCACATGTATATAATCAATTGAATTATATATGTACATCCATCGTATCTGATGGGAGTAAGCTATTTTGATCATAGACTCAGTTATCAATTATTATGTCACTTTGAAAGTATGAAGTTTCTTTAAGTAACGATCATGTAAATAATAGACAAAAACAGCGTTATATTTACCCATATAACAAAACAGAACATCTGTGTAAAAATATTTCGATGTAAATTTGCATAAATATGAGAAAGCACAACAATTTTATTTTTCGTTAGATCACAAAGTTTTGAAATTTTAGCACCAACCGAGAAAACACAAAAAACACATCATAAATTTGAAAATATAAAAAAAACTTCAAGTCACAAACTGACAAATAAATTTCATATATCAATGTCATACTAACAACTTAGAACACAATTAAATATTTTGACAAAGGGAAGCTCATGAGGAGTTACATGTACATACCTATGTTATAGTCCATGTGGTTTACAATGCATGTTAATATAAAATGACATATACCCTTTTGTGCCATCACATACCAATCTATGCGTTTGTCTTCCTTTGTGGAAGTTACCGATTGTGACCTTTCTACCGAATTGAAGTGGTGGGTGTTGTATGCGAGTAGGAGATGCTCACTCTTCCTGAGCACCTGATCTCACTCATTTGCAGGGAGTTCAGTTCTCATCGTATGGTGGTTTTTTTTTTATTTCTGTACCTTTGACTTAGTTTTGGTTTTATCTTGGTTTTGTATACTCTTAGTTAGCTGATTTTCGATTAAGATTTTGTACTTCTTTAAATTTATAGGGATATGGGTTTTTCCATATTCGTCTAATTTCATAAACTAGGTTCAATGGTTTGAAAATGAAATAAATATCATGCATGCATGTTTATGTATATGAGGAAGTTAATTTTCAATGATACTTCAGTCATTGCATATAAAGCATATCAATGACCCTCACTTTCAAGAGATATACTATAAATTATAATTCCAGAAATGTATGAATGCATTATTGCAAGAATAATCAGAGTGTTAAATAGCAATATGCTTTGCCTGAAGTCTTATCATTTTTATCTACTTGTAGAATAAGTACGTTTAGCATAATTGCTGTAATTCATATAAACAATATAAAGAATTATATAGGTCAAGGTAGAATGATTGATATTGTTTGAATTAAAGAATGTGAAAAGAAATACATTGGTGATAGTTTCTCAAATATCAACAATCACAGATCGAAATGTCTGCAAAGTGTAAAATTCCATTGAACTTAAATCTATGCGGATTATTAGATATCAATTTGGCATAGATATGTATTAACAATTCAGGAAACTTATATCATTTATATATCAGATAAATGCGTTCATTTGAATATGTTTCTCAAATACAGCGTTGTCACAGTTAATGCTAAGTACTTCAGTATATATGAATATTTTTAAAGAAAAAAATTATGTATCATTCATTATATACAAAACAGGTTTAATTGTGAAAGCATAGACATCTCATGGGAAGAAGTTTTGTCTATGTTGAGTTCACTACATTTTGGAATTTGCACACAGATAACTTTTTCAGACACATGAAATTCATTCATAAAACTTTCTAACCTAGCAGAAGTTTTTGAGAACATTTGTGACATTAAAATGTATTTTTGATGTTTGACTAGCGTACAGAGCTTGTTTGTTTGAGATTAAAACACATCTAATTCTAAACAAGAAGTACAATACCACAGGTTCATGGAAAAGGAAGGTAAAAAGATATTTAAAACAGATAAAACACAATGTAAAAAGAAATAACATTATTTATGTTCTAAAATTTGAAAAAAAAGCTATTTAGCCTCCTTTGTGTTTCGATACTATAACAAAATACCTGAATCATATTGTTAATTTCCTAAAACACAATATCTACTTCTTCATCGACAACAAAGTTTGATGAAATACTTTTTAAGATTCATCCTCCGGTAATGTAATTGAGTATTCGATGGAGGATTTTCTTGAATTTCGTTTCACAAGGTCTGGAAATTTGTCCCTCAATTTTTTTGCTAGACAACCTTCTCCCTTTTCTTCTAAGGCTTCACATATATCAAATAAATCTACATTTTCTGGACCTGATATTTGATACCATTTGAACAATGCATTGTATATTTGTTCTCTCACATCGTCACGATAATTTGCTACTACTTCTTGAATTATACTGTCTCCATCGCGATCTGCATCTATTTTAGCTGAAATTGACCAACAAGAATAGACAAATGTAATACCTACTCAATTTCTTTTTGAATACATTATATTGCGCTTCTCCGATTTATTTCAATTGCTGTTTCGCTAAAACTCAATTTGAATTGCAAAGTATAAAATGTAGACAAATGAATGCATAATTTTTACAGCCCCTTGAACCTATATCATTATATTCATATCTACTATATCTACTATGATACTTTCAATTGTAATATACGTGAGGAGCTAAAGAGGTGTTGTAGAAATATCTTTCTGTTTCCTGTTTCGATTGGTTCAGAATTTAAAAAAAAATTCTCTAAAATCTGAAAAAAGGTTAGGCTAATTGATATGCTTACGAATCAAGTGTCGAATGACAAATTTCCAGCTTGATACATTGATGATATTAGACATCCACCGTAAGCAATTCATCCATTGTTTCCTAGTTTCTGCTGTAAAAGAAAGGAGAGGCGTATCGAAGCATTTCAAATGTTACATGTACAAGATACATTAATACTCGTCTTATTTAAGGACATATACTGTTTATTCAGTTTTAGGATAGATCTTCTTTAGATTTGAATCAATTTCATCTTTTTGTATGTAAAAGTGACGTGTTGTGACACTTGATGTGGTTACCATAGGACAAATGAAATTCTGAGTACTTCCCAATTTGACGAATGCAGACATTTTCCTTGGCCAACGATGTCAAATTCAAAATATTACTTAATATCTTTGTTTATTGTTGGATAATTTTCGAATTATTGTTGGATGATTTTCCTTCATAATTGAATAGAAATATATTGGATATATTACTGATTGAAACGACGAACTTGAAACCTTTCCGCCTTTACTAATTGTAAAATGACATCAAATACTTTAAAGTACTCCATAATGCAAATCGGAGTTATCTCTCTTGTAAGTTAGAAATACAGAATACTTCCAAGCATTAACTTTTTATCTGTTTATTAGACTGTTTTCATTTCAAAAGAAAACTCTGTACTTTTATGTAATATAATTGAAGTATAGTTTTACCTCATGAAAATTATGAAATAAAATAAATATCGCAAAAACAATGAAATGTTATCAAGCAGGAATAAACAGGTACAACGTGTCAGTCGATAATATAATATAAACTAATACTATTTCTATAAGATTTTATGTGAATTTAGTGTTCGGGTAACTCTTCGATGTGAAGACTCAAACTCTATGGTGCCGCATATGTCCTTAAAACAGCAATAAAGTCACATGTTCCATTTCATACAATTAGAGAAATGATACTGGCATAAATTGTTTTGATCGTGATGGTACACAGTCATCATGTGACAAGAAATCCAGGAACCGATTGGCACATCAGAAAAACAGACAAACGATGGGCAAATGGTGATTGCGCAAGCTCAACAGAAAAAAAAAAGTTGATTATTAATCCTAGTACACTCACCAGCGTTTTGACAGATGGTTACAGGCATTGCAGCATAATCAAAACTTCCCTCAACGGGACTCCTCTCAAGGCGAGGTACATGTATCACTCCTGCTGTCGGAATATTTAAGAACTCTATGGCTCTTTCCTCTGTTGTATTAGGAATGGTGTAAATCGTTCCGATATTAGCACTGCTGAAACTCTCTGAATCACTATCAAGAAACAATTATTAGTACATGAGAGTAGAAAATGTGACAATTAATACATTAAAACAGTACAGGACCCTTGCTAGTTGAAAAATGATATTTTACACATGATATTTTTTGTATTTTACGATATGCTTTACAGTCAAGGAGTATAGGGTAATAGATTATTCAAATCTGTTTAAAATTACGAAGATTTTCCCTATTTATAAAATATTTCATTTCTCAAAAACTGATCGGAGAATTGAGCAAATAATTCATAACAATAAAAGAATACCATGACGCACGAATTATTCTGGTAGTTCGAGAAATATGTCTGTTTTCAATGGAATTATGTATTTTATCACAATTCATAAACGAATTCAATCATGCATTTAAGATTACATAATTTTTACATACCCATTCTGTTGTTCTTTCTTGCATGATGAAAGTATGTTATAAACATTATGTTTTCTGAGACAATATAGAAGTACAGATGCAGTAATCAATATCGCAACGAAGACAACCGCTGTAATGATCCCAATTGTTATATCATTAGGTTGTTGTTCTATGGTCTCTTTCTTTTCGTCTGAAATTACAGTAAAATAGAAAACATGGTTAGGCAAGTACCTGTGCTGTATACCTATGCGATGTTACATCAAGTGATGCATCGTATTTATATCAAAATCAGCCAATTTTATATCATCAACATACAAATTATGAATCAAAATTTACTTCGCTCTAATTTTAGAGTTATGGACAACAAAACAGATAATTGAACCTTCTTTTTACATAGAGTCATCCTATGTACGAGTACAATAGCCATATGTCTGTATCTGCAGAAAAAGAAGGGAGGAGATCTCCAACAAGACCCCTTTGCAGCATCAACAGTAAAACACCAAAACACCCGATGCAAAAAACAGAGTACAGCATGAGACGGAAAATAGACATACGACATGTAAACATCAAACACAAAAGACTACACATAAACCGACGAGACCAATGGGTAACCGGTGCCGACTTTGGACGGCCATCTGTCACGCAAGTAGCAAATGGTGTGGTTATCCTGGATTACGTGCGCACAACCCTCTCACTTCTCCAATTACCCAGAGGTCTCGAAGAACGTACCATTGTGGTGTAAAACAACCTCCTCACTGTAAGATGACATCACACAAACAAGACCGCGAAACGCAGAGGCCCCAGAGACACAGATGAATATGTAAATGGATATAAAAAGAGGGCAGTCACGTCTTTACACATGGGTTAAAGAAGATCCTGATGATAATCTCAACAGCACTTAAAATAGAGGACACAATTGAGCATCGACGGACCCTAGCAAGCTAGAGGTGGGACCAGGCGTCCGGGAGGAGTTAGCATCCCTGTTGGCTTGTCGCACCCACCGTCGATGTTCATGCACGAAAATGAAAATAATAAATAAAATGCATGCACTGTCGTAGGTTATGTCTATGTAGAAAGTGTTATGGCGACGATGTCAAAATATTCAAAACACTTACTGTCAAACCCCTCGCGGGGAACGTTTTTACGAGCTCCACACGGCAAAGGGCATAAGCGTGACATAAATAAGTTAAAGAAGATACTTCCGATAACCTCAACAGCAGTTACAATTGAGCACAAAATTGAGCATCGACGGACCCTAGCAAGCCAGAGGTGGGACCAGGTACCCAGGAGGAGTAAACAACCCCTGTTGGCTAGCCGCACCTGCCGTCGATGTTCATGCACGGAAATGAAAACAATATATAAAATGCATGCACTGTCTGAGGTTATGTCTATGTAGAAAGTGTTATGGCGACCATGTCAGGGAAAGATAACTTCTAACTATGAAAACATGTCACTGAAACTAAGGGTTATCTCCCTGATGTTAAAGCACTGTCCTTAGTTAGCTCTTTGGAATTCATTTCATGTCATTATTACAATTTCGTTTCTCATATCATAATTTCGCATTTTGATTTACATCAATTTCTTCCTCAAGCGTTACTTGTGAGACGATATTTCTTGAATTAATATATTTCATAATATATAATTTCAATATTGACATTATTCTCCAAGTTTGCTCGTACCCTGTGAGACAGCCTATGCGAGACACATAAGTTGTCTCATATGCTCTAAATGATCAATGATTAAAAATATCTTATTGTGACGTCACATTAACGTCGTCACAAAACATGGCGTTAGATGGCATGAAACGTAATTTGAATTCACTTTTCTCTTATGTTTCATCTTTTCCCTCGACCCGTTACGCTTCACTTGGTAAAAAGATGAAATTTCCGTCACTCGTGTAAATTTTTATGTCTCACTCAGTAGATCGTGAAACAACCTATTAATCTAGATACTTTTTATCTATAGTTCAGATAAGGCATCATAATGTAGGCAGACCTCAATACTCATATGTTGTCAATATTGAAATATGTGTTCTATAGTATCAATTTTGTTGTAGTAGACACGTGTTTCGGATACTTTAATCCCCGTCAGTGGTACTTCATGTCAACTAGTTTAAATAAAGTCAAAGTGAATTTTCTTGGCGCCATCTACAATACATAGCTTACATAGCTTTAATTTCAATTTGCAAAACATCAGCGGCTCCACATTTTGTGTAGGGTTTATTCAGAACATATCCAAATGACAAATATGGCTAAAAGTCGTTGGAGGGTATGCTCAAGGATCTTCATTCTAAGCATGACCGAAAAAAATATGCCGAAACCCTAGCTAAGGACAGAGCTATGTAATGAGGGAGATACCCCTTAGTTTTAGAAATTTAGGTCTAATTTGATGACAGGAAATATAGAATATATTTCAATGCAGTGCGTAAACACTAAAACTAGGTGAGTTGAAAAAATACCATGAAATTACCTTTATAGTTTATCCTTCACTAACAAGCAATCATGACCTCGTCGGAATTGCATTTTATGTCAATTTTGGAATTCTATGTTCAATTTTGAATAAAGAATTATTATAGTTGTATAAAAATATAGACAGCAGAAAAGCATTAGGAGAACATTCTATTGAAACTTTAGGAATTCAGATGTGCTAGCGAAGAATTTTCTGAATTTAAAATATTCTCGATTGGTTTATATTGCTTCGTGAGTAGATTTTTTACTGCATTTTGTTTAAGATCGGTTTGAAATATGAGAGAAATTATATTACATTGATCAAAGCGGAGCATTACTAGAAACTAGTGTTAAAGCTGGATAACCATTTGGCATGTTCATATATTCAAATGAGATAAAGAAGATCTGACAACAATCTAAACAGCACTCACAATAGAGTACCAAATTGAGCATCGACGAACTTCTAGCAAGCTAGATGTTTGATTACAAGATGCCCGGGAGGAGTAAGCATTCCCTGTTTGGCTAGCCGCACCCGCCGTCGATGTACATAGATGGGGTCTGTCATCTAGCTTTTATGAAATGAAATCAATTTCCATTTAATATGTATTTACTATATTGTATATTAGCCCTTTCTAAACGTTAGTAGATGAATATAATAATTCATACCAATCTAAAATGACAGCATGATATACATGTTCAGAAATGAAATAGATTCATTTGACTCGCACACCTTCTTTCTCCCTGAATTTGTTTTATCACATCACAAAAGCCATTCACCTTGTTACAGGGTCCGTCTAATCATGAAGGTTATTTTAATTCAAAGTTTATGTGATTTAAACATACTGTTGAATAATACTTAAAAAAGAACGTTTAGCTGTATTATTTACTTTTGTCCTATTAAATAAAGTTGCAGAGACACTATTATCAATTGTTCGTTTCACTTTATAATTCTTAACCCATATAAAGTGTGACATCTGAATTTAGGAAAAACAAAGTAAAGTTTAGTACATGCACCATAGATATAGTTAGGAATTAAGAAGTAAGCCTACGGACTAAGAGCCATCCCATTCCATATCCCTTGGTAAACCCTTATTCAGTATGGTGTATTACTTACTTACATAGTGGTGCCTAACTGATTGCCTGTAATATTTGGTGAGTGTAATAACTTTCCGAGGGTATAAGCAATCATAATCATTCTAAAAGTGGCACTCAAATAGATCTTACAATAACAGTCTTGTTGCTATTTTCAGTGTAAAAAAATCTTATCACATTTTTCCAACTTTCATCCATATTGTCTGTGACTTTGAAATACATGGATTCGTTGCAACATTTTCTTTGTATTCATCTGAATGTGCATTTTCAAATTTCTGAACATTCTTAAGATGCAGTAGGTCGGGTATGAAAAGAAGGTGGGGCTTATTAATTTTTCCAACATTACACTCATACACTCAGCTTCTATCATTTTGCAAGCCTTAAATTTATACAAAGCATTTTAGAAGCAATATGCACCTGCTCAATTTCTTCTTTTTTTGTTTAATTACTTGCGCATTTGCGTTGCGTGACACTTATTTTATCAGACGCTTTCTAAGAACTCCACGTTTAGCTTTACGACGTTTATATTCATCACTGAAGAAGGTGACAATGCCTTTGGTTGTTTTTGTTTTTGTTTTTTTTTTAATTTCTTTGCAGATATGTGCCTGGTGCTTTCAGTGCATGGATGGTTTTTTTTCTGGGTGCCTGTAGGGAATCGATACTTTATAATCAATTGATATAGAGCAAAAAGCTTCAAGTAGTTCTCATTGTCAAATAGAGAGAAGCCCCCTACTTGACTTAAGATTTTGGAAGTGGTCATATATATGAGGAATTGGTAGAACCCATCTAGCAGGTACTTATGGTATCCTAAATGTTCATATATCATTATCTAATACTACACACTTTAATAAACTTCTTAATTTGTCATCAATCGTAATTAACCTTCAATCATCGTAATCATCATCATTGCCGGTGAGGGCTTCTTCTACGCTTTTATATAGTTGATCATTGTGTCACTAGGCGGGAATAGATGGGATTATCATCCCCCGTAAACCTCTATCATTTATTGATAAACATCTTTAGCATTTTACCCCTCTGATGAGAGACATTTTCACTCTATAATCAGCTCTAAGATTTGATTTTCAAGTCTCGCGCAAGAACTGAAACGGGATGTATTGCAGATATTCTTAAAACTTTTTGACTGCTCCTCATAAATATACTGCTAAAAAATTATAGCATCACACTGCCATTTCAGGTGCACTGTTATCATATAAATTTTGTGAAATATAACCAATTTATCAACATTTCACTTCTCACAGTACAAAGTCAAGACATAATTGAATACAAATTAGGGGTCAAATTAAATGTAATTGTCCTTCCAAGAAACTGCTAGAATTTTGAAAAATTTGGACATTTCAGCAATTTTTACAATTTATCGGAATAAATCCCTCAATTTTAATGTAAGTCTTTTTTGTCCTGCTATTTGAAACATAAAGTGTATTTTTCGTGACGATGGTGTTTCGGTGCCATTTTGGTCAGTAGTCAACAAGAAATGATTAAAATGCAAAAATGTGGAAATTGAAAATTATCACTTTTTGCGAATCCTCGGTACTTTCCTGGAGGGTACAATTTTTAAAAATGACAGACAGATTCCGATGGAGATACCTTTTACCTACCAAGTCAGATTATAGAAATTCTTAATAAATCGACTACCTAATAGTTTCATTCTACTCAAAATGATGTGATTTGACTAGAAGGTATAGAGAAAACTCATTGTGATTTCAAACTATTTTAAAGCAGTATACAATAAGAGTAGGAGAGAATACTTAGTTCAATACTTTTTAGACTATTTCACAAGTTCTCTGTTTCAATTTCAAAATTTGGATATAAAACACTAACCAGGGCAGGTTGGATCACTGATTGGATCACATTCTTGGTCTTTTCCTGGATTTATGCATGATACATTATAGTTAACATTTTGATGTCCACGCACGAAAAGGAAAATAATATCTTGAACCCATGCTGGCTGATATTATGTATGTATAGAAAGTGCTATGGCGACTATGTCAAGGGGAAAAATTAAAACACTTACTAGGGCAGGTTGTATCACTGGTTGGATCGCATTCTTCTTTGTCTTTCCCTGGGTTTATGCATGATATATTATAGTCCTCTGAGTCAGTATGGGAAAAATTCTCACAAGGTTTGCATAGTGTGTCAATCTCAGAGGTACCTATAATTTAGTAATAATTTATTTCAATGCATACAATTTTAATTCAAATCTACTTAATCTTAAATGGCTGGAAATATAAGTGTTTTACTTCGATATTAAATGCCATTTTGTGCCGGAAAATTATAAATTTGAAACATTTTTTCGTATTACCTACAGTGAGAACTTGTCAAATAATGCTATCATTTACAGAATGAAAAATTCATAAACTTTTGACTGCGAGTCAGCAGGCTACTATACTCAGCTTTCTAAGTCGTAGTCCATTTACCTGGACGTTTAAACCATAACTTCATAACTTATTATATATGATTCAGTAAGTTATTTTGAATAAATTTTGAATAATCCATTTTTCTAATAATTTTCTTTGGAGTACAAAACGACATTACAATGTTTATGCTTTCTGATGTATCTTACGATGATAACTAACATGCACATGATAACAAAGTAACACATGACTATATAATATGCTAAACATGACAGTCCCATTGTCTAAGTCTTACCTTTCCTTTCCATGTACATCCCTTGAGGACATGAAGAGTGCTTTTTACAATCACCATCTCCGTTGGAACCTGGACGTAATTTGAAGTAAAATCTATCTTTACATCTGCAGTCAAAGTTCGTAGTCAAGTTACAGTTTTGGGTCATTTCTATGTTAGGTCTGCTACATTTTGGGGGATGATAGCAAAGAGAGCACCCTATGGCCTGATTTGGCGTGTTACTGTAGTATCCCGATTCACATGGCATGCATACTGCTTTCTCACCGGTAGCACTACAATCATCTTTCTTATAAAAACCCGGGGGGCAGCATTGACAAAATTTAAAATCATCTACAGTGTAGAGCGGGGGAGTGTTACTTTCCAGACAAGAATAGATATTGGCAGCACTATCTGATACGTATAATGTGAATATTGATAAGAAAGATATGTATTTTAAAATGGAAGACGTCGATGGCAATTTCATGGAAGACTTGCACATTGTGACAGTAATTTGTCAGCAGATAAGACTAAGTGCATGTAGGTGATTTTTTCAGGTTTTCTTTACAGGATTTATAGCAGCCAAATTTTGGTATCTGAAAAAGAAAGAATGTTAAATGCATGGCTTTATTGAAGTACATCTGTATCAGAATAAAAGTATAATAAAAACTGTGTTTGTAAAACACGGATGCCCACGTTTGCATCTTTGTCAGTTTAAACACCATTTTTTAATAGATACGTCAAACTCAATGGGTAAGAGATAATGGTAAAGGTTTCCAAAAATAGGTCAAAGGTCAAGGTAAAGTTCACGAGGTCAAAACCTTTGGTATCATTGAAATGAATTGTCATAAGGAAATACACATGTGAGATATGAAAGCGCTATCACCTACCACACGTGTCTAACAAAATTGAACATATATTTCAATATTGACAATTAAAAAGTTAGGACCATTGTTAATGTTGTTTTTCAAAAGTAGGTCAATGGTAAAGGTCACGTTCATAAGGTCACTTTTGGTATCAATGAAATGGTATCCCACTTACACCCCAACAAACCTTTCTGCCTCTGAAATAATAGATAACCACAAATCAGCTCTTACTTCCTTTGGCTTCGACACTACCAATTTAGATTTAGATTTACCATACTTGTACTGCATACCTAAAATGCATAAGAATCCGTACAAACAACGTTTCATCGCTGGTTCCTCAAAATGTTCTACCAAATCTGTATCGATCTTACTCACCAAAGTTTTATCTGAAATCAAATCTGGGCTTCAAAAATATTGTTCGACAGTGTATTCTCGCAGTGGTATCAACCAGATGTGGATTTTAAAGAATTCGAAGGAACTTTTAGAACATCTGAAATCCTCTCATTTTAGTAGAGTCCATTCGATCAAAGCCTTTGATTTTTCGACACTTTACACTACAATTCCACATTCTAAATTGAAAGAAAGACTCGCAAAAATTATAAGTAATGCGTTTACAAGTAAGAACGGTAATCGCAAATACAAATTTATTGTTGTTAACTATGACAAAACCTACTTTGTAAAAGAAAAGTCCGATTCTGAAAATAAGTACACTGAAACAGACATTATTCAGATGTTAAACTTTCTGATCGACAACATTTTTGTGGTGTTTGGAGGAAAGGTCTTCCAGCAAATTGTCGGAATTCCAATGGGGACCAATTGTGCCCCACTCCTTGCCGACATTTTCCTTTACTCGTACGAAGCTGAATTCATTCAATCTCTGGTCTCTGAAGGGAAAAGATACTTAGCTTCTGACTTTAACTTCACTTACAGATACATAGACGATGTTGTCCATCAATAATCCAAAATTCGCGGATTACCTGAGCAGTATCTATCCTTCGGAGCTTGAAGTCAAAGAAACCACAGAGACAAATAATTCAGCATCCTATTTGGACATAATGTTGTCCTACGACACTGATGGTCACATGAACACCTCACTCTATGACAAAAGTGACGACTTCAATTTCAGCATTACAAACTTTCCTTTTCTGAGTAGCAACATCCCTTCATCGCCTGCTTATGGCGTGTTCATATCTCAGTTGATACGCTATGCAAGAGCAAGTACCAAATATACGGAGTTTGTTCTGAGAGCTAGGCGTCTTTCAGATAAGCTTCTCAGTCAGGGATATGTTTGTGACCGACTAACATTGTCACTGAGGAAGTTCTACGGTCGATATGGGGAACTCGTCATACACTATGATGTTCCACTCTCAAGAATGGTGGATAATATTCTGTCATAGACCATTTGAACCATCCAACCAAAGATTGTACTCTATATCTTCAAAATTGGAAGTAACCGGATGTGACAGTTCTACCGAATTGAAGCGACGGGTGTTGCATGCAAGCAGGAGATGCTTACTCTTCCTGGGCACCTGGTCTCACTCCCCTATCGGGAGTTCGCTTCTTTTCATATGGTGGAGGTTTTTGTTTGTTTGCTTTGGTTCCTGTTTTGTCCTGATTTTGTATGCCTTCGGTTTCTGATTTTTGAATTATCGATTTTGTGCTGTATACAGGGATATGGTCATTATCCATATTTGTCATTACGGACCGCGCAGCTCACTTCAAAAATCGGAAAATTGAAGTTTTGTCTGCTTTTTTTTTTGGCAATTTTTCCGATTGAAATTTATATAGGGGGATAAATCTCGATTAATTTTAACATGAGAAAGGTACATCAGCATAAACATATGTTAAGTTCTTTAAACTAATGCAATCGTTGTTAGTTTTTACCCTATATTTGACATTTTCTTTTAACTGTTAGTACCCAAACCTATTCAACCCGTGTTTACAATGTCTTTCAACAAAATACCTAGTTCTAGACATTTTCTAATACAATGTACTTATTTTTTATACTAACCACCTTTCACCTAAAACGGAAGGACAGCGCATAATCGATCTCGAGATTCCAGAGGTAAATCAAGTCTTTATCTTGACAGCTCATTTAATCAGTACGAAAATATCACGTTGTGCGCAGTTAGAAATAAACAAATGATAACTGAACAATATAGTAATGTAATATATTTATTGCTGTAATAATACAATGTATGTTCATTTTGTCATCAACTATTTTCTCCGACGTTGACATTTTAAAGTGATGGAAATTCCCTAAGCTATATATAGATACCCGGTACGAGATGCATGTAAACAATGATCATGCGGCACAAACATGTTTAAAACAGACCTAGCACGAAATAAAATAGGATGAAGCAAATCGGTTGCCACTATCCAGAGCGTATTTCAAAATAATCTCTCTTGATCTTATTGCATCATGTAAAATATATAATGAAATAAAATAATGTTAAACCTCCATAAAATTTGCCGTTTTATTGACCGGGCATCTAAATTTAAGCTAATTCTCAATACTGATCCTGATTCAGTCAACGCATTAAATTTTTAAAGTTATCATCAACTAATATTTTTTCTTTAATGGAAATAAGGAGTATGTAAAAAAAATGTATGAGATGTGGAATGTCACCTAGTATAGCATAAGTGTATTATATTTAAGAAAAAGAATTGCTGAATTTTACGGACAGATATATAATTATGTAATTACCATTTCTTATTTGCATTGTTCATATAATATTAAAATGGTTCTGAGCTAATCACTGATATCGCGTTGTACCATTAAATATTGTCTTGTCTTTATCAATCTACGGGTTATGAATAACACGATACAGCACCAGAAACGATGACAGTACAAAATATGTTTAACTGTTTTACGAAACACAGGCACGAGTTATCTCGCTTTAAGTCTGGTGGTATTGTCGTGTACTGCAAGAAGAGTATGAGCAATGTCGAAAGCATTAAAGTTCTGAACACAGATTTATACCTAAAATGTATTAACATGTAAAGAATTTGATTTCATAACATGCATGAACATGATGAAAACCTATTTGAAAATAATACAGACACCGGTGCGTAGGGCGGTAAGCCGTAAATATAAACAGTGTAAAAAGAAGTAGCATCCTAAACACTGTGCAAAGTTCAGAGGCAGAGCTCGTAATTTTGAGACCAATACATTTCGCGGTAGACTAGCTATTGTATTTCAAATCATTACCTATTAGAATAATCGTGACTGGTGACTTTTTATCTTAAGGATTATCCACCATTTCCCAATCTGATTTCTATCAAAGGATCAATATAAACATCAAAGAAGTACCTTTCAGTTATTCAGTCTCAAAATCAAGAAGGCAAGGCAAAATCATTCGAATTTCCATTGGAGCGGTTGCGAACCTTGAAATGAATAACATTCCGAAGAGAGACTAGGTGCCTGGGGAGAGTCAGCGTCTCCTGATTGCGCGCAAACCCGTCGCAACAGTTCCATTAAAACTTTGCGATTGTCACGATGCACAACTGTCAGGGAAATATTTCTTGTTGGTGGACGATAGACATTCAAACGCAATCAAGAATTCACTGATCATTCTGGAAAGGGGAATCTTATATGCTTATATTCTTTATATCCCCGTAGCGACAGAAGAACCTCCCCAATGATGATTTCAGCCATTGTGTAATATAACCCCGAAGAAGTAGCTTACAGTAATAATGCGGAAGGGTTCCAACTCTGTACCTTTTTGAAGAAAATTTCAAACCTATTTATTATGCACCTGACACGTGTTTTGAATAATACTTATCATCAGTGATGCTTCCAGCCAAAATGCTTTTTATAAGCCGCCAAAATTCATTTCACTAGCTTCCTCTGGTTTTATTTCTAGAAATTATGCGGTTCCAAATTTTCCTGTAGGGTCGATTCAGTAGCATGTAAACGTCTTCAAATTGAATAGCATCATTTAAGAACAGATAAATTGGCAACGTGGACCAGACATGAACGTTTCGGGTTCTTAACCCTATCCATTTAAAATCTATTTTCAAAATAGAATTGGAGGGATGATGCTTAGATGTTAACCTCCTTTAATTTCGATAATTTTTTGATGAAATGACAAGTTTGCAAAATAGCCAAATAATATGTATGATGTCAAATTGATTAAGAGCCAAAACAAAGCTTCTTTCAGGCGACAGAGCTGGAAAGAAGTAATTAATTCACTTCAAAACATCCAGTGTCACGGAGAACAAGCTTAACTGCTCCACACTGCGACAACTGTTTATATCAATAATGCGGAAGGGTTCCAACTCTGTACCTTCTTTAAGAAAGTTACATGCACTTCCAAGCCGTCTGGCTATGAAATTTTCATATTTGGAACATGCCCTGGCGTACCGTATAAGCTGAGAAACTAACACGAAATAAGCAGGAGAAGACGGAATGTTGTTACTTATGAAACGGAAGTTAGTTATGTGGAAGCTGAAATCGTCACGCTTGTCATATAGTGAGGTTTTCAAATGGCCGTCTGTGTCGAAAGATAGAAGTATATCCAAGTACGAAGCGGATCTGTCGCTCTCGGTTGTTTCCTTGGTCTCCAGTTCATGAGGATATATTCCATGTAGATGGTAAATGTCAGAATGACCGGATAAAATGACATGTCGAATGGTAGACAATTCTCGTAAGTTCAGACCGTTCCACACTTGGCATATTGTGATATATTATTTTTGAATACTTTATTTACCTACCTTATAAATGTATTTATGTACTATTAAGTTTCGAAATCATAATCAATCTAGATATAATACACACATTTATCCGGTGCAAAAACTTTATAATTTGTCGCAGTGGTCCATCTTGATGTATAGGTTCCTTGCCATTACACATGTCTTCACTATATAAGCTATCATACGCATGGCTATTTTAAAAATAACATTAATAACGCCTAATAAAAGAAAAAGCTCGACTGTTTGATAAGAGATTAGATTGACGGATCAGAAGGTTATAGCTAACTTCCAATCCTACGATGCATTTTAGAAATTCTCCTTCTTCTTCTTCTTCTTCTTCTTCTTCTTCTCAAAATGTCAAAATGGTGGTCCCCCAAGAACAGTGATAATGCAATTGCAGTATATTTGAAAAGGGCTTATTCACAACATGGCCAGTTGCTTATCTACGCTTCAGATAATATTATTTTAAAAGTTTGTCTACTGTTTGAGAGACTCACGTAACTTTCATTAAAATGAGTTTATCTATCAGATGCGGATTCAAGGGAGGCGTACGGGGCCTACGCCCCCCTCCCCACCTAAAAATTGCAAATCATAGGTAAATTTTCCATCTAAAGATGAGTAAATATTTGTACATATTAACTACCTGTTAATTAATATAATTGTCAAATGCTCAACTTCAAATCTTTAATCAAATACAGTCACGAAAATCGGTCCTAAAAGGCTGAAATGTAAGAGGTTCCGGGGGCTCTGCAACCCCCCCCCCCCTTGGTCTCCCTGCCAGGGCTCTGCCATGGACCTGCTGGAGAGCTTGGTTGTCCCCAGATCCCTCACCAATTTTACGCCCCAAACTCAAAACCTGGATCGGCCACTGTCTATTTGAGTCGTAGTGATTAATGGTATAAACTGCATGTTCGTAGGCATGATCCTACGTACAGACGTACACTTTGGAAATATTTATTCTTGGACCGATCTAAGATCAGAGATTATGCGGAATCTATTGTTTACCGCTGCATAAGTAATATTGCTGTCAAAAATACAATTATTCATGTTCCGTTTGTCATCAGTTCGTCTTACCTTATTTCTCTTCACATGCGACATTCCCGTTGAGCGATGGGAATCCCCTAAGCTATTTATAGATCAACTCACCTGTTGCCGGTTGCACTGTTTCATAGAGACATGTAAACAATCAGCCACTGCTTTTTGAAATTATTGGAGGGGGACAAATATAAGCAAATAGATGGTATCTGTATTTGGACGTAATCTACATAGGCGTACCCCGATTCATTGCCAGCAAATGTTGTAAAAGCTAGCACAGACCAATTGGTGGCTCTTAATGTAAAGTGTATTTACAAGTATTCAATTTTCAGCATGAAGAATTTTATGAAAATTGTTAGGTTGGCGGAGTATAAGGCACTACCCCGTTTATACACCCTACTTAAATAAGCATTTAAAATGTAGCATACCGGTATTTTCGTCATCGCACAAAGATAGGTAGATGATGTAATCTTGAGACAAATTTTTTATTCGCAATAGATTAGATATCGAACTTTAAAATCTTGACCCCTTGACGAAAAATTGTGACAAGTGACTTTTTTTTATTAACGAACTTGACATAATTTTCAAATATACCTTCTATCAACAGATACATAATTTTGAGGAATATCTGATATACTAACTAATACCCTAATGACATAAATCTCGCACGTTCTGACCATTACTTACAATGTATATTACGTACTTGGAAAATTTTGGTATATACCGCGGTAATTAAAACACTTTGTTTTACGTACCTTATATCTTCGTAGTCTTAATCTATTTTGACAAAATGTGCACTTTTCCCGCACCAAAGTTTTTTATACTTGTCACAGCAATCCTATCCGATCTTTAGGCGTTTTCACTTTTTTATTCATGAAACCCGCCATTACACCTCAGAATTATATTTGCACTCATTATCTCATGGTTGTTGTTTAGAGATAGCTACACTATCGTAGTATGTTTACAGTATGCATATAATTCGATGACTATCCAATTTGTGGTTAGATTGACTATAGCAACATGTAATTATAAATTCCATTCCAACGATGCATTTTAGAAATTCTTAATTTCTTCTTCATCAAACGAGACGTAAACAAAACTACATACCTTTTACTTGTTTATAAAATATGCACGTGCAAATGTTCTAATTACTGACATGCATGAGTTGTACCTATATTTAAAGCTTAGATGTTACATTATATTCAAATTTAGAATAGTATATGTCAAACCGGTTATACAAGTATACATGTATAATTATAATAATCTAGTCATTGTCAGATAACGTATACACTCTGATTAATATAGATTCTCTTGACCTTGTCATCGATCAAAATAGATCAATATAGACCAAAGCATAAATGGATATATAAGAAACAATTAAAACCAATTGAACATGATTTTTAAAACTATTCAAACTAGGAAGGCACGCAGTGTCGATAATTACATATATAAAGCCTATTGACGCACTCAAATCAATTTCTTCTCATCAAAACCATCGTACTATCTAATATTTAATCAATACAAAATAATTCCAAATGTGAACGTAACAATGCTCATGTGCATTTATCCATCTTTTTTTTTTTTAATTTTTTAATTTTTTAATTTTTTTTTTTTTTTTTTTTTTGCCTCGTACGTCAGATCCACATAGAATGGTATTATTTCTTGCGTCTAATGCTGATGTTATTGTATCCCCAAAATTTTCTTCTCCTTTTATTGCATATTTTACATGGAGGAGTGGTTGGTTGAAAAAAATTAAAGGACCAGTTATTTTATTTTGTTAATTAAGGGGGTCACTGATTTATGATATATTATAATATGAATTATGGCAAAGCCCTAGAAGCGAAGCGACGTCATTTTCGATACATCGTATATGTTACCGTGTGTTGGGGGAGAGGGTAATATTTGCATACATGTATCATGCCGAAAAATGATGAATGGGCCATAATAATAAATCTCTTGTTCAATTGATAATAAAAATAAATAAATAGATAAGATAAATAGATAAATAAATCTTTATCTAGATACAACGCAGACAATCAGTAAATTCCCAAAGCCTCTTTTTATATCCATTTACATATTCTTCTGTGTCGCTTTGGCCCCTGCATTTTGCGGTCTTGTTTGTATGTGGTCATCTTACAGTCAGGAGGTTGTTTTACACAACAATTGTACGTTCTTCGAACCTCTTGGTAATCGAAACAGTGGGAGGGTTGTGCGCACGTAATCAAGCATACAGTAACAACACCGTTTGATACTGACGTGTTAGATGGCCGTCCTTAGTCGGCACCGATTGCCCATTTGTCCCGTTGGTTCATGTGTAGTCAATTATTTTTGATATTTCTATGTGATTGGGCGTTCATTGTACCATTTCTCATTATGTGCGTGTCTGTTTTGTGCAGTGGGTGTTTTGGGGTTTTGCTGTTGGTGCTGCAACCGGGTATTGTTGGAGATCCACCCTCTTTTCTAGTAGACAAGGAATACTTCTTGTCATGTATTTTATTACATGTAGCACAGCGAATCGAGCAAGCGGACCCGAATGGTAACATGTATATACGAAAAAAGTGGGAAAATACAGATAAACATATGGTATTATTTCTTCCGTATAATTCTGATGCTATATTCGATAATTGTATCCCCAAAATTGCCTTTTCCTTTTATTGCATATTTTTCATCGGTGGAGGGGGGTGGTTGGTTGAAAAAAAATTAAAGGACCAGTTATTTTATTTTGCTTAATAGGGGAGGGGGGCACTGATTTATGATATATTACAATATGAATTATGGCAAAGCCCTAGAAGCGAAGCGAAGTCATTTTCGATACATCGTATTAGTTACCATGTGTTGGGGGTTATTATTTGCATATCATGTTCAGAAATGATGAATGGGTCATATCAATAAATTTATTGATAAATAAATAATTTGAATTAATAAGTAAATAGATAAGATAAATAAATAGATAGATAGATACATAAATAGATAAATCTTTGTCTATCTTGATACCATGCAGATAATCAGTAAATTCCCAAAGCCTCTTTTTATATCCATTTACATATTCTTCTGTGTTGCCTTGGCCCCTGCGTTTTGCGGTCTTGTTTGTGTGTGTGGTCATCTAACAGTCCGGAGGTTGATTTACGCCACAATTGTACGCTCTTCGAGACCTCTGGGTAATCAGAACAGTGGAAGGGTTGTGCGCACGTAATCCAGGATAACCGCACCGTTTGATACTGACGTGGCAGATGGACGTCCTAAGTCGGCACCGATTGTCCTTTGGCATCGTTGGTTTATGTGTGGTCATTTATGTTTGATGTTTCTATGTGATTTGGCGTTCATTGAACCATTTCTGTCTCATTCTGTGCGTGTCTGTTTCGTGTTTGTGCATTGGGTGTTTTGGGATTTTGTTGTTTGTGTGCAACCGGGTATTGTTGGAGATCCCCTCTCTTTTCTAGTAGACAAGGAAGACTTCTTGTCATGTATTGAAATAACGAAGCGAATCGAGCAAGCTGGCTCGAATGGTAACATGTACATGTACATACGAAAAAAGTGGGAAAATGACAGAAAATTACGATGGAAAGATGCTTTCAAAAACCTTCAACAAGAAAGTTTTTAATTTAACGGGAGTCGCCATTTTTGAAAAACGCAGATGATTGTTGCCGAACTTTTACGAAAAGTCTTCAAGTAGATTGCTGAATCCTATTGTCTAAGTAAAAAGACATTTCAAGAAACCACCTTGAACTTTAACGGAGAGACCAATTTTTTTACCATTGTCATACAGTCAATGAAAATTATTCTACCATCGTAAGTCTGCACTTACGTTGTGCCGATCTACTGTGCAAGTGACTATTGAATTTGAAGACGTTTAACATTTTCATGTACAAGTTCAATTTCATAAAGACCGCTAGCAAACAAGAAAAACAAGTGTTTGGCAGTGCTTACCCATACAGAATTACGATTCTTGATAACAACATCTGCATTGATCATGTTCATATCGTCGAAAAGATCTGTCAAAATTTAGATATAAGTGCACAGATTGAAAAAGAAAACCCCGAGAGTTATCATTGTTCAGTTTAATTCTCTGTATTCTCTGTATATTATAATAATTATGTAATACTCGACAAATAATATTAGCTTCTATTTTTATGAAGGATTTTATTTTCTTTATGTTTGTTGGTAGTTTGGCGTGTCCTGATCAGACCGATAGAACTGTTTTAAATGAGATTTCGATCGTAGTTTTAAAATGAATGCATGTTAAAATCATAAATTTATCGTAAGCTATAAATAACACATGCGAAAGAATAGTTTTATTCATTTTATGTAGACTTATGACTACAGCCATAACCAGAATATTTATCATATACGAATCATGACAGAAATTCATAAAATATCTTGCTTTTGATCAAACGAATTTTGGGATGAAGTGAATCGTCAAATATCAGAAAATACCCCAATGACAAATATGGATAATGACCATATCCCTGTATACAGCACAAAATCGATAATTCCGAAAATCAGAAACCGAAGGCATACAAAATCAGGATAAAACAGGAACAAAAGCAAACAAACGAAAACCTCCACCACATGAAAAGAAGCGAACCCCCGATATGAGAGTGAGACCAGGTGTCCAGGAAGAGTAAGCATCTCCTGCTTGCATGCAACACTCGCCGCTTCAATTCGGTAGAACTGTCACATCCGTTTACTTCCGGAAGACATAGAGTACAATCTTTGGTTGGATGGTTCAAATGGTCTATGACAGAATATTATCCACCATTCCGGAGAGTTGGACATCATAGTGTATGACGAGTTCCCCATATCGACCGTAGAACTTCCTCAGTGACGATGTTAGTCGGTCACAAACATATCCCTGACTTAGAAGCTTATCTGAAAGACGCCTAGCTCTCAGAACAAAATCCGTATATTTGGTACTTGCTCTGGCATAGCGTATCAACTGAGATATGAACACGCCATAAGCAGGCGATGAAGGGATGTTGCTACTCAGAAAAGGAAAGTTTGTAATGCTGAAATTGAAGTCGTCACGTTTGTCATAGAGTGAGGTGTTCAAGTGACCATCAGTGTCGTAGGACAACATTATGTCCAAATAGGATGCTGAATTATTTGTCTCTGTAGTTTCTTTGACTTCAAGCTCCGAAGGATAGATACTGCACAGGTAATCTGCGAATTTTTTATTATTGATGGACAACACATTGCACCCAGATGCAGAATGTAAAATTATGATTGAATTACATTAAAGCCGTATGTCTTCATCTGGTATATCGTTTCCTTTGGTTTTATTTTTTATGATCAAAGTTTCTTATACGCTTACATTTGGACTTTGAAACACAACTATTTGGTGAAATTTGTAAAAATAAGAATCTCAAAGGAAGGAGTCTGAATCAGACTAATATACATTACCTGTTTACAAATATTGTATTTATCTTAACCCCGCAACGAAGTTGTCTGTCTTTCAGTTTTCCGAATTTTTTTTACAACAGTTACTCTGTTACAGATAGTTTGCTTATTTCATGTTTGCCGGCTCACAGTGATGAGCTACAGATCAAGATTGCGTTTAGTTTAAATTGACCTAAATTTGACAGAGTGTCGGCTCTTGGACTAAGTAAATTTCATAGCATTTTCAGTTTTTCGGGATCTGTTTCAACATTGTTACATATATTGTTCTGCTTGATTGGATGCAGGCTACATGTAACAGTGATGAGGTACACATCAAGTCTGCGTTTCGTTGTTTTGTACCCATATCTAACCGAGTTGTCGCCCTTGAACTCACTAAATTCATACTTTGTTCGGTTTAGGGGCAAAACTCTTATGGATTATTTTCATAGATATTAAATTGAAACTTGGTAGGATTTTTAAAATATTGAGTTGCATATCAAGTTTTGAGTTTCATTCTTATGACCTATTTAGAGCAAAGTTATCACCCGTTGACTTATTTACTTACACAGTGTTTATATATAAGTAAAGTTTTTTGATGTTTCGTTCAAATATTGGACACAGTAATGACCCTTTGACTTCCAATATTTCAGAGTATTTTCATTTTTTCAAAAATGTTCATAACACTTTAATTTACAGATGTTTTGTTGATTTTTTAAATGCAGGCTTAAAGTAATGAGTGAATATTACAGATTGGTGAGAGTTGTTAATGCTAAGTGATATAAATTTGATTCAGTAACAGCCTTTGGATATAGACATTTTAATATCATTATATTCTATTCCAGACAATTTCCATAGCCCTTGACAATAAAGAATGCACTTAACACATGCCTATGGTATACTATGGTTGCTGCGGGTGGTAGTCCCTTCAGATAGTTCTAAGTACACTTTTCGAAGCACCTAGACGTATAACATTGATCCAAGATAATGTTTTAAAGGAATTTGGCTAGCGGAGGTATGCGTTCCGTTAGGGTCAAAGATAAAGCTTTCATTTTTTTTCTTTTTTATTCTAATCAGTTAAAGAAGATCCTGACGATAATCTCAACAACACTCACAATAGAGCACAAAATTAGAAACATTAAATAGATAAAATAATCAAACTTTATCAACGGCCATGAAAAGAAAGGACGACATAAAGATGTTGTCAACATTTCTAGATGTCTAGCTCGATCACTTCGCTGTTGAGTTGTTTCCACTCAACGGACGGTAAGCCTAATTGCTAACAATTATACATTATTAATTCAAAATTACTTATATCGTCAAATACATATGTAATGCATATAAATTAACAATTTCAAATTGATATAGATATCTGGTAAGCATTTCATGCAAGTATTTCTCTGCATGTATTTCAGGATAATGTTCCATTTTCAAAGTTGCAGATTTTGCACTGATTATCTTGACTCCGTCAAACTGGTGTATATAGCAGACCTGCAAAGGTATTCATAGAATCATCAGATTATAATTCAAAAGATGTGTACATGTACATATCATTTCATGACAAACGGTCAAATCGGCGTTCAGAAGAAGTGAATATTTTCAAAAAAATATTGTTAAGTCCACTCTTAATTACATGCTCAGTTTGATGTTAAAGAGAAGTTGATATTTTTAAAGAAATTATTACATATAGATAGAACCAGACTGTCAATCAAGAAGTGTACTTGTCAGATACCACATTGACAGATTGAGAAGCAACAGTTTGATGTACGTGAAAATAACGTAGAAAAGTAAAATATTTCATTTCATAATCTTCATATCCTACTCAATTCTATTTTTGACATACTCTTTTGAACGATTGGCAATTGTATTGACGATATCTTTATCACAGAAAATGAAGAATAATTTATAACAAAGCGATCCAAAGACCATACTGTAAACATCGAAAATTTCGCGTTGGGTAAATTTTCGCGTTTTTTCGTGAATCAATGATATCGCAAAAATTTCCCTCGCAAGAAAATTTCATGCTGCATTCTTGAAATGGGAAATACGTTTTTATCGCGAATATTTTCCCCACGCGTAACGTCTTGATCCTATAATCACGAAATTTTTCCCCAGCGAAAATAAACACGTTAAACTTTACAGTATGCATCTAATTTGGATCAGCAAAAAGTGTCTTACCTGCAACGCAAGCTGTTAGTAGACTTGCCATTGTACTCACTAAAAAAGCGCGAATCGAAAATCGTGTAGCTTCGTTTAGTCGTTTAGGTGCAACTGACGAGAGGACACCAAGGGCTATGCCGATATTAGGTAAGGCTGAGAATCCACATAAAGCATAGGTCCCGATTAAGACGCTTCTATCCTGTAAATGAACAATGTAAATATCACTGCTGGTGGACCAGGAGTCCCCGAGGGCACATGTAGCCAAGTTCGATCAATTTCGGTTGATCGGTTTTTCAACGCATTCTTAAATTTCTGTTATCAAAATTTCTTGAAATTTCTAAAACGTGGGTCCTGTAGCATCATATCCCACCCATCCTGCTACATCTTTCGGTACGTTTTTTCGACATAGTAACTTTTATACTTTTGGCAGATTCCATTTCTTTAGATTTGAGGATCACTGACGAGGGTTAAGTACCCGAAACGTGCATGTCTGGTCCATGTGACCAATTTATCTGTTCTCAAATGATGCTATTCAATTTGAAGACGTTTAACATTCATATTGAAATATTGGGAAAGATGTTAACTTAACATTGGTCATATTTCTATGGTGTGAGGTGGTCTCGTTGGCTCTATGTGTGGTCTTTTGTGTTTCATGTTTCTGTGATGTGGACTGATGTTCAGTGTCCCTTTTGCGTCTCTTTCTGTGGGTGTCTGTGTCTGTGTCTGTAGTGGTCGTTGGTGATGTGTTTTACATGTAATGGTGGTCGTGGATGATGTGTTTTATATGTAATGGTGGTCATGTGTCATGTGTTTTATATGTAATGGTGGTCATGTGTCATGTGTTTTATGTGTAATGGTGGTCGTGGATGATGTGTTTTACATATAATGGTGGTCATGTGTCATGTGTTTTATATGTAATGGTGGTCGTGGATGATGTGTTTTACATGTAATGGTGGTCATGTGTCATGTGTTTTATGTGTAATGGTGGTCGTGGATGATGTGTTTTATATGTAATGGTGGTCATGTGTCATGTGTTTTACATGTAATGGTGGTCGTGTGTCATGTGTTTTATATGTAATGGTGGTCATGTGTCATGTGTTTTATGTGTAATGGTGGTCGTGGATGATGTGTTTTACATGTAATGGTGGTCGTGTGTCATGTGTTTTATATGTAATGGTGGTCGTGTGTCATGTGTTTTACATGTAATGGTGGTCATGTGTCATGTGTTTTATATGTAATGGTGGTCATGTGTCATGTGTTTTATGTGTAATGGTGGTCGTGGATGATGTGTTTTACATGTAATGGTGGTCGTGTGTCATGTGTTTTATATGTAATGGTGGTCATATGTCATGTGTTTTATGTGTAATGGTGGTCGTGGATGATGTGTTTTAATGTAATGGTGGTCGTGTGTCATGTGTTTTATATGTAATGGTGGTCATGTGTCATGTGTTTTATGTGTAATGGTGGTCGTGGATGATGTGTTTTACATGTAATGGTGGTCGTGTGTCATGTGTTTTATATGTAATGGTTGTCATGTGTCATGTGTTTTATGTGTAATGGTGGTCGTGGATGATGTGTTTTATATGTAATGGTGGTCATGTGTCATGTGTTTTATATGTAATGGTGGTCATGTGTCATGTGTTTTATGTGTAATGGTGGTCGTGGATGATGTGTTTTACATGTAATGGTGGTCGTGTGTCATGTGTTTTATATGTAATGGTGGTCGTGGATGATGTGTTTTACATGTAATGGTGGTCGTGTGTCATGTGTTTTACATGTAATGGTGGTCATGTGTCATGTGTTTTATATGTAATGGTGGTCATGTGTCATGTGTTTTATGTGTAATGGTGGTCGTGGATGATGTGTTTTACATGTAATGGTGGTCATGTGTTTTATATGTAATGGTGGTCGTGGATGATGTGTTTTACATGTAATGGTGGTCGTGTGTCATGTGTTTTAAGTGTATGGTGGTCATGTGTCATGTGTTTTATGTGTAATGGTGGTCGTGGATGATGTGTTTTATATGTAATGGTGGTCATGTGTCATGTGTTTTATATGTAATGGTGGTCGTGGATGATGTGTTTTATATGTAATGGTGGTCATGTGTCATGTGTTTTATGTGTAATGGTGGTCGTGGATGATGTGTTTTATATGTAATGGTGGTCATGTGTCATGTGTTTTATATGTAATGGTGGTCGTGGATGATGTGTTTTACATGTAATGGTGGTCGTGTGTCATGTGTTTTACATGTAATGGTGTTCATGTGTCATGTGTTTGGCTAAAATCATGGTATCATATAGCACTGTTGAAGATATTTCCCGTCTGTTTTATACAACACAACATGCAATGTTATTACAACGGTAAATATCCAACTCCTTCAAATTGTCAATATTGAAATATATGTTCTATACTAAACTAGTGTGAAAATAAGAACAATATGAAGCAGAGACAAAATATTATCTAATATTCTATTTTCCAGAAAATACATATGGCCGCTTTAAACCTTGATTTTTTATGCACAGACACAAGGCATCACATCATTTTGCAACATTTCTAATTGTGACGTCATATTTGATCGCACTGACTTTATCCGTTGTAATGCTTTCTGTTATGATGTCACAATGAAAATAACGCCAAATGTTGTGATGTCTGGTGTCTGTCCTCCTAATGAATCTACTTGAAAATCTGCTATTTATTTCAAATCTTCGACCGTTATAGATTTCTCAGAAGCAATTCATTTCTTCTCAGGAAATTCAATTTATATCAAGTAAGTTTATGTCTGCTGGACAAAAGAGGAAATACGGCATCTTACCTGCAAAACGCCTCCTTCTAATGTTCGATTCCACATCGGTAGAAATATATCACCATTTGACATATATTCTGTATCGTTATAGATGGTTTTATACTCAACAAGCTGTTCTTTATTTTCGACATATTGTCCCATCTGTATATACGCTAATCCAACCCCTAAAATGGCTCTTACACCAAGAAAACGACCGATTATAAGGCAGTCTTGTGATGGAATTCCAAGTATAAAGGCGACTGGCCAAAGGATATAGGCAAGTAGTTTCTAAAATGAAAGAATAGAATATGTAAAAGTATTTCTACATTAATTTGTTGAACATTTATTTATAACTAATGTGTGTATGAATTTACCGACTGTTACCGAATGTGAACATCGACAGTGGGTGCGGCTAGTCAAACAGGGGATGCTAACTATTCCCGGGCAGCTGGACCCACCTCTACCTTGCTAGGGGTCCGTCGATGCTCAATTTGGTGCTCTATTGTGAGTGCTGTTGAGATTGCCGTCAGGATCTTCTTTATCTCATTTGTGTCACATTTATGCCCTTTGCCGTGTGGAGCTCGCAAAAAAATGACATGGTCGCCATAGCACTTCCTATATAGACATAACATCAGACAGTGCATGTTTTGTGGATATTGTTTTCATTTTCGTTAGTGAACATAGCAAAACAGGATATGCTTACTTCTCCCGGGCATCTGATCCCACCTCTATCTTGCTCAATTTGTTGTTCAACACTGTGGGTGTTGTTGCGATTGTCGTCAGGCTCTTTAAACTGTATCATGATTTTTCAGCATTTGCTTAAAAAATAGAAATGTATACTGGCAAAGACAGAATAACATATATAGTTTTCTGAGGAGAGTGTCATCCAAGATGAGAGTTCATTTGAAAGAAATGATGAGATATCCTACAGGACTCTGATGTAACACCCACAGCAAAACATAAAAAATCGAACAAATTCGAAACTCAGAGTGCATAGGCACATTAAGAGACAACAAAGTTACGAGTAAGGCAAACACTACAGGCAACAACAAATGACTAAACACAAAATATTGCACATAAGGAAACGAGACAAATGGGCAATCCGTGCCGACCTAGGACGATCATCTGCCACGCCAGAACGGTGTTGATATCCGTATTACGTGCGCACAACCCTCCAACTTTTTTAATTACCCAGGTCTCAAAGAACGCACAATTACTGTACATCATACCCTGCTCACAGAAAAAGACAGCAGCATTCAGGAGGCCCAATTAACAAACGGATAAATATTCAAATGGATATCAAAATTATAAGGCCGGCTAAAACAAGCGAATGCATGAAATCATTCTGACCAACTTTAAGAGAGGATCACTGCCTTCGCTAACGACGTTTGCAAAGGTAGGTATGTTTTCGCATGCTCATTGCTTTCGATATCTAATCAGAAAGGTTTCTTTTATGGTTACCTAGAACCCCTAGAACCCCCGCATGCGTATTTCTATCTTTTAAAATGTGATACCACCTAACTGCACGAAGGTTTTTTTTCTGAATGGCAGGTGTTTTTTGTGTTCTTTTGAGACCTCTGTATATCCGGATAAGTTGGAAGTTGCTCAAAGAAGTCGAAGTTGAATGAATATTGGACTTCCTCTACTCTGTGTCTCTGTGTGGGTTTGACAGTAAGTGTTTTGAATATACGTCCCTGACATTGTCGCCATAGCACTTTCTATATAGACATAACGTCAGACAGTGCATCAATTTTATATATTTCATTTCCATGCTTCATTAACATCGACGGCGGGTGCGGCTAGCCAACAGGGGATGCTTACTCCTCCCGGGCACCTGATCCCACCTCTAGCTTGCTAGGGGTCCGTCGATGTTTAATTTTCTGCTCTATTGTGAGTGCTGTTGAGATTATCGTCAGGATCTTCTTTAACTCATTGTTGTCTGTACCTTTGTGGGTGTTGTTGTCTCTCTCTGTAATCGTCTTGTTGTCAGTCTCCTTGTCCCCTGCTATTTGTCTGGCGTTCGTTGTATCGCTTTACGCTTAGTTGCTGAAGACTGATCTTGCTTGATATCTTTTCCATTTGTTTTTTTTTTAATTAAAAAAATGGCTGTTTGCCCTGGAGCTACAAGGCAGGAGAGTAAGAAATATGGCGTCATCAACGAAATTCATTACATGTAACATGATTAAGATATTTAAGAAAATATTAAACTCATACTTTCCCGTCCTTGGGATGTGTTACATATGTCATTGTTGGATAAAGTCTAGAACATTGTTCATATGTATTTTATCATTCAATTGACTTTTCTTAAACAACTTGAAATGAAATTAGTGCCACTGTCTCGCCGATATTGCAAAATAACAATTTTGCACTATAAGCCCGTAACTAAACTTCCATTTAGAATTTAAAAATTGACCATGGATGAACATGTGCCAATTATAAGGTACAATGACTGCTTCTGGTACCTATAGAATCGACAATTTGAAATAATAATCTTCTAGTTTGCTTTTTTCAAAAATTAAACTGTTACAGCGATTACTAAGCGTTCCATTTGTCGTACGTGTGGCATGTATTCCTTTAGTACGAGGAATAATGTTACATGTAAACTTCATTTTTTAACCCTGGGTATAGACTGTTTTGATTTTTATGTTTTTGGAGAATGAAATACTTACTTCGAACGACAAATCATCGATAGCAACTCGATTACCGAACCAATTTACTGTTGAATTCAAGAAGTCCACCAGCGACAGATATATCAACATATGTACAACTATTGATACAACTATTGCAGTTCCAAGCTGGGCTCCTTTAGTTATTGCCTCCAGAACATTATTTGATCCACTTATTCTGAAATATAGTTTCAAAAGATCTGAGAAGTCGATACATTTTAGGTGTAAGGATTTGTTGCTGAAGACTTTCATATATCTTAGAAGAACAGAATGTTAAACGTCCTCAAATTCGATAGCATCATTTAAAACCAGATACATTTGCAGCATGGACCAGACATGCACGCCTCGCGCACTTAACACTCGTCAGTGATCCCCAGTCTAAACAATGTAATATGGCCAAAAAGTGTAAAAATTATAAAGTCCAAAAATGTACCGAAAGACGTAGCAGAATGGGTGAGATATGATGCTACAGGACCCACGTTTTAGAAATTATAAGAAATTTTGTAACAGAAAATTTCAAATGCGTTGAAGAGACTGACGATCACCCGAAGTTGATCGAACTTGGCTACATGTGCCCTCGGGGACTCCTGGTCAACCAGCAGTGACACGCACCAAGTAGTTCAAATGTTAATCGTCCTCAAATTCGATAGCATCATTTAAGAAGTGTTGTTTAATTCAACTTTTCCGCCAATCAGCAGCCGATTCGAAATGCAAAAAAATTTCTGTGCTTAAGATATGCATGTTTTGGAAAATGATTATGAAGCATGAATGATTAAGAAAAGCCAAATTGATGTAATTTCTCCGCATCCCCTGTATCATATCAAATGTTTGTGACAGCATTTATGTCAAAGTAGGAGGTTCCAGTCTTTGCGAATGGTCTACATTGTATTACAATGCGTAATAGAATGTAAACAGTCTCATAAACCATTTTACATTCAAATGAATTAATAATTGAAGAGGGTTACATTAAGAATCGAATTCATGTTATTCCTTGCGTCTTTGAATACCTATTCTAGATTAAAAAAGGACGTCAGTCATAACATGATTGGAGTGTTGTCAACCAAATCTTCGCAATGATAACTCTCCTACTTCAAAAATGCAAACAATTATGAGATGGAAGGAATGCTAAATGTACTTGCATGATCTAGTGCGGATTTCTTATCGACATACAAATACATTGATATTAGAACTAAAATTCACATATGGTCTTCTACTACTCTTCTACTTCTATGTGTATAAAATAGGAGAGGATCTCCAACCTTACTCAGCTGTAGTACCCACATTAACGCACCAAAACAACCAATGTGAAAAAAAAACAGAATTAACAAGAGACGCAAAAGAGACATACGACACTGAAACATGAAACACAAAAGACTACACATAAACTAATGATACTAATGAGCAATCGGTGCCGTCTTAGGATGGTCATCTGCCACGCAAATAGCGTTTTGAGCAATTAACCGGATTACGATAACCAAGAGGTCTCGAAGAAAGCACAATTGCGTTGTGAAATAACCTCTTCAGTGTAACATGACCATACATACATACCGCATGACGCAGGATACAAGAAACACACTGATGGATATGTAGATGAATACAAAAAACAGAAGTTGTACGAAAAACAGTCCTTGCTCTGCCGGCTGTAGTATGCATGCATGTTTTCATCCGAGGAGTCCGACCGACATTCAGAGAGGACAAGTAATCGAGGCATCGAGGCACTGTCTTCTCTAAAGAGGTCTTGACATTGCCCGTCATGGAGTCCTGTCGCCACACAGAATAAGAGTGCAATTCTTAAGAATTCGCTGGTTCAAGACAGTGTAGATTTACCAGGCCAAGTGTCCGTCTGGTGACAACAGGATCTTACCCTCGGCATAAAGGGTTCGGAAGGGTCAATACTAGTGGAAGATTAATGAAAAAGTAATGAGGTAATGTATAACCTACTCTTTGTCCTCGATATTGACGCCATTGTTAATTTCTTCTTTGTGTTCTCTAGTTGTACTGTTGTGATCATGCTCTTCTTCCTCCTCTGGAACATTCAGTTTGGCACAAACCAGAGCGGCAGGTGCTGACATCACACTGGCCGTTATCATCTGTGACATTGGAACCTTCATGCATAACAAAAGAGTTCATGTGCAAATGAAATGAGAACCATAAAATTTATCTCGAAACAATTGAACTTTATTCATTAAAATCTTGCTAAAAAAGACAGAATCTAGCGAACTTTGAAAATACTAAATCAAAATAAAACGAAATAAAATCAGAAACTTTTCAAAATTTGTCAAATTATGCTCCTCACTCGCAGTAGAGAAGGAAAACTTCGCGTCTTTTCTTGATCTTATATTCTTTCAAAATGATATCGATGACGGTTAAGGTTTAAGAAATACAAACAAGTATGCAATTGCAACGAACGGCAACTTGCTTAAAAACGTCATCAAAATTATTGCACTAGTGAAACTTACATGTTTCGAACTGCTATATCATCAACTTTAAACTGTCAATGTCTGATTTGACAATCTTATTACAAACACCTAACTCTAGCAAGTAGCCTTCTCCAAATGTTACATGTACATGTATATAACTTTGAATATTACAAAACCTGCCTTTATGGTGATATGATAAATAAAATTAGAAGGAACAAACGTAGACAGCATAACCATCCTAAATGCGTCAGAATCACCAACCGCCTTTTATACCGTGGATATGATCCTAATGTCACCGGATGGACACTAGGCTTGGTTCTTTACCAATCTACAGTCTTGTACCAGCGCATTAATAAAACTTACACTCTGACCTGACTGTGACGACGGGTCTCTATGACTGGCTTCTGTCCAAACCTCTTAGAGAAGACAGGGTCCCCGATCAACTGTCCTCTCTGAATCTCAGTCTGACTCCTTGGGTGATAACATATATGAGCTCACTACAGCTTGCAGAACACAGACTGTATGACGTAGGGCCTCCCACCCAAACTTTTTTAATATTCATTAACATATTTTGGCCCCTGCGTTTTGCTGTCTTGTTTTTGTGGTCATCTAACAGTGAGGAGATTATTTACACTAGAATTGTGCGTTCTCCGATACATTTGTGTGACCGGAAAAGTGCGAGGGTTGTGCGCATGTAATCCGGATAACCACACTATTTGCTACTTGCGTAGCAGATTGCCGTCCTTAGTCGGCACCGATCACCCATTGGTCTCGTTTGTTTATGTGTAGTATTTTGTGTTTAATGTTTCAATGTCGTATGTCTCTTTGTCGTCTTCTCTGTGTTTTCCCATAAGACGTTTTGCTGTTGGTAATGCAATCGGGTCTGGTGGGAGATCCCCTCCCTTCATGTATGAACGACATATGGTAAATTATTGATTAAGTAATATCACACATACCCCAAGTGTTTGATAGAACAGTAGTGCGGATCCCGACACACTAGCAAGTCCACAGACCATCATGGAAAACAGTTGGGATGTTGATATGTCGTCAAGGTATACCCTCACCATCATAAATGCCTCACTCTAGTATAAAATACCGTATGGGTACTTATCTCAGTGGGAATCATATTTATGCTGAGTTAGCGCTGCTTAGACTGTGCTAATTCAAGGATATGCTTATAGATGGAAGTGGAGAATAAGTTTACTGATCTTATTCATGATAATGCTGATATCCGTATTTGCCAGAGGAGCTGTTAAGATAAGGCGTAAAATCTGCCTTGAAAAGTCGAATTTTCAAAATGAAAAAAATTGAGGAAATTTTTCGGTAAAAATAAGAATTAACTTAGTTCAGATATGAATCTTCTGTAATGTTGGATAAATTATGCAAAATATGACCGAATTAATTTGGGTCAAATTAAGCGTTTTCCCATAGAAATCAATGGAAAACGGAAAAGTTTTTCTACAACATTGCCCCCCCCCCCCTCGGTTCAGAATGCCATTTGTACCAAAGGTGTATATCCATAAAACACATTTTCTGACCGAATGGGGTTCTGAACCGAGGGGGGGACAATGTCCCACAGGCGAAAAACGAAAAAATAGGGGGGATGGATTAATATTTTAGAATCGGTCTTTAGAGCGGTAGAATAAATTAAAATTGCCATCTTTTCCTTTAATATTATGTAAAAATGTATTCAGAGTGTGTTCCGATCAAATATTAACCGTTAGGTAAGAAATAAACGAGAAAGTTGTCTATTTCTACACTGTGCGTATTTCGCGCCTAAAAGTTACATATTTGGCTGATAAATACGAAATATAACCGTTTTCAGTTTCCGGATTGCGGATTTTGCCGATTATATTGATATGATAACCTCAGGGTATATTCCTCTTATCCAATTTTGATATTAAAAGGTATAGAAGTATAATATATAAATCAAATTTGTGTAAAGTAATGCAATTTTTGTGAATCTTCGCTCGATATTTGACATTTTCATATATCAGTACCCCTACCTCTTCAACTCATAATTATAACATCTTTCACTAAATCTATTTAAATACAATTCCTACTTGGAATCTTCTAATACTTTATTTTATAAACCCGACCACTTTTTTCCTGAAATAAAAGGACAGCGCAAGAGAAATAATCGAGTGATTACAGGGCTAAATCAAGCCCTTATCTTAACAGCTCCTTTTCCCCTGTTTCTGCTTAATTTGCATGCGCTTAAAAAAGTACACATACAGTATGTCAAAATGCATCACACAATTTTGTTTTTTCATTAGAATGAGATAGAGATACATCTTTTTTTATGTAGGACTGATATAGAAATTTTGTTTAGAAACGAGTGTCAACAGAAAGCATAATAAGAGTATTAATATACTTGCTTTTTTTGTAACATACTCCCTCAATAAATAACAAACTAAGATACGTATTATAGTACATACAGCAAATTGAAAAATCGATGTATCTTATGAATTGAAAAACGAAACTTTGCTAACAATTGCCATAAAAATATTTGCCGCGGCCACCATGGATTCTACAGGTCTAGTGCCCAAACAGAAAGCCAGGAAGCTACCAAACGTCTTCACTAAAAAGGTGGTAACGCCGAGGTACTGAAGAACGTTTATCATGGTGACAAAGTAAAGTATCTGGGGCATTGACTGCAAAACAAACATAGAGGTAAAAAGTATCGCATCCATAGAGACGTATCTTAGACTAGCATTTTTTGATATGCAAATAAAATTTTAAACAGGTAATTAGTTCGATTGTCAGAGTCGACATTACTACGATTATTAAAATTGAAGGTCTGGATATGAATACTGGTAATTGCGTTTCTGGAAAAAAATTGTGTTTTCACCGGAAAAAATTGTGTGTTTCTTTTCAGATACATTCTAGATGTTTTATATTATACAATAAACGAATCGACTTAGTCTGTCTGCCTGTCTGTCTGTCTGTCTCTGTCCGCAAGTCATACCATGTATCTGTTTCTGAATTTTTATAGATTGGAAGGACATTTCATGTTCTAGTGTGAAAATATATACAGTAGGGCGGCCAAGCCGGATTTGCACGTGCGGCGTAAAAAGGAAAATGTGAGTCCGCGAATGCATGATGCATGAAAATATGGACGCCTCCGAATTTTGGTCCTTTTCCGAAAGCTCTAGACAGCACAATTTTTTATTTCAGCAAATAAAATATCGTCAAACTTTTGCTTTTAGCTTCATATTTTACCCTCAATTAGTTTATTTTAGACAAACCTGACATTTTAATTACTAAATCGATGATTGAAGTTGGCTAAATTTTCCCGGGAAAAAATGCCCCAAAAAGTGGAAAATAAAAATGAGGTACAAAAAAATGGTCCCTCACAGATTTTTATAATATTTTCAAAAAATGACATTCACATCGGCATCTTTCAAATATCAAAAAATTACAGAACCACTTTTTCATATATTGAAATAATTCCCGTTTGAAATCAGCTGGTGTTAGCTTCGTTTCGGCATGCGCAGAATCACGATTTTGCACCCAATACACATTGAACGTGTGTCACACTGTAAACATGAATGAATGACTTTATTCGGAGTTTAAAGTATTTTGTGTATGAAAAAGTATAACTGTTGGATGATTTTTATCTCGTGAACCCATTTCTAACCTTGGAATTGCAATTAAGAAGAGATTAATGAAGGTTTCAAGCTGTTTTTGTCCAACCCGACTTCACGAAGGCCGATGTCAGTACAGTGCCAGTGTCGGTGTGATGTAAACTTGATGACGCAAAAACACGGTACGACTTGTGTACTTCACATACATGTACTTTCTTCAGTTCAGCTGTTTGTTTATATAGTGAAATGGATACTAGGCCGATGCCTCGATGACGAAATTAATCTAGGAACCATTGAAAACATCGACTTTTTCCTCAAGCTCAAGGTAAATAAACAAATTTGTAAACAAATATCTTTTTTCTCTTTCTCGTTCTCTCTCTCACACATACATATACACACTTTAATAATACTACCAAGATATGTAATAATTTTCAAACACTGAAATGATCAGTTTACTAAGTTCATTTATGTGCCTTTATTTTTACCAACCAAGCCTAACCCCCCCCCCCCCCCCCCCCCACCCCACCCCAACCCATTGGGCCCTAAGCCATATTTTTTAAATTTTAAAAAAATACACTTTGTCATTCACAAGAATACATGATATTATAAATGTATTTTTTTATTCAGAATATAAAGTGAAAAGAGAAAAGAGATTGAATGGGGGGGGGGGGGGGGGGTACTCACATTTCCATTCACACAATGACATAAACATATAAAATGCAAAATGCAACATGGGTAATTTAAACTATGAATTTCTAGATAGATAATATATCATAATATAATTTGATTATCTTGTAGTTCAAGTCATTAAAAATAATTTTTCATGAATTCCATTGGTTGAGTGTTGAATTTTAATATCAATACTATTCTTTCCAGTGATAAATTTATGATTGCTAAATGAATAACATATACAATCAAATTAATGAATCATTTTGAATTTTTCAGTTTATGACTATGCATTAGTGAAAATTGTATCAAAATAAACAAATAAATAAATGAGTAAATAATAAATGAATGACTTAAAACTAATTGAAAATGTAAAATTACTTTTTCAGGTCAAACTTGTTAGAAGAAATCTTGCTGTCTGAAAATCACCAAGTGGCTTATTATATGGAAGGCATGCATTTAAAAGGAATTATTGATTGGAAATTGTATACTATAGACTAGTATATTGATATCGTACTCTACATCGAATTGGTTTGAAGATTGTGCATATTGCCATCATATTCTTCTTTGTGAATTGTGAGTGTGCAAAAATACCATACAAATGGATTATTCACAGAAGATGGAAGAGTTCAAGACCTGTCAACATTTCAGAAAACAATTAACATGATTTATGATTGTAAATCTTATTGGACAATGGCAGATATAGTGAGATAATGAAATAAATATTTTTTGTGAATTCTTGCAGAGGATGAATTGGTCAATTAAATTTTTTCTTCATGATATAGGAATTTAAATTCAACTGTCATGGATCATGGGCACATCAAGTTATAATAGTTATTTCTTTCGTAGTGACTATCTGGAGTAAAAAAGTAAATATATAAAAAAAATCACATATTAGTATCTTTTGTTTTCCAATTATTGAAAGCTCCTGCGCATTAAACAGAACAAAATTGGAATTTTTATATGTATTTTTCTCGGATACAATGAGTATATTTCAAATTGTGGATGTATTGTCTGGCATATCCAAGAAAATGTCATTTTTCCCTTGTGCGTGGCAGTTTTGTACATGATCAGAGGAAATTAGGAATGTCGCTGGAAAAATCTTCGGTCTGTTGAATTCTGGTGATATTTTTTACAATTTAAATGTTTGCTCATCAAAAGGTTAAAACAACCTTCCTTCTAGAATGGTTAATTCGAATTTATATTCTGCTTTGTGAATTTCTGATGTCGAAGCGTTCGGTCGATTGACGATTTCTCCGAAATTGTCGAAACTGTGCAGCATGTCGAGGTACATAAATGAGGTACAAAAAAATGGTCCCTCACCGATTTTCATAAAATTTAAGAATTGAACACTTGGATATGTTCTCCACAACATATCAAAAAATTACAGAACCACTTTTTAATATTTTTGAAAACGATCCCCCTGTTTGCGAGGAAGGGGGCATGGGAGTCGAACGTTAAGAGTACTGCTGTCATTTTGTCAGCTGATTTTCGACAAATTTACAGAATAAAACATCACATTTTGGGTATATTTAGAGACATAAAATCTTAAAGAGTTTGTTTAATCTTTTAAAATCCGATGCCATCAATTTGCATCGCTGTTATTAGTATTTTTCTGCTGTGAATGTGTTTCGAAAAAATGCTTAGTAACGGCGACGCGAACTTCGTTCGATATTAATGCGCCGTTCTTAGCAACGGTTGCCGTCACGCGCAAATCTGGCTTGGCCGCCCTACTGTATATTGCATTGGCCGTGAAGTTTGAGCTTCTCAAAAACTTATTCATAAGTCCTAAATAATGTTGATATACATTCCATGCTTAAAGCAGCACATTCCGACTTCGGGATGTAAAGGTTTTATTACTTGAAATACATTTATCTTAACTTAGATTGATCCATGTTATGGTCATTCATCGATGTACCAAGTATCATATACGATACCTCCCCCGTTGGAGAGATACGGCTGTTCAAAATTTCAGTAGTAGCCGCGCCTCCTCATGAATATTAATGAGCAGGAGAGCTCCGAGGAGAACCATGTACCGATTTAGTAGGTTATTTTGATGACTATTCTAAACAAAGAGAGGTGAAATAGACATCGTATATTTCTTTTACACGTCATTTCAAACAGTAACGATAAAATAATGTGTATCAAACGATTTAGGACCGATTTTATCTAATCTGACTTACTTCAAAATACTTGTCCAGCAAAATATCAGCTACTTCGTGGTGTGTGACGAGATTTAATTCATTTTTCACCGAATTTTATATATCCATTTGGTCTCTAAAATATACTTTCCATATCGCTCTTTCACATGCTGTCTTCATTGTTCTTCTTTCTCTATCTAAATCTGAGTATCAGTACGTTTTCCCCTCTTTTCCGTTGAGGGTGTAGCTACTCGCCACGTTTGTTTTGATTTGTACAACACGACGAGTTGTATCGCGCACGCGTGAGGGCTGGTCTATCCCAAACATGGGCATTTTTTGTGGCGCCACAAAAATTCATTTTGAATTTCATTTATTTTGATAACTTCAAGGACCTTTGGTTAACAATTCTTGCATTAACGGAAAGTTAATAACTTCTTCTATCCAGGAAAAATAGAAAATTGCCCTATATCTTTTTTATAAAGCATATTTTCGTCCGAAGGCGGAACGTGCTGCTTTAATATATGTATCACTTTTGATAAAATAAATTTAGCTTCCGTTACTGATGATTTTGGTAAGATTTTTTGTAGAATCTTTAATAGGAATCTTAAACGATCTCACCTGAAATATGATCTGAAAATCTTTATACTTCTCCGTAAAGACGAATTCTGCCCCAGTATCAGAAAAAGATGTAAACTCTAAAACTCTTTCAGAAAGATATTCCATGCTAGCTATACCCACATCCGTACTGACGAACAGAATTCCAAACAAAAGCTGAATCATGAGACCCCAGTACACCGTGTGCCAATTTACCTTAAGGATTGAAGTTAGAGTCGATTCCAAAAACTATATAAAATATACAATACCAAATACAACATTGAAAGGCAAAAATCATTGATTTCTATAATCTCAGTACAATAATATTATTATAATAAAGTCCAAAACGATCTTTGATAATGGTCCAGAATGTTAATGTACATTTGTAATAATTCATCTGTACATATTACTTAAGTGATTTACTCACCTTTTTCCTGTTTGTTGAGGTTACATACATTAAACAAACCAAAATGACTATGCCGATCAAGGAAACGAGATTTTCGGGATTGTCAATCAGGGAGAAAACCACTGTGTAAGCCAAAGCTGCTCCGCCAACACCGACATTCAAAACCCTAGAAAATAGGGGGGGGGGGGTGAATTTAGAGTAAGAATGGCAATGAAAAATTCGGAGTCTGATTGAAATTTCTTGATAGGAATATTAAAGGAATAAGAGGAGTTTTTGGGGTTACATCTCTGAAATATGAAACAGTATACAAAATTTCAAATAATTCCATAACCTGCAAGTACTGAATTTTATGATAGAAAGTCGGTTAATTTGAATGTATTTCTCCCGCCTCTCTGGGGAAAGGGTAGGTCTCTTCATCTTCCTACATCTCTTTGGTTTTTGAAATTTTTTGTACGATTTTTTCACGGACGAAAAGAAGAGAGTTCAAAGATTCAGATAATGTGAACTTTGTCGAAAAGGTTAAGGATTTTCAGTAAGAACAGGTAGAGGTGGCGATAATATTGTACCCTTCCTTCTTTCAAACTTGGTGCAACCCTTAAGTTCACTGCGCACCGGTAAACAAGAACAATCGTCAGATTTTCATGAAAATTGAAAGAAATGTGTATCAATGGTTCCTCATCCTTCTGTGCAAATTTCATCAAATTTCATAAAGAAATAAATATTTTAGAGCAAAAAATGTTGAAAAAGTGTGATAGTATGTGCCCGACCAGTAGTGCTTTTATTACTTGATCGTTAATATACACACAGACAAAAGTTAGCAACACCTCAATATGTCGGAGACCTTAACCTTTAAAACGATAACACAGAGAATTTTTTTCATAAAATATATCGAATACCAATTATTTCGTAGATGACTTTACCTCCTTGTTAACATATAATAGTAAATGGTATCGAAATTGAAACATTTTGCTTAGACAGATACGCGAATACAAATCAGGCATTTTTGAGGAAAAATGAAGAAGAATAAAGTTTGAAGAGAAATACTGAAAAAATTATGGTAACAGTTTCTTAAAGGCCGACGTTGGCAATCACACGGTCATTAATATGTATACCGTCCTTCAAAGACATACTGACAGGTAATCCTTTATTATGCGTAGGAGATACCCTTATATTATCTGTTTTAAGCTGTCAATCAAAAATGATAGGGGTAGAAGGATTAAAAGGAACCAATCAGATACCAATTAGAGATGTTAACCCTATAGTGGTCAGTGAGGAAATGACGGAAAATTTACCTGTCCCCTTATATAGTCCTCTGTCGGCGTTTAAATAACAGATAATTTAGCACCACATTACGCCCAAGATTCAAAAATCCAATACGGGTTTCTTTCACAAAGTTAGTATTTTATTCTTTCAGTCGACTTCCAGTTGCGGTTTATTCCAACGATCCTCTTTCATTCGCTTAGTATGCTGTTAATTGTAGATAATTCTCGCTATATACAATTGCGCTATATACCATGTTCACCAATGTTAATGATGACTTTGTGTTGGTGACGGGTAATGCGTGCAAGCAGGAGATGCTTACTCTTCCAGGGCACCTGGTCTCACTCCCACATCGGGAGTTCGCTTCTTTTCATATGGTGGATGTTTTTGTTTGTTTGCTTTGGTTCCTGTTTTATCCTGATTTTGTATGTCTTCGGTTTCTGATTTTCTGAATTATCGATTTTGTACTGTAAACAGGGATATGGTTATTATCCATATTTGTCATTTCAAACAAATTATGCCGCATTTTGGTCGAACGGGATGCATATCCCGATTTTCATTTCGACATAAAAAGAGAAATTTTATAATTCGAATGAGTCAACAGTTTTAACCGGAAGCAAAATGTTAGCAGGTGATTGCCCTACATACAGATTTATATAGGTCGAAATGTGGATAAATAAAACAAGATGCCCTAGGACCGCGATCGCTCGCCTGAAAACTACATTAACTAAGCATATCAAACAATAAGATGTTTGTCAAAAGACAAGAACTTGACTTTGAAATGGAACAAAAATTTTAAACACTTCCTAAGAAATCTTTCTAGATCACCCCGATGCATTCGGTTTGTAGATATGAGCTTCGGTTCTGAAGAAGACGTTTGTCAAAGGAGGGTACTCCTGTGATCTACTTTTGCCTGTGGTGGTGGCGCAAAATGTTAACGGATCTGGACAAAACATAACAATACTTGTAGGGCACCATGAGTATCTCATGCCTACCAAGTTTCATAAAAATCTGAAAAGTGGTTATGGAAAAGAAGCTTAAAATGTATTTTAAAAACCTCTACCTTTTTGCATAAGCAAAAAAAAAATAAAAAAAATTAAGCATGAAATACATATCAAAGCATTTAGTAACTTTTAAAAATATGATAAATATGCATTACGTGAGTGTGTAAAATCATACATTTATTGAGTTATTCACATAAATATTTCAAAAATGTGCTTTCCTGACTAACAAAGTCCGCAAAGATGTCAAAACGCGTCAAAAATTTGACTTTGGAGTGGAACCAAAAATAACAACACTTTTAAAGAAAATCTCTCTTTATCAACCTGATGCTTTGGGTTTGTTGATACGTGATTCGGTTCTGAAGCAGAAGTTTGTCAAAGGAGTGTACCCCGTGACCTACTTTTGCCTGTGGTGGTGCCACCTGTTGACAAACCCTGACAGAAAACAGCAACATTTTTTGGGATCATTAGTACTTCATTCCTACCAAGTTTCATCAAAATTTCTTCAGCCATTCTGGAGAAGAAGTCGAAAATATAAAAAGTTTCCGACCGACGGACGACGGATGGCACGCTATGACAATAGCTCACTTGAGCTTCATTCAGATTAGGTTAAAAAAAATCAAGAAAATATTGACCTCAAAGGTGCTAATTTAAAGAAAAACGGAAAAGCCATCCAAAAAATATATCTTTGTCAAAGTTTATTTCTTTGAAAATGTAGATGGTAATATAAATGCACCCCAATTTATCTTATTCATGGTCTAAATTTTTGTCTGATAATAAATTCAGTTCTACCGTTGCATGAGCAATTAAATGCAGTACTGGTTTCATGAAAGCGCTTTTTGCATTTTTGTTTTGAAACAAATTTACTGAAAAGAAAGTTATTCCCAATACTTTAGGTTATTGACAAAATCTGAGCATTTTGAACTCATATTCAGTATTCAGTTTTATTGGATTAACAATTTCAATTACGAGATTACGAGATAAATCAATTCCATGAATTACAATGTAAATGTCTAACTAGAATAGTTATCTTACATGCACCCACTTCAATCCCACTTTAAGGTAAGTTACATAATACTATTTTGTTTGAAAAATAAGTTAATATTGTCTACGTCAAATGTCAATTCCGTATCATGAAACACATTTTTCAAATATGTTTTATAAAACCAGCACTTTGCATCAAAAACAATTTCACTGTTGCTTAACTGTTGTCTGTATGTATAGTTGAAACCTGATGTACAACACAAAGAAAAAGTTTATGATTATCTTTATCATGCTTAACATGGTTTTTCACTTACCATCTCAAAACCTTTCGCAATAGCTTTTTCTTCCAACATACATTACATGTTTTAGGCAAAATGTGTCCCGTAAGTCGAGTTTTGATGAATCGCCAAAAAATCAGAAGGATTCCAAATATAGTACAAACAAGAAGTCTGATCGATCCCTCATCTCCAAACTCTACGTACAAGGTGTACCAAACATAACCGAGAAAAGATATCAACAGGAGTCCTTTAACAAACTGAAAGATCTTCAGTTTGTGGGTTCTGTAAAACGAAGTCAAATTGTTTACAACTGTAGGCTCAGAAAAGGTTAGGATTTCTTGGGATTCTCCGTCTTGCAACTGCTGATTGGTAGTCGATCTTCTGCATTCAACATGACATTTCACATCCGACATCTATGGAAAATGAAATATAGTTTTTCTCACTTAAATAAAAAGTAAATTTGCAATCGCGATAGAATCAATCTGTTAATACACGATTTTCAGTTAATCAGAACTTACTCCTTTTTTCATTTCAGTTTTCAAATAATGGGGTATGGTTTATTAATTAAAAAATTCTTTAAAACGGGAAATTTCGTTTCACTTTTCAAACAATAGGATATGGTTTACTAAAGATATTTCAAAAAGAGAAATTTCGTTTTGGGTTTGTTAAGTATCTGAAAAGTGCATGCCTGGTCCATGCTGTTGAGTTTGAAGACGTGTAAGATTTTAACCAAAAAAAGTATAAAATATTACATTTTTCGTTTACCTCCGACATATAAATTTTATCATTATTCTCCATTTCCTTGTTATTCTTAGTGTTGTACTAAAACTTCATCGAATTGTGTCTTCCTCATATGTCCATAAGACGCTGAAAGTAACATCACTCCTTTTACGTCTACAAGCTAAAACAGAAAATTATTTCAAAATATCCTTAATAGACTAAGGTTTCCAAATATCCTTGGGTATTTGCTTTGAAGATTTATATAATAAAATCCTATCATATGACGAATATGCTAATGCTTAATTTGAATAGTTTACTTGATATTTATTCGATTCAGCAATAATCGCTGTCGAAAATTAGGGAAATGAAATACCAAAAGAAGTGGATTTTTTCCAGAATAATGTTTATGTGCTATATTGTATAAAAGTCTTCAAATTCAATTGCATCATTTAAGAACTGATAAATTTCCAGCATGGACCAGACATGCAAGTTTCGGGTACTTAACCCTCGTCAGTGATCTTCAATGTAAACAATGTAATATGGCCCAAAAGTGTGAAAGTTATTACGTTCAAAAATGTACTGTAAGACGTAGCAGGATAGGTGGGATATGATGCTTCAGGACCCATGTTTTAAAAATTTCAAATTTTTTTCTTAGAAATTTACAGAAATTTTCGAATACGTTGAAGAAACGATCAAATGACAAATATGGATAATGACCATATCCCTGTATACAGCACAAAATCGATAATTCAGAAAATCAGAAACCAAAGGCATACAAAATCAGGATAAAACAGGAACCAAAGCACACAAACAAAAATCTCCATCATATGAAAAGAAACGAACTCCCGATATGGGAGTGAGACCAGGTGCCCAGGAAGAGTCAGCATCTCCTGCTTGCATGCAACACCCGCCGCTTCAATTCGGTAGAACTGACACATCCGGTTACTTCCTTTTCGGAAGACATAGAGTACAATCTTTGGTAGGATGGTTCAAATGGTCTATGACAGAATATCATCCACCATTCTGGAGAGTGGGACATCGAACTGTATGGAAAAATTAGTTTACCATATTAAACGTCTGCAAATTCATTTGCATCATTTAACGCATAATTAGCAAACTTTATAGAGTCCGTTGTAAAAACACAATTTTTTGTAGTTGGAGCTGCAAAATGATGTGTTGTTTTAATTTAAACGCGCGCTGTATTTAAACGAGAGTCCCAAAGGGGGGGGGGGTTGACAACGCTCACCCGATACCCATGCACACTCTTAACATACTGACATTGCATTATGAGAGTGTCATTGTTAGAATTTGAACACACAACCTTTGGGCCCATATGTATATAAGAAATTTTATACAAAATCATAAAAAATCCACAAATGAAATTTAGGCATAGAATATATATACCACACCATCAAGTGACTTGAATATGACAAGTAAAATGAGTGTGCATAATGGGGAAAATGAAAATGGGAGTAAAAAGTGTCAAAGGAGGGTACCCTTTTGACATGTAAATGGAAAATTTTTTGTTGTCAAAAATGAAGTTAAAGGTTATCAGACAATATAAAAGTGACACTGTGTAAAAGCTTATAAAATGGAAAAGAGTGAAAAAGAAAAAAAAAGTTTTTTGGGTGCTGGTGCCGGAACTTTAACCCATAACCATCATGTGCACAGTTAGCATATCTAATAAAGTATTCATTTCTTAAATAAATCATAAAAATTTAAAAAAAAAAAAAGGTTATAGCATATATAATGTATATCAAAGCATTTACATTTGTGTAGTACCTAAAATATGACAAATGTGCGATTTCAACGAGTTTAGAATATCACACATTTATTGAGTAATTTAAAGAAAAAAATAAAGAATGAGCATTGTTGACAAAGTCTGAAAAGACGTAGAAATTGCGTCAAATGTTTGTCTTTGGACTGGCACCAAAAACAACACACTTATTGAGACATCCTTCTAGATCATCTTGATGCCTTCGGTTTGTCGATATGTGCTTCGGTTCGGAAGAAGAAGAGTAAAAAGTGTCAAAGGAGGGTACCCTTTTGACATGTTTTGCCTGTGTTGGCGCCAGTTGCATGCAAGCAGGAGATGCTTACTCTTCCTGGGTACCGGGTCTCACTCCCGTATCGGGAATTCGCTTCTTTTCATGTGTTAGAGGTTTTTGTTTGTTTGCTTCGGTTCCTGTTTTATCCTGATTTAGTATGCCTTCGGTTTCTGATTTTCTGAATTATCGATTTTGTGCTGTATACAGGGATATGGTCATTATTCATATTTGTCATTGCCTTCAAAATCCCTACAGTGGTGAACATATCCAGTATGTAAGAAAATACCCGCCTCCTTTACTTTTTACATAACCAAAAAAAAAACTCATGAAAAATCATAAAAATAAGATGTTCAACAAGAATCGATGAAAAACCATTGAATGTCTTAAATATGACAGATATGCAGTAAATGAGAGCAAAATATCTCACAATCATAGAGTTATGCAAAAATATTTACATTACTAGTAGATTCCCCATATTAAACGCCCATTAGGCAACTAGAATTATATTCCAATAACTTGGGATGCTCACGTGCAAGTTTTGCATGTAGGTAGAATTTACCAACGTTCAAATACATTTGACACTAAAACAGGCAAAATATGCGAAGTGCATGCAAATAAAAATGACCGATATTTAGAATAAATGTAAATATAAGTAATGACTGTCTTACTTTTGGTGTTCATGGGTGTATAATTCTGGTTGGACACGTGCAAATTTTCCGAGAATCGCTTCGCGATTCACGGAATTTGCACGTGTCCAACCAGAATTATACACCCATGAACACCAAAAGTAAGACAGTCATTTCTTAAAAAAACAGATGAAAATTAGCATTTTTGACAAAGTTCGAAAAGAGGTAAAAAAAAAACGCCTCAAAACAACAACAATTGTTGAGACATCTTTTTAGATAAGCCTGATGCCTTCGGTTTGTCGATATGTGCTTCGGTTCTGAAGAAGAAATTTGTCAAAAGAGGGTCTCCCTGTAACTTATTTTTGCCTAAAGTGGCGCCACCTTTTGACAGATCCCGACATAAAAACGACAACACTTATAAGGGATCATGAGTGATTCATTCTTACAACGTTTCATCAAATCCCTACATTGGTTCTGGAGAAGATGTCGAAAAAGTGAAAGTTGTCGATGGAAGGACGTTGGAAGGACGACGGACGAACGACGGAAGCCACGCTATGACAAAAGCTTATTTGACCTTTGCTCAGGTGAGCTAAAAAAGGTCATAGTATTATTGTTTAAAGTGCAATAATTACTTCTTTCCAGCTCTGTCGTCTGAAAGAATCTTTGTTCTGTCAATTTGACATCATATCTTATTTTGCTATCTCGGAAACTTGTCATCTCATAAAAAAATTCATCAAAACTAAAGAAGCTTTACATCCTAGCACCATCCCTCCAATTGCTCTTTGGTCATACATTTTATTTAATTAAGCTACTGAATCAACCCTACAGGAATTTTGAACCGAGCACTCTATGCTTAGTAGGTAGACAGAATTCAAATAAACTCTTTGTCTTTAAAACACAAATGCGCCCGTCAGCATTTTTGTCAGTATTAACACCATTTTTGTAGGTGAAAGGTCAAGGTAATGAGACAAAAAATAGTGGTATAAATGGAAATGTCTTGTCACAAGATATACCCATGTGAAAATTCAAAACCCTATTACTTACCATTCAAACGTAGCGCCCAATTTTCAAGTTTTTTTCTTAAAAGAAGATGAAAGGTCAAATTCAAGGTGACGAGGTCAAACATTTTGGTATAAATGGAAAGGTCAAGATTGTCAAAAGGATTACAAATGTAAAATATAGCCCCATCACTAGATCTTGTCACAAGGAATATACAGGTGAAATATCAAGCCCTGTCACTAACCAATCAAAAGTTACTCCCCGTGTTAAAGTTTTTGAACAATGAATTAAAGGTCATGGTAAAGATCACGATGTCAAAACTTTTGGTATCAATAGAAAGATCTTGTCACTAGGAATAAACATGTGAAATATCAAAGCCCTATCACTTATACCAACTGTTAAAATTTTTGCCATGGGCAACCAGACAGACAAACAGACGGATAGGCCAAAAGCTATATGTCCCCTAAATACTGGCTGTGTCTGAAAATCACTTTGGCTGGAAGCATCACAGATAAGGATGAGATGTCTGTTATATTAAATCTGATTTGAAATTTCCAAGAAGGTACATGTATAAAGAGTTGGTAAACTTCCATATTTTTATAGTCGAGGGATCAGAAAAAGTAACGCCGCAATGTATTCTGAGTATATTCTGAGTATATATATATTGACCTAATTTAAACATCAAAGAAGTACCTATCATTATTCAGTCCCAAAGTCGAGAAGAAAAGGCAAAATCATTAGGATTTCCATTTTAACGGTTGCGAACCATTCAATTGCAATCCAGAGTGTCTCTGATCATTCTTGAAAGATGGATCTGGTATGTTTTTATCATATCTCCTTAGCGACCAGAGAACTTCCTCAATGATTATTTCAGCAGATTGTGCAATACAATCGTGAACTTGCAAGCTGTCTAGCTCTAACGGGGAAATCTTCATATTTGGAACATGCCCTGGCATACCGTAAACACCATAAGCAGGAGACGGAATGTTGCTACTCATGAAAGGGAAGTTAGTTATGTTATGTTAGTAAACTGAAATCATCACGGTTTTCATACAGTGAGGTGTTCAAATGACCGTTTTCGTCGAAAGAAAGAAGTATATCCAATGTTAAACGTCTTTAAATTCAATAGCATCATTTCAAACCTGATAAATTTACAGCATGGACCAGACATGCACGTTTCGGGTACTAAAGTACGAAGCGGATCTGTCGCTCTCGGTTGGTTCCTTTATCTCTTGTTCAGGAGCTCGAGAATATAATTTATGTGGATGATCCTTAAAGTTTGGATTATCAATGGACAACAATTAAGTCATCTATGTATCTGAAGGTAAAATTGTACTGAGATGCTGGGTACTTTCGTCCAGTCAAGAACAAGTTCTGGATGAAATAAGCTGAATATAAAAATAAGTCCCCTAGAAAATGGCGCAATTGGCACCCATGAGTATGCCAACTATTTGTTGTATTATGTTTCCTCAAAACACCACAAAAATGCTGTGAATCAAAACTTCAAGCATCCAGATGAAATAGTCTTCTGTATACTTTTTGTTTGAATAAGAATGTTTCTTCACGAAATAAGTATCCTCCCGTCCTATGACAAGGTATTTAAAGAGAGGTGTTGCGATATTGGACGGTCTGCTTATAGCTTTTGGAGTGGAATGGTAGTGCGTGTATAGAGCGTGGAGAAGTCGAAAAACCTCATGCTGATAATATTATTGAAATTGGTGACTTTAAATTTTCCTAAAATTACTTAGAATTCTATAAGATCCACATCTGATTGATTCCATTTTTGGAATATGTTGTCTCGCATTATGTTTGGAGACATTTTCGTAAACACAATGGATAGAGGTTTTGCGGAGCACCTGGATGAACCGGCAATGAACCGGTGTGTGAATAAGGATTTTTGTGAATTTTGGTAATCCAGTAGATATAAGGTAGTTCAAGATCAGAGTCATCAGCATAAATACCGAAGGACTCAAGAACAGATTTGTGGTTGTCAAGTATTTCAGATACAGATACATTTGTAAGTATGTATGTATCTCCTCCCTTCTTTTGGATTTCCAGGTGCTGAATGTAACCCCAGTTAATATACAGAATATATTACAATAGAGAAACAGCTATATTAAGAAACTGCACGTAATAAACGTGATTGTAGAAACGAAATTCGTTGAGGTAGCGCTACCTTTGATAAGTTTAATAAAAAAAAATAAAGACGCACACTATAATTCACTAATAAAATGATACCTGCTAGATATATTTTTTGTGCCACCTGCTTTATCAAAATGGAAATACATAGAACCCTGAATACTTAGTCTACATCACCAACAAAACGAATGGAACATAGATAAAACATGTATCATATCATAACATGTATCAGCATTGATGAAGTTCCCTTAAGAAAAGCCCCCTGTATCTCTGTGATCTTTACCTTTTACCTTGATCTTCAAAAGAGGGTTTCTTTATGTTGTTTGAACCAAATGTATGAAGTCTGACATGATCTCTTGATGAATGACACTTTGAGAATCTATTCTAGGATTTCGACAAATTCCAAGATTGACCATTGTATACAAGGACTTTGACAATTTTCAATATTTTACAATGACCTTTTACCTAAGACCTTGTTAATCAAAGGGTCCTTCCTCCTATAGCATGAATTCATGCGTGTTTGAAATTTGGTCAGGATCCAATGGAAATTGTGTCCCCTTGGCTATACACAAAGATTTGAACCATTTCCAATTTAGGATTTACCTATTACATTGAAACTGATAGGTTTCTACCTCTTGTCATAAGCAATATGTGTATGAAGTTCGATCAAAATTTACCATCTTAACTATAATAAAAGACTTAACATTTCCAATCTGTGACCTTGATCTTTGACCTTGAAATTAAATAGGGTAAATCCTCTTATAATAAGCAATACTTGTTTGAAGTTTTGACATGAGAATTACAATTGCTTCTTATAAGCTGTATCGATTCTACAGATTTCAAATTTGTGTACTTGACTTTTGACCTTGAAAAATAATAGGGTTCTCCCTCTTGTCATAAGCAATGCGTGTATAAACAGATCAAAATTTGCCCTCTAAACTGTATACAAGGATTTTAATAACTTCTAATCTGTGACCTTGACCTTTACCCCAAGACCTTAAAAATCAATAGCGTTCTTTCACATGTCATGTCTCAAGCAATTAGTTTGTGAAGTTTGGTAAAGATCCAATCAAAACTCCATCCTCTGGGCTCTATATACAAGGATTAAAATTATTGAGTTTGATAATGGTCATCTAGAAACGCCACCTTTAGAGTGCATACAAGGGTTGTGACAATTCCAATCTGAGACCTTGACCTATTACCTTGAGAATTGATAAGATACCTTTTTTTGTCAAAACAAGGGAGTGTATGAAATGTGTTCAAGATCCAATCAAAACTTCCCTCTAGGCTGTATACAAAAGTATGACGCACCAACGAAAACACACACACACACACTAACGCAAATGCGAACGACAGCATTACTATATCAAAATGCAACTAATATGTTGAAACTTCGAAGGGGATAATCAAGAGATGAGTTCAGCAACTTGGCTAACAACAGTCATTGTCAATCCATAAGCCATTATGCTAGAATTTATACTTTGAAGTCCAGAATTTGCAAAGACAAGTTTTAGGATGGACAGACAACAGTATGATGGAATGATATACCAAAAGACTTATGCAATACTACATGTCCCTGGCAACTTTATGGAGGGATAATAAAACGTTGATAGAATGACAGACATCTTAATTCTCATTAATTTGAATTTATTTTGTGAACAAATCAATTGAGATATGAAAACAATTGAACTGAAAATGATAACACTTAATTTATGTGCGTTTAATACCTTTTAAATTTATTACAACCATCTGATGTTTAGAGAATTCTACAATAACTGGAAAACAAAAATAATGTAAAACAATTCATATCATTCATCATAAGTACAAATTTCATTTTAATCTAAGCTTAATATTTGAAATTCATGGAAACTGAAAAAGGTCATGCCTTTTGTTTGTAAAGACCTTTCCATAATATAAAGTTGTTTAAGAAAAGGATAAATTTATAGATTTCATTTTAAATGAATCTCAAAAGTATCAGACTCAGCATATTTTGCTACAGTTAGCCTTCCAGGCTACAAAATGAATGAAATATACAACAGTTAATGCAATTTTGCAAAATAAATAGAAACATATTTCAATTGATACACAAGTCTGCTCAAGATCAGGCACATGTATGTGTTATCTAAATTATGAGGTAATAACCTTGAATATGACCTTGACCCCTAGTTGGTCTTGAGTCTTACTATTTTTAACCAACCTTGCAAGTTTGATGGTCGCGTTGTGTCTGAATTTAGAAAGTAACGTTTTTTTATGTAAAATGTTACTACACGTACATGTACCAGATAGACAGACAGAACACATGTAGCCATTGTCTATTGAGTCTATGCAGAATTCAGAGTTATTTCCCTTTTGAGACGGTATCTGACGTAAAACCATTGTGACATCATGAAAATGGTATGGTAACAAAGATTTTGTACCATCATTTCCCAGAGTATAGGGACTGTTTCCATAGAATTTGATGACGTCACAATTAGTTTACGTCAGATACCGTCTCAAAAGGGAAGTAATTACTCTGGTTTTCGAAAATACAGAATAGCTGGATCATAATAAACACAATTTTTTCACTACACTGAGATCAACTCATAATTAATTATCAAGGCAAGAACACATTAATCTCATCTGAAGGGAATCTCTTAAGTTTATCTTATTTACAGACAAAAACATATATTTATGCATAAATCATATTCAAGTAACAAAAAGCTAGCAATAATTTTGATCGATTTAAAAAAAACTTTTCAAAAATACTTTGAATTATCAAATCTGTGTAAGTTGTACAAACTTAAACGTAGTCTAGTTTATTTGTATAAGACATTTTACCTTTTTTTAAATTGATAGGTTCTTTTCAAAATCTACCACTAATGACTACCATCCCCAAAACCTCTTTTCACAACTCTTTCTTATTTTTTTTCTTATTTTTCACAATTATTTCACCTCTCACAACCTTGGAACTGAATAAATATTACTGTAAATAAATAAGCACCAACAAATTGAATGTGAAGATCCTGTCTTAATGTAAAACTGTATTATTTGTACAACAACACGGGCCTCTCTAGATCAACTGCTATCCAAAACATATAACACTGTATTTATCTATCAAAAATTTCCATCAGAGATATTCACAAATAACAACTTTTTTCCAGTTTTGAAGTTTAAATTGTGTGTATTTTTTTTAAAATCACAATAATCATGATAATACATGTATACTAAAAGGATTTTTTTTTTCATATTTTCATGATTTCAATTTTAATACATGTACTATGTAAATTCTTTTTTTTTTTTCATTTTACTTTCAATTTCCAAATCTTTACCATTTTGTTGTGGTGTAATGTATCATTTTCAAAACATTCTAAGATAAGTACTTGTGAGATTTAAATACAGGTATTGAATATGTACAGTCATGTATTTTCATTTATAAAACTATTTTGCAGTTCTGCTCTTTAATTTGAAAACTTTTAACATCGCTGAAACTAGTCTATACTGAAATACCAGATTATTTTCCCATAGTTATTTCTGCATCATTTTTCCTTCTTCAAATTACTTGTAAAATTTTTCAGTTCTTATAGTTCTTCCCGATATACATGTATGAAAACCAATTATATACAATCATGTATCATCTAAACAAATTACCTAAGTACTAAAAGACACAATACATCTGTATTTAGAAGACTAGTTTTGAATGTCAAAAAACATCTTATAGAACTGTACATATAAATCTATTACATCAAAACAAAACTTTGATAAATATGAATAATACTCCTTCATCAACAAGTCAAATCATAATTTGGCAACTATCAACAGGAACGAGCAAAAACTTTGGAAATAAATATAACAGTTACTATGGAAACAGTTTTATCACAATAATGTTGAGCACATCGGTGTAACATTAGCTTGATTTGGAGCAAACAAAAACAAAAAAAATTGAAAACACGTTAAATATATTATCTTTCATTCTTTGAGCATGGTTAATGCATTTACATTGAGATCTTATAGAATCAACGGCAAAAATGGTTTTTTCTACAATATAAATGTATATGTTCATGTTAATAAGAGATGTTCTTTACGACATCCTCAATAAGCTCTTAGTAATACAAATATTTCATTTGAGCAGGATATCTACAAAATTGAATGTATACATGTATATGAAAAGTTTCATTCAATTTGTTTTAATGCCCAAGGGCTTGTGAACTTTGTAAAAATGCCTCAATTATTCAGTTAATCAAATCAGAAATAATTTGATCTCAAGCTTTTCTTACTTCAAAATTTCTGAACACAAATCATCTACATTTCTTTTCATAAACTATATAACAAATATAACAAATAAATATAGGATCTCAAATGAATTTTCATTTCATACGATGTATTATGAAACGAGTTGTGAGTTTTATATCCCCGAGCCTTGGCGAGGGGATATAAAACGCACAACGAGTTTCATAATACATCGTATGAAATGAAAATTCATTTGAGATTCTTTTTATCACATGATATTGCCTAAAAATGTGTATTTCTAACGTGAAATCAACGATTCCGAGAACTATAGAGGCGAACCACACCGTGATCTAGAGGTCATCTGCTACGCCATGAGAAGTAGTGTCCCCATCGTATAGATATTCTGTGCGTAAGAGAAAAGTATTTCAATTTTGAATAGTATTCTGATGCAAGAATTAATGCAACAACAACAATTTCAATCATTGATATTGACTCCGGGTCTGAATTTAACAGTTGACCGATATTTGAAAGGTCACATTTGTCAAGGTTTATGTGATTAGGTTCTACACTTGACCAATCGCATTCAAGCAGAGCGATATGTAACGTGTTATCATATCATATATTTATGAAATGGCTTTATGAAACTGCATAACGGGTGTATCATGTGATAAACATAATTATCAGAACCTATGTTACAAGGAGTGTATTATTAAATCAATCATTTTCGGAAATTTTAAATTACATATTACCAAAGTGTGCATTTCATCAATTTTGCTATTTTCTTTGGAGGGGAAGGGGGGATCAAGACTTTTTGATGAACACAAATGTTGTCTTTGATAACATTTACCCTTATATGACTTCGAATTCAACCTTGAACTTCACCCTTTTAAAAATTTACCCTTTGACACCTAGTTTATCTCCTCCAGCTAAGCTTAATCAAAGTACGACATCACAAACAAATTAATACATGTATGTATAATGATTATCAGTATTATGTGACAACCAAACTGACAGACAAGTTGAAAGAAATTGTGATTGCTTACAAAAGCTTCCACATTAGATATGGAAAATCCCTCATTAACAGACAAATAATTTCTTAAATTGGCCATTATTTCAAAAGATATGTAATCTGCATAGACAATAAACCATTTTCATATTACCGCTAGACTTGCATTTTAGATATTCCAAGACCCGACATCACAACTTTTGACATTATTTTTCATTATAACGTCACAGATCTGTCTTTACGTCACAGTAAAAAATAACGTCAAATGTTGTCATGTCGGGTCTTGGTGTATCTTAAATTCAAGAATACTGCATTAATGAGAAAATCGTCTACTAGATTGCTTAAAGTTAATGAAATGGTGGAAAAATTTTCGTCTGTTTGTTGCTCCTAATCTATAGAAGATCATTGAACAAGTACTAAATGAAACAATAAGTACAACCATGTAAAGACAATAACTTACACAATATCACATGTAAAGAAAGAATAAATATGGATTGTTCAATCGTGAATTAATCAAAAATATGAACATTTCCTGATGTGTAAGGCACATGAAATTGTCAGTGTCAGGAGAACATAATTTGTCTAGTACTCAGTGCAATACATAAGAAGTAACTCCTTGAAATGCCCAGTCATTCATAACAGATCCAACAAAAATATCATTCTATAAATGAACAGGTGGGATTTTTGGAGAAATAACTACATGTAAGTCTTTCGTTCATAACCCAAGTATCAATCAATGCCGTCAGATATTCCAAATAGTCATTCTGATGCCTCTATTAGAAACATCATACAAAGTAAATAAATAACACAACCTTTTATGTGTACCACACGTATTCAAATACGTATTTCTCATTTCATACACGTATATCCATCACAACCTTTGCAACTTCACATTAAAATTCATCGTGTGGCAGTTTTCTAAAGAAAAGGAATAATAGCACTTGTATCTAATAAAATTTCCGTAACCACATATCAGCTATTTCTGTGAAGTTCCGCATCTGTTTCACTGAGTAAAGATTCTTCGTCCGTTTGTCTGTCTGTCCTTTCTGGTAACACATCATCGACAGACTGTTTCTCATGGATCAACGGAGAAAATTCTTTCTGTAGTTCCTCCACAGTGTCCATTAGCTTATTGGCAAACAACGCATCGATAATACACCTCAGATCTAGATTTTTCGGCTCCATTGAGTTGTGCCACTTTTTAAGTGCTTGGTAAAATTGTTCCGTGACATTTTTCGGATCATTTTCTTCCACTTCCTGGATGATGACTTCTACTGGACGTTTTGTACATTCAGTAGCAGCTGAAATTGATAAATTGTAAAAAAAAATTAATACAAAGTAAGTTTCGTAAAAACACCACGAAACAAAATAATCCATTTCCAGAATAATCAGGTGTTGATCCCCCCCCTCCTTAATCTTTTAACAAGGATCTAAAATGAATTTATAGGACATTAACAATTAAAATTCAATGAATCTTTTTTACTTATAATGATATGAAATGAAGATCTCCTAAGAACTTTCTAATCTCTACAAAAGTTTTATTGACCATGCTGATTACTTGCACCATCATGCAAGGTCATCAAGAGATCAACAAATATTATACTTGTTTAGTACATGTACATGAGTGAATTTCCCTGCTATAATTTATATCAAAGCATTATGTATGATTCATACCATTTGTTGAGGGTAAAGCAATTCAATATCTTCTTTAGACATAAAAACTTTTCACTTTGTGACATTAACATTTGAAAAAATTATCTTATACATGTATTTTCAATCAGTATAATCACTTTCTTAATACCTAATGTCATTTCATTCACTGCAAGTGTTTTTTCTCTACACACATCCTTTCTTTACGACCTTCAAACCTTGATTAAAACTTTGCATAAATATGCAGAATAGCTATTGAAACAGAGGCCAAGTGATTCACGAACAATGGTAGCCATTTCAGGTTTTTTGTTAAGAAAACTCTCTGTTTTGTAATAAATAATAACTTCCACTTGCTAGTGTGTAAAATATCAAACAATTTTACTTTAGATACGACAAGTTAAATACCATAGCACTTAATTGTGAGTATATGGGTATACTAAGACAATCAGACAGAAAAGTGAAAAAAATAATGGGATTCAATGTTTTTCTTTCAAAAAAAAAATCAGGTATATCCGGCCCATTAATCCTTCCCTCTCTGGAGTATATATTTTTCCCCTCCTGTCACAAAAATTTTCCCCCATATAAAATTAATTAACTTAAGCTTTTTTCATTGGAAAAAATTGTTTTAAAATATTGTGTCAAATTAAAAAAAAAAAAAATAGTAGAATATGGGTCCTTCAATGTACCCAATTGTATTTAAAGCCATTCCAATTATATTGATGCTATCTAATATTATAATAGTTTTTGCAAGAATTCTAATTTATTAAAAATTCCCCTTTTGAGTAGTTCACACGCACATTTTCCCCCACAGATCAGCCCTGACCCCCTTCCCCAATAAGTGAGAAAAACACTGGGATTAGGAAAAAGACACTATAAGAGTACTTACTAAGTTTGAGAGAGAGAGTTTAGATTGATCTGACATTGGACGGTACTAATGGGTCCAACAGAATAATTTCACAGTATTACATTTATTTGCCTTACCAAATAATGTCCTTATCACATGCTTCCACTCCTTCACAATGTGCTGTGATAGATAGAGATAGCACTGTTCCCACATTTTCTCAATCTTCCTTCTCTCATCTGCTTTCTTCTGATCTGTCAAAGAGAAACATATCATAAACTAATTGATTGCAACATTGATGCTAACTGATGTTTCATCTAAACCTACTAAAGCACAGGACAAAGTAAGGCAGGGATGATATGCCAAATATTTTTGCTGAACATTTAATTCCTGTTTTGTGATGTTATCGTACTTAAGTTATACATGTTATACAGTGTTTTACAAGGGGGATAGAGAAATATATAGGTTCGATGAAAAATGTTGTATTATAAGTGAGGCGACCAATATTTTTTGTATTTCCCCAATAAAACTCTGTATAACAAATTTATCCCTCTGATGGCTTTTGGTTTGTGTTTGTAACGTTAACACATTCTAAAGCATCTAGATGAAGTCAACAGTGTAAAACGTCTAAGGAGAAGCAGGATATTATTAGTTATTAGGTTTGTTACTGACTGTCTACAGAGATTTGTCGGGTTGATCAAGCCCATAGAAGGCGAGGCCAAGCCATGTCTTCTGTGGGCTTGATCAACTCGACAAATCTCTGTGGACGGTCAGTAACAAACCTAATAACTGTTTTATTTTGTCGAGGACCAAAATCTCAATTTTTTGTTGACGAAAACTGCTGTTTCAAGACTCCCTTAAATTTACGTGCGAATGCATTTATATGGCAATGGCGGAATAGTTGACGGTCTATAGAAATTTAGACAGTGTGCACGTGACGCGATTTACACATTCTGATTGGTTCGAACGAGGCAAAATAATAAATAATAGTCTATCAGTAACATAATACAACATAATATTTGGTCCTTCTCAACCAATTAGATTGCAAGAGAGTTGCCAGAGGTGTGAAAAAACGTACATGTATGTCAGTATGTCTGGCACAAATCAACAGTATGCAGATCTGATGTACATGTAATTCATATCTCAAGTCATTTATGTTGAAGCTATATATCTACCTAACATTTTATAGGACTATAAGGGAAAAAGTATCGGGAAAATTTTCTATAAAGGACTAGGTGCGCTAACCCCTCATATCGGCCCTATAATTTCAACGAAAAATATTTTTGATAAACAAATTATTAATTATCACTTTTTGCAAAGTTGAATGTTTGAGAAAATACCGCGTCAAAATTTTGAGCCCTTGTAACATCACACGCGTGATGTATGACGTCATGTTTTGACATCATTTACCCTGAATGATGCAAAACTCAGGAAAATCATCGTATTTTACACACAAATCTTCAAAATTCATCTATGCTCCAGGCCTTGCCCACAAATTTTTTTATGCAAATTAAAAGGCTGATCAGAAATCCATCGATTGACACAAAAATATTTATGGGCAAGGCCTGGATTATTTCATAGTTTTGTATCGAAATATCCCTCATTTATTTATATTTTCAATTATTTCAGCGTTTTGTAGGCATTTTGAGCGAAGTATTATTCAGTATAGGACTGTGAAATAAAACCAGAAGTCTCTGAAGAGACTGTAGCTCTCCTGGTTGTTTTTTCTAAAACATCAATTTCCTTTCTTTTTTTCTAAACCAAGACCATAGGGAGCAGGCGCTCTAACAAACTATAAGTAGCATGACAAAACTACATATCCATTATACTGCAACTATAATAGCACTCATATAATTCATAATATCCGAGATAAAGTATTTCTAATAAAGCCTGTGTTTGTGAAACAGGAATGCCCCCGGTAGCATCTTTGTTAGTATAAACAGCATTTTCTGTTAAGTACATGTATGTGAAAAGTCAAGGTCAGGGTCACTTGGTTAAAAAATTTTGGTATCCATGGAAACATCTTGTGACAAGGAAAACACATTTGAAATATCAAAGCCCTACCACTTACCATGCTTACCATTCAAAAGCTATGCCCAATGTTAAAGTTTTTGAAAAGTAGGTCAAAGGTCAAGGTCATGAGGTAAAAATTTTTGGTATCTATGGAAAGGTCTTGACACAAGGAATAAACATGTGAAATATGAAAGCCCTATCATTTACCAATCAAAAGTTATGCCCAATGTTAAAGGTTTTGAAAAGTAGGTAGAAGTTCAAGGTCAAGGTCACTAGGTAAAAAAAATTTTGGTATCGATAGAAAGGTCTTGTCACAAGAAATTCACATGTGAAATATGAAAACCCTATCACCTCCAATTCAAAAGTTATGCCCAATGTTAAAGTTTTGGAAAAGTAGGTCAAAGGTCAAGGTCAAGGTCACTAGGTCAAAAATATAGGTATCCATAGAAAGTTCTTGTCACAAGGAATACACATGTAAAATATGAAAGCCCTATCACCTCCCATTCAAAAGTTATGCCCAATGTAGTAGTTTTTGAAAAGTAGGTCAAAGGTCAAAGTCAAGGTCACGAGGTCAAAAATTTTGGTATCAATGGAAAGGTCTTGTCACAAGGAATACACATTTGAAATATGAAAGCCCTATCACCTCCCATTCAAAAGTTATGCCCAATGTAATAGTTTTTGAAAAGTAGGTCAAAGGTCAAGGTCAAGGTCACGAGGTCAAAAATTTTGGTATCAATGGAAAGGTCTTGTCACAAGGAATAAACATGTGAAATATGAAAGCCCTATCACCTCCCATTCAAAAGTTATGTCCAATGTTAAAGTTTTTCGGACAAACAGACAGACAGACAGACAAACAGAGAAACAGGCCAAAAACTATATGCCCCCGAATCTTTGATTCCGGGGGCATAAAAAGAATGTCACACCCATTTTCCAAGATCCTAGGGGCCAAGGGCTACTAGCTCAAATAAACTATCAATGACACATCAAGACTACAGATCCATAATATTGGATAAAGAATTAACTCCCCATGATTAATAGCTTTGAACGAGTAGAGAGCACAACTATATAGGAAAAATTACCACACCCATTTTCAAAGACCCTGGGGGTATAGGGCTAAAACAAAATATCAGGTGCACAACTATGCCACAGACCAATCATTGCAAAAAGAATTAATTTTACATCATTTATAGTGTCAGAGGAGTTGCAAGCACAAGATTACATTAACTTATATAAGAGAAAATGACCACACCCATTTCTGAGACTCTAAGGGTCAGGGGCTAAAACATAATATCAGGTGCACAACTAGACCAGAGACCCTTAATATTGCAATAAGAATTTAGTCTCCATCATTAATAGTGTCAGAGGAGTTGTGAGCACAAAATTACATAAAGTTATATAGGAGAAAATGACCATACCCATTTCTATGACCCTGGGGGTCAGGGGCTCAAACAAAATATCAGCACAACCAGACCACAGACCCATCACATTGCAAAAAGAATTAAGTCTCCATTATTTATAGTGTCAGAGAAGTTGCGAGCACAAGATTACATAGAGTTATATAGGAGAAAATGACCACACCCATTTCTAAGACCCTGGGGGTCAAGGGCTCAAACAAAATATCAGGTGCACACCAAGACCACACACCCATCATATTGCAAAAATAATTAAGTCTCCATCATTTATATTGTCAGAGGTGTTGCGAGCACAAGATTATATAGAGTTATATAGGAGAAAATAACCACACCCATTTCTAAGACCCTGGGGGTCAGGGGCTCAAAAAAAATATATCAGGTGCACAACCAGACCACAGATCCACCACATTGCAAAAAGAATTAAGTCTCCATCATTTATAGTGTCAGAGGAGTTGCGAACACAAGATTACATAGAGTTATAAAGGAGAAAATGACCACACCCATTTCTGAGACCCTAAGGGTCAGGGGCTAAAACATAATATCAGGTGCACAACTAGACCAGAGACCCATCATATTGCAATAAGAATTTAGTCTCCATCATTAATAGTGTCAGAGGAGTTGCGAACACAAGGTTACATAGAGTTATATAGGAGAAAATGACCACACCCATCTCTAAGACCCTGGGGGTCAAGGGCTCAAACAAAATATCAGGTGCACAACAAGACCACAGAACCATCATATTGCAAAAAGAATTAAGGCCATATAAAAAAAAAATCCTGGTTCTCAGACACCGCCGCGCGCTCAAAATTCCTCCCGATGAGACGTTTTTATCGTGGGAAGGGAAAAAAATAGCCACCGCCCGCCAGATTTCTCATGCTGATAAATATAATTTTCTATTAATAGAACAGGGATTTCTGTACAAACGAAAAAGTAGAAATGTCTGTTTCAGTACAGCGCTTTACGTTTTAACGGCGCTTGTCGGTTTAGTTAAGACTTTACACGACCAAGACGCTTAGGTGCTCTGACTTCTGTGGAGGGAAATACTGTACTTTGTTATTGTACACAAGATGCAAAATAGCGACCGGGGAGGGGGGGGGGAACGAGTGATTGTCAGCTTGAAGGTGAATTTTAAAGGCAACACAGTCATGCCGTGGATTATATTGCCATTGGAATCGAACTATTCAGTGACACAGTTATGTGAGAAACTATTTTCGGGGGAATTATGAGAAGAGTTGAGTATGGTGAACATTTACAACAAATATAGTCACTTATATATATAGATCACAGTCTCTATAATATCTGAATAAAAAATTGTGCTTAAGTAGTTTGCAGAAAATAAAAACAAAACATAGGTAATCACAGATTACGAAGCTCACCTCGTGACAGCAAAATTCAATTCAAACATATTTCTTAGTACATGTATATTGGCTTTTAAAGGCAAAACCACTCAAGCAGAAAAAGTAGGTCAAGGTCATTTTATGAAAGTTTGATCAAAGATACATCCAATATGCAAGTTTGGTACATGTAGCAGTTATACTTTGCTCAATATTGGCTTTATAGAGCAAAATCACTCAAGCGGAAAAAGTAGGTCAAGGTCATTTTATGAAAGATTGATCAAAGATACATCCAATATGCAAGTTTGGTACATGTATCACTTATGCTTTGCTCAATATTGGCTTTTAAAGGCAAAATCATTCAAGCGGAAAAAGTAGGTCGAGGTCATTTTATGAAAGTTTGATCAAAGATACATCCAATATGCAAGTTTGGTACATGTAGCAGTTATACTTTGCTCAATATTGGCTTTATAGAGCAAAATCACTCAAGCGGAAAAAGTAGGTCAAGGTCATTTTATGAAAGATTGATCAAAGATACATCCAATATGCAAGTTTGGTACATGTATCACTTATACTTTGCTCAATATTGGCTTTTAAAGGCAAAATCACTCAAGCGGAAAAAGTAGGTCGAGGTCATTTTATGAAAGTTTGATCAAAGATACATCTAATATGCAAGTTTGGAACATCTAGCACTTATACTTTGCTCAATATTGGCTTTTAAAGGCAAGATCACACAAGGGGAAAAAGTAGGTCAAGGTCATTTTATGAAAGTTTGATCAAAGATACATCTAATATGCAAGTTTGGTACATGTAGCACTTATACTTTGCTCAATATTGGCTTTTAAAAGCGAAATCACTCAAGTGGAAAAAGTAGGTCAGATGCTGCATCCGATGCATGGGTCCATCTCGGCATCCAAAGATGAATCACTTGTGCAAGTTTGGTTACTGTAGCATTAGTACTTTGTCAGATACTGAGCTACCCCAAACTTCTTATCCAAATCACTCAAGCGGAAAATGTAGGTCAGATGCTGCATCCGATGCATGGGTTCACCTCAGCATCCAAAGATGAATCACTTGTGCAAGTTTGGTTACTGTAGCATCAGTACTTTGTCAGATACTGAGCTACCCCAAACTTCTTAACCAAGTCACTCAAGTGGAAAATGTAGATCAGATGCTGCATACGATGCATGGGTTCACCTCAGCATCCAAAGATGAATCACTTGTGCCAGTTTGGTAACTGTAGCATCAGCACTTTGTCAGATACTGAGCTACCCCAAACTTCTTAACCAAGTCACTCAAGCGGAAAATGTAGGTCAGATGCTGCATACGATGCATGGGTTCACCTCAGCATCCAAAGATGAATCACTTGTGCCAGTTTGGTAACTGTAGCATTAGCACTTTGTCAGATACTGAGCTACCCCAAACTTCTTAACCAAGTCACTCAAGCGGAAAATGTAGGTCAGATGCTGCATACGATGCATGGGTTCACCTCAGCATCCAAAGATGAATCACTTGTGGAAGTTTGGTAACTGTAGCATTAGTACTTTGTCAGATACTGAGCTACCCCAAACTTCTTAACCAAGTCACTCAAGCGGAAAATGTAGGTCAGATGCTGCATACGATGCATGGGTTCACCTCAGCATCCAAAGATGAATCACTTGTGCAAGTTTGGTTAATGTAGCATCAGTACTTTGTCAGATACTGAGCTACCCCAAACTTCTTAACCAAGTCACTCAAGCGGAAAATGTAGGTCAGATGCTGCATACGATGCATGGGTTCACCTCAGCATCCAAAGATGAATCACTTGTGCCAGTTTGGTAACTGTAGCATTAGCACTTTGTCAGATACTGAGCTACCCCAAACTTCTTAACCAAGTCACTTAAGCGGAAAATGTAGGTCAGATGCTGCATACGATGCATGGGTTCACCTCAGCATCCAAAGATGAATCACTTGTGCCAGTTTGGTAACTGTAGCATTAGCACTTTGTCAGATACTGAGCTACCCCAAACTTCTTAACCAAGTCACTCAAGCGGAAAATGTAGGTCAGATGCTGCATCCGATGCATGGGTTCACCTCAGCATCCAAAGATGAATCACTTGTGCAAGTTTGGTTACTGTAGCATTAGTACTTTGTAAGATACTGAGCTACCCCAAACTTCTTAACCGGACGCGGACACGGACGCGGACGCGGACGCGTGGGGTTATAGCATAAGCTCACTCAACTTCGTCGAGGTGAGCTAAAAATAAAAACCCTACCTACCTACCCATATTTTTTAGATCAATTATCTGAGAACCAGAAATTTTTTTTTGCATGGCCTAAGTCTCCATCATTTATAGTGTCAGAGGAGTTGTCCGGACAAGATTATAAAGAATTTAATGACCACGCCCATTTTATAAGACCCTGGGCGTCAGGGACTGAAACTAAATGTCAGGTGCACAACTAGACCATGAACCAAGTAAAATGCAAAAAGAATTAACTTTCTATCTCTAACAGTTTCAGAGAAGTTGTCCGGACAAGATTACATAGAATTTAATGACCATGCCCATTTTCTAAGATCCTGGGGGTCAGGGACTGAAACTAAATGTCAGGTGCGCAACTAGACCATGGTCCAAGTAAAATGCAAAAAGAATTAACTTTCTATCTCTAACAGTTTCAGAGGAGTTGTCCAGACAAGAATTGTTTACGGACAGACGGACAGACAGACAGACGGACAGATGGACGGACGCCGGACGAAGGGTGATCGCATAAGCTCGACTGGTCTGAGACCAGTAGAGCTAAAACTGCTTTCATGATTTGGACTCACCATACATTTGACATTTTATAAACTAGAATATTATGGATATATAAACAACTTTGAAAATAGGGCCGAAATGACAAGTTACCGCACCTACTCCTTTAACAAAAATTTGTACTTCAATATATTTCTCCACTATCCAAGTACGTGTATTAGCAATATTCCATGAGATTATTTTTTTTAAAGTTCAGCAAAAATTTCACTGTTTTCCCCTGGAATTGTACTTAACAGCATAAACAAGATGACTAAGTTCTCATGAAAGTCTTTTATAGAATTCATACTTAGCCAATGTGAGACTTAACATACATGTAGCACAGCTACTTCATGGAATAGTTTTGTGATAGCAATTAGCATGGGAAACAGCTCTACTGTCCTATTCACTAAATCCAGTGTACCCTGTTTTCTCCAAAATATGATACTGTCATCTTCCAAAAAAATATCAATTTTATAGTACTCCTCAAGTTGTAACAGAAAATACCATTGTTTTGGTTGTACGTCAACTGAGCTAGAAATAGGACGGAAAATAAAAAGTCTACAGGGATTTTCTATGGTAAAATCGCTGAAAACTGTGTGACATCGGGGGCTTTGATGTCACTGTTTACTATTGTTGACACGGAGAACAACATGGCGGCGGCTTGAAATTAACATGGAAATTTCCCGTAGACATTTTATTTTTCATATTGCGGTTTGAAAGCAGCTGATAGGGTATGTTGAAGTTAATTTCCAGTTACAACTAAAGGAGGTCAATTCTCGGAAACCATCATTTATAGGTAAATTCTTCGGATGACAGAATAAATTGCCAAAACAGGGTGCTCTGGAATTAGTGAACAGGACAGTAGATAATATTTCAACGTGCCTACCTTGCTCGCTTTGAGTAGATGTACCCTGTGCCCCATTAGAGGTCTGAAGGACAGGTGGTCGCAGAGAATACCCATCTTGCTGCTGTATGAAGTTAAAGCTTCCATTTACAGGACTCCCAGACAGCTTTGGGATACCTTGTCCTGCCTCATTGGTGGTCTGGTCCTGATTGGTGACTTGAACACATTCTACTTGAGGAAGAATTGGGTCAAACAAAGGTGTGTTTATGGTAGATTGTGGGTCGTAAGCGGCACCTCCCTGGACAGATACATGGACCTGTCCATTGATGGGGGAACTCTGATGACGCTCTCTTAGCTTCATTGCTACTCTATCTCCATCCACATTGTCCCTGAAAATTTCAGTGAGCAGTTATTACGATAGTGTATGTCTAAAACTTCAGAATAATATCAATAACTTGGTAGCCACATGTATTACATGTATATTTCAAAAGTGTTGATAATATATTAAGCTAAGCACATTATAATTATGATTTTTCTTCTCCTTTTTTTTTTTTGAATTGTCATTTATTTATTTATTTTCATATGGCAGGAAACAAAAACACTGCAGCATACTTTATGTGTACTTATTTTAGTGGGATTCCTATTCTAGCAGCGTAAGTGCTATGAAGACTGCAATAATTCAAGAATACGCTAAATTTTTGAACTTTTATAGATTTTAAAGTAAGGAAAGTCAATTGCGCTAATTTATGATTACCCTTATACGCAATTTGCCCTATTTTATCCAGTTTGCACCAAAATTTGGTTGCGCTAAAATAAGTACACATACAGTGAATTTTCATGCAATTGAAATTAAAATATTTTTTGTAAAAGGTCATGGTCATTAGAATTTAATGGCACTAACAATCTCCAGAGGCAATGTATGCTCAAAATCATACTTAATTTATCGTTTAAAATTCCATAACCAGAGTTACTTCCTGTTTGGGACATTATCTGAAGTAGACTAATTGTGACATCATCAAATTCTATGGAAACCCTCTTTAAACTTTCAAAAGTGAAGATACAAATGTACCATACAAATTTTATGACGTCATGATTGTTTTACATCGTATAATGTCTCCAAAGGGAAAAAGCTCGGAGTCTGTACTCTAAAAAGACTAGATATCTAGCAAAGAATGGAGGTGTCAAGGATATGTTTCTTAACCAGATCCCATAGGCATTTTAACATTATCATGCAATAAGAATAGACCTTCTTAATATTACCGGTAGACTTGCAATTTAGACACTCCAAGAATCGACATCACTACTTTTGACGTTATTTCTAATTGTCATAAATCAGATAAAAGTTAGATAAAATCTTGTGATGTCGGGTCTTAGGATGTGTAAAATACACATCAACTGCAGTAATTTGGATATCGTCTATTGATGCAAAATATTGAAATCAATAGATTGTACATCAATATATAGTTTTGTATGTTGGATAAAAATGATTTGCTTCACCAAAAGAATTAAGGTATTCGTGTTTTGCTTCACCAAAAGAAGGTATTCGTGTTTTACAACCATTATGTATTGTGACAAAAACTATTAAGGTGTGAACCAATACCATATGGTATAAAAGCCATCATCATGCTTTCAAATTAGTGATCAGACTAAATATATCATATGTTACGGTAAACGGTTAAGGAAAGCTGGTATATATACACAGGGCTCTTGATCGGCCTGATTTTGGGCCGACATTCGGCCCTATTCCATATGCAAAATAGTTTTTTTTCCAATTTCTTGACAAATTTTTCCCAATTTGAAACCTCATTGGAAATTCATGAAAATGGAGTTAAAATTGCTAAAATTTCAAGTGAAAAGGCATCCAAATCTATTGATATTTTTTCCCATTTTTTTTAGAAAAGGGTGCCATTTTTCCCAATTTCAAAGGCCCCCGTCCCATCCCAAAATTGGGTGTGAGAGCCCTGATAAATGAAGAGAAAAATACATGTAGTACCATAGTGATCATACTAAATATATCACAATTGTAAAAGGTTAAGGAAAGCTGGTACATGTATGTATACATGAAAAAAATACATGCAATACCACGACAAATATAAAATTACCACATACCCAGCATACCCATTAGGTAGTCTAAGAAAGCGTTGTATATTCTTCATGCACCGTGTTTTGCGCTTGTACAGTATATATACTATAACAACAACCAAAGCTACCACAACCACTACCCCAGCACATGGAATTATGATTTTAATCATGCTGCCATCACCTCCATGACCCTGTTGTTTAGAATCTGAAATTTTAAAGTGAAAAATAATGCCACCAAAACAACACACACAATTGTCATGCAATAAATAATTCTGAAGTTGTGAATAATAAACATGGAACCACTACATGTACTAGTATAGCTAGAATTACTTAAGATATATGCAATAAAAGTGATTATATTATTAAGGCTTAAAGCATTTATCATGTTTATCAATGTGGTGAGCAAAATTACAAGAAAATATTGCCAGTTATAGTTTAAAGTACATGTTAATGCTATTTCCATTCATACACAAATATACATAAAATGCAAAAGATCACCTCTGCCTTATTATAACATATGATTTTGCTTAATGGTGTTCAGATTCAGAAGGGAATTTGGGTTGCGCTAAAATAAGCTCACATATTGAATTACTGTTGTATGGCTTTTTCCCTACATTAGATGAAAACAAAGGAAAAACAAGTTGAACTTCTATGTTTGTGAAACATAAATGCCCCCCGTGGCAGCTTTGAGAATATAAAACTTGTTATCCAAACAGAAGGTCAAAATCATAAGTCAAAGTTCAAACTTTTCATAATTATGGAAAGGTTATTCCAAAATGAATGTATATATGAAATAAGAAAGACCCATCACTTACAATTCATAAGTTATGACCAAACTTAAAGTTCTAGAAAAGTAGGTCAAATTTCAAGGTCAAGGTCAATTGTCAAATAGAATGGTCTAGACTTGCTAAAATAATCTTCATGTGAAATATTTTAGCCCTACCAGTTATAATTCAAAAGATCTAGCCGAGTTTGAAAAGGTTAAGAAAAGTAGGTCAAATGTCAAGGTCAAAGGTCATGGTCAAAGATGAATGGTCTTGTCATACATGTAAGTAATCTACATGAGAAACATTTAAGCCCTCTCACTTATAGTTCTTGAGTATAGATGTTGTAAAAAAAAAGTAAGTCAAATTTCAGTAATCTAAATATGCAATATTACAGTCCTACCACTTATGGTTTAATAGAATATAACCAAGTTTTATACTTATTAGTTTGCAACACTCCCTCTTAAATTCCAGAGGATATCTCTAACATGTGGGAAAATTTCCAAAAACCCGAAATATATATGATATTACATATGTACATGTATCACTTGAACTATTCAAAATTTGAAAGCGTTTCAACGAGAAATAGATTTTATGTGAATTTTTTTAGAATTTTTGTTCAAAATTGAAAAAAAGGAGGTCAAAGGTCAAGGACAAGGTCAAAAGATCAAAACATTTGGTACCAAAACACACATACACATGCAAAATATGAAAGCCCTATCATCTCTACTTAAAACTGTATACCCTTTTATTGAAAGTGGGACAGAATGACGGACAGACAGACAAACCAATTGCTACATGTATATGCCCCCTTGGTCATAAATGACCAGGAGCATAAAAACATAGACTAAAAAATAGCAATCCAAGGAATGCTTGTGTCGCCTGCGAAGCGGTTTGATTATTATTCTAGAAAGTGGATCAAATTATTGGTATCGGTAGAAAAGTCTTGTCAAATGAAATTCATTTGAAATATCAGACCTCTTAATTACAAATTAAAAGTTATGGTCATTCTAAAATTTTCAGAAAAGAGTGTAAATCATCTAGGTCAAGGTCACTGCGTTAAAATTGGTTACAAAAAGGTCTCATCATAAGAAATATTTAAGACCTATCACCTACCAATTAAAATATATACAACCTTAGAAAAGAAGGTCAAATAGCTAGGTCAAGGTCAAAAGGTAAAAAATTGTGGTATGTGTAGAATACCATTGTTACAAGGAAAATACATGTGAAATATCAAAGCCCCATCACCTACCAATCAAAAGATATAGCCAATATTACTTTTCTTGAAAAGTAGATCAAATATCTAGATAAAGTTCAAAAGGTAAAATCTTATGGTATGTGTAGGAAGGTCTTGTCACAAGGAATACACATGTGAAATACCAAAGCCCTAGATTAACTTACCAATCAAAAGATATATCCATTCTTAATCTTTTTGAAAAGTAGGTCAAATATGTAGGTCAAGGCCAATAGGTAAAAAATTATGGTATGTGTAGGAAGGTCTTGTCACAAGGAATACACATGTGAAATATCAAAGCTCTATCACTTACCAATCAAAAGATATAGCGAATCTTATCTTTTTTTCAAAAGTAGGTCAAATATCTAGGTCAAGGTCACAAGGTCAAAAATTATGGTATGTGTAGAAAGGTCTTGCCACAAGGATTGCACATGTGAAATATCAAAGTCCTAACACTTACCAATCAAAAGATATATCCATTCATAATTTTTTTGAAAAGTAGGTCAAATATGTAGGTCAAGGTCACTAGGTCAAAAATTATGGTATGTGTAGGAAGGTCTTGTCAAAAGGAATACACATGTGAAATATCAAAGCTCTATTACTTACCAATCAAAAGATATAGCGAATCTTATCTTTTTTTCAAAAGTAGGTCAAATATCTAGGTCAAGGCCAATAGGTAAAAATTATGGTATGTGTAGGAAGGTCTTGTCACAAAGAATACACATGTGAAATATCAAAGCTCTATCACTTACCAATCAAAAGATATAGCGAATCTTATCTTTTTTTCAAAAGTAGGTCAATTATCTAGGTCAAGGTCACAAGGTCAAAAATTATGGTATGTGTAGAAAGGTCTTGCCACAAGGATTGCACATGTGAAATATCAAAGTCCTACCACTTACCAATCAAAAGATATATCCATTCATAATTTTTTTGAAAAGTAGGTCAAATATGTAGGTCAAGGTCACTAGGTCAAAAATTATGTTATGTGTAGGAAGGTCTTGTCACAAGGAATACACATGTGAAATATCAAAGCCCTATCACTTACCAATCAAAAGTTATGGGCTGTGACACCCAAAGTGTGACAGACAGATAGACGGACGGACGGACAGACGGACAACGGACAAAGTGATCCCTAAGTGTCGCTATGCTTCGCAAGTGACACAAAAAAGTATGTATGACATGTACACCTCCTTCTATTCTTTAAATTTTACTCACAACACTTAGTGTCTGTCTTGGCAGTACATTTCTGTGGTACAGTATCTGCTGTAGTTTCACAGATGGAGCAGTTCTGACAAACCAGGTTGTTTTCTGATGTGGAAAAAGTTCCGTTAGGGCAATGACGGCATACTGTGTCCTTTACTCTTGTCCCTTGTAAAAGATCAGATTCAATCATAATAAATGCTATATCCTTAGTATTATATTGTACTGATTGATTTTATTAAAGTTTTATCTTTTCTAATCTTTAAATATTATGTCTTATGAATAAACTATTTTCATATACATGTACTGTAAACTATCTTTTTATTGGCGTTGTCTTATGACTCTGAAGTTTACAAACACAACTGAAGTGACTAGTTCGCAGTGTTTTATTTTTGATACATCTGATATATATGTAACTTACTACACATGTGTTACAACATATTCGCACTGTTTTATATTCGAAAATCGAAGCACCTCGCGAATATCGCGAAAAATTAAAACGCAAGCGAACAAATAAATTTGCATTGAATTTGATGTCACAGTAGGAAATAACATCAAAAGTTGTGGCGTCAGTTCTGAGCATGACTGTGTGTAGTATTGCAAGTGGAGTAGTATTGCAAGTGGAGTAGTAAATATGAAAATGGTCTACGGATCCAAGTATTACTCAAACGTTACTGTCATAAAATGAATTGCATGTAAGTCACAGGTGCATGTCAACACATACTCTGTAAATGCAGCATGTCAATCAAGCAAGGGAATGACATAATACGTACAGAAAATTTAAAGTTTAAGTGTTGGTGTGAAACATATATTTCATGTTCTGATTATCCATTCTTTACCTGCAAACATAACTTCAACATATCATTCTTGTAAGTAATGACAATAGCAGAAAAAACAATCAAATGCTTGACGAAATCAAGGGCAACAAAGATAGATAGTCTCGGATTTCAGTGCCTGCCCGACATGACCAATTCTTCATTGGTCTGATTAATATTATTTCCAACTGGACCAGACTGTCCGATGATGTTGAAAGGACAATGTATATTCTGACTTTTCTTTGTAAATTATAACTGGTTAGACAGAAACAATTTTGCTCCAGTGAATTTAACTTATAGGATCATATCTCCTATGATTATGAAGTTCCACAATAGGATTTGCTTTTGTTTACCACTTAAAGTGGAGGTCAAAAGCAATAACAATGTCACAGATTTTCATCAGCAATCTTTTTTTATTATTTCGTAATCTTGCCTCATGCAACCTTATGAAATCATTTAATGATACAGTGTCCCTGAAAATAAATTTCATTGATAATGTAAAACTTGTTCCAAAGGGTCTAGACTGAGGAAAAAAGGAGCCATAAAAAGTTTTATGTGAAAATATGCAGCAACAAGTTGAACAACCCTAATATATTCGATTTTTTATAATTAAATCTCCATATACCTCTATTGTAACAAGTTAAAAGTCATGTTTGTAAAACATTAATGCCCCCCTACCCCTTCTGTGATTAAAGTCCGTCACAACTTTATACTTGCATTGATACAACCTATGGGGGTATAAAGTAACAGTGTAATGAAACTGATGTCGTGGACCGACAGACAGAAAGTCAGACAGCGGCAAAGCAATATGTCCCCTCTTCTTCAAAGGGGGGGGGCATAAAAATTTTTGATTGAACCCAAATATGAACTTGACCTAGATTTTTATTTGATGTGTCTGAAAACAAAATTTCATTTCAATATGTAACTCCACTCAAGAGATATTGAACGGAAACCCTGAAATTTTGGTATTTTTCGAAGTGCAAGGGGCATAACTCTGTCAAAATTTTTTTGATCGGACCTAAATATGAACTTGACCTAGATTTTTGTTTGATGTGTCTGTATACAAAATTTCATTTCTTTATGTAACTCCACTCAAGAGATATTGAACGGAAACCCTGAAATTTTGGTATTTTTCGCAGTGCAAGGGGCATTACTCTGTCAAAATTTTGTTGATTGGACCCAAATATGAACTTGACCTAGATTGTCATTTGATGTATCCGTATACAAAATTTCATTTCTATATGTAACTCCACATAGATATTGAACAGAAACCCTGAAATTTTGGTATTTTTCGAAGTGCAAGGGGCATAACTCTGTCAAAATTTTTTCGAAGGGACCTTAATACGAACTTGACCTGGATTTTCATTTGATGTGTCTGTATACAAAATTTCATTACAATATGTAACTCCATTCAAGAGATATTGAACGGAAACCCTGAAATTTTTGTATTTTTCGAAGTGCAAGGGGCATAACTCTGTCAAAATTTTTTTGATCTGACCCAAATATGAACTTGACCTAGATTTTTGTTTGATGTGTCTGTATACAAAATTTCATTTCAATATGTGAATCCATTCCAGAGATATTGAACGGAAACTGATGTCGCGGACTGACCGACAGACCGACCAACCAACAGCGGCAAACCTATATGTCCCCTCTTCTTCGAAGGGGGGCATAAAAACTCAATACATTGTACAGTGTTGTAGGTGGCGCTAGTGGAATGAATTAGAGCTGCGCACCTCAAATTCAAAATTATGTTTAGAAAGGTCTATAACTGTGAATATATGTGTTAGATTCACCTGAAAACTTTTACAAATGAGAATGTATACTTTCATGTGAAAAGAAAGATTTTGCATTCCAAAATTTTGTAAATTTTCAGGGACACTGTCCCTTTAAATAAAAACTTTTTTTGAATACCTTTCTGGAAAATATATGTTCCAGCTCCGCACTTTGAGAGCTCCATGCAGTCCCCATCATCAACAGAGCCCAGCCTCTCTTTGAAGTAGTACCCCGCCCTACATCGGCATTTTATATTCGATGTTCTCGTACAACCTTGGTATCTTTCTACATTCTCCTTGCTGCAGAATGCTGGAGGCACACAAGGGGCGCATCGATAGGCCTGGTTGTACGTACTACTGTACTGCTCAGCAGGGCACATTTGACACCCTGCTTCTTCACCGCTCTTTACACAGTCTGCCAATTTGTAAAATCCTGGCCTGCAACATTTGCAATACTTGTTATTTACGATATATATAGGCTCCGAAATATTTTCTTGACAAGTGTCTATAGATCGCTCAACTTTAACAATGTGGCCTTCATCCTCTGTACCATGTCCATAAGATGTAATAGGTACGGTAATGGTCACAGTCAAAGAGGTGCAAAACAGTAATGCACCAGTGTTCATTGTTCCTGGTTAATGGAAATCCAAACTTTACATGGTAGACTCTATGAATGATTTAATCTGCAACAAAAAAAGAAAATACTGAGTTCATTTACAAAAGACCATAATGTTCAACGACGTAAAGTAATTAAAAAAATGCTTAATTTAATCAATTATAAATTTCTATGTTAAATCTCTTGGTCTGGACAAAAACTTGGTACATGTATTGATAGATTTAGTAATATCTTTACTCGTCCTGAAAATCAAAATTTAATGTCTTTTGTGCGTTGTAGGCGCCGAGCTCCTGTGATACAGCCTGTTGCTCAAGCGAAAGTTTTTGTAAGTTAATGAGAAGATAATACGAAGACGTAAAGTTATTTATTTAGTACTTACTTTTCAGAATATGTCATAAAAAAGATAGGATTTGATAAGCAATTAAGTTGGCTTGAAAAAAAAACCCTGGACAGCTATATCAATATAGCTGACTATGATTCGTATAACTGGGTTTTCTTGTTCGTACACAGAGACCCAGCTCTACAGGTACGAATGTTCTGATCCACAGCCACTGCCTTACCAGGGCATGAACTCTACTGAAAATTTTACTAGCCATGTGGGCTCATAAAATTTCATTTTTTAGGGGCCCACACAACTTTTAACAAGCCCACACAGAAAACCAAAACATCATCTAACGCTTCCAAAAGCGTGCAAAGTCACTGTCTTGAGACGTAATATGTTTATAATTGGTTTTACCTGCATTTATTTATTTAAAGGTACAATGTACTTGTGCTTGAGATGACCGAAATCGGATCATGTAAACTTGGCGATCGCAATACTGGTATATACCAGTATTGTTGACAATACTAGCAAAAATGTTTGTTCCAGTGATTGTTGTGTTAAAAATTGTTTTTGTGAAAGGTAACAACACTGGAATTCCAGTATTGTAAATTTTACAATACTGGAAAATACTGGAAATAATAAAAATACTGGAATATCGATTTTACCAGTATTGTCCATGTCACAATACCAGTAGACTAGTATTGTCCAGTATTGTCACATATACAATTATACTGGAATAACAGTATCGTAAAAGTAACAATACTTGAAGACCAGTATCGTAATTGTGACAATACTGGTATTACAATATTGTAACTGATCCTGTATTGTTATTTTGACAATACTGGTATTCTGGTACATTTGTATTGAAATACATGTATGACCATATTGGACATTCGGCATCATAAACATGAATATCCCATACTTTATTAATATTGAACATGTTGAAATAAAATAGAGAAATATATAGTATTGTAAGTGTGACAATACTGTAAACGGGGAAATGATTGCGGTGGTTTTATTTTCACTATGTTCGCGGTTTTCGAATTTTCCGCAAATATTAAACCCCCGCAATAATTTTGTATAATAGACAAAACAAATAATAGTGGCAAAGTAGTTCAAATGCATTTGATGCATGAAAGCTATTGTGCATGTACAGCTGAATCGTTCAATTCTGTAAACGTGGTTTTCCTCTGCGTTGGTAAAATAGTTTGTACAGTAAAGGGTATCGACAATTAAACTTACGATGGATCTATATTTTTATAACAAGGAAGATGACACACATATCGCGCTTAATATTTCCAGTGAAAACGCACCCAATTAATTAGTTTCAATCTACTTTTCCGTATTCTTTAATTATTGATATTCAACCATCTCTGTGTAATTGTCCCTAATTACTACATGTTTGTCATTAATAACCACGCGAAACACTTAACAACTACAAACAACAATCAAATTACAGGTGTGCTTGTGCGACGAAATCTTTATAGATGTATCAAAAGTTTTTTTTCTTCTGCAACTTTCGATACCGCGAAATTAAAACCATCGCAATTGGCTACATTCGGAAAACTGCGAACTTTTAACACCGCGAAATTAAACCCGTTTACAGTACTTGTATTCTAGTATTGTTTAATTTGACAATACTGGAATTTCAGTATTGTTATTTTTACAATACTGGTTTTCCAGTAATGTTATTTTGACAATACTGGTATTCAGATATTGAATTATGACAATATCGGACATTTAGCATCGTAAACATTAATCTTATACTTTCATGTTTTACTTTGTATACTTATAGGTTGATTGCAGATGATTCCTTCAAATGAATTCTGCTCTTAAAACCTTTGCAGCAATTAAATGGAGAAACATACGGTTTATTTACTTTGAAATAAAAGAGAGAAATATATAGGTTTGTCAATTCTTGTTTGTTATCCTTAAAACCTTTGTTTTAAAATTGAGAAATATATAGTTTATTAACTTTGAAATAAAATCAAGAAATATATAGTTTCTTTACTTTTCTAGAAATATATAGTTTTGTGCTCATTCTTTTTATCCTTTGAGTAAGTGTGTGTGTAAGGGGGGGGGCTGATAACTGCCACAAGCAAACTGGTATTCCGGTATTGACGCATTAACAATACTGGTATTCCGGTATTGTTGCAATAACAAGTGACACTATTATTGAAACATGATAAAATCAACATTTTATCAATAGAACAGAAAGATAAGTGAATTAATTAAGTAATGATATGTCAATCGCTTACTCAGGTCAGTATTACTAATCTGACGATACTGGAAAACCAGTATTTTTCCTCTGATCATACTGGAATACCAGTATTGTTGATTTGACAATACTGGAACTCTTGAATTGTTCAATCAACAATACTGGCATTCCAGTATCATCAGATAAATAATACTGGTTTTCCAGTATAATGTTTGATTTACAGTACTGGTATTTCTACAATACTGGAAAACCAGTATTCTAAATTTTACAAAACTGGAAAACCAGTACCTGCCAAAAAATGTTCAAATTTTAACAATACTTGAATACCAGTATCTTCCAGTATTTTACCAGTATTGTACATAATGAACAATACTGGAAGATACTCATGGTAACAATACTGAAACAAAAATTTATACCAGTATTGTCAACAATACTGGTATACCAGTATTGCGATGGCCATGCAAGTTTACGTGATTGACATCACAATTAGAAATAACGTCAAAAGTAGTGATGTCGGGTCTTGGAGTATCTAAAATGCAAGTCTAACAGTAATATGAAGAAGAAACATAACATTCTCAGCAATCTACAACATGGATTTAGAAGTGGTCATTCATGTGAACATCAGCTTATTACATTGTATAACGATGGAGGACATCATGCGTAGATACGACCAGAAAAAAACAAGTTGACTTGTTCGATACCGTTCCACATCGTAAATTATTACACAAACTCCGAAATTACGGTATACATGGTAACATCTTAAGATGGATTTCATCCTTTCTAATGGATCGTCAGCAGAGAGTAGTGGTCGAAGGTGAGACGTCAACAAAATGTGCAGTCGACTCCGGGGTCCTGCAGGGCACGGTCCTCAGACCCCTGTTGTTTCTTTACCATATCAATGACTTACCCCTTAGCGTTTCATCACATGTACGTCTTTTTGCGGACGACTGCTTTGTTATATTACAAGATCAACTGTCACTCCGATCATATCCAACTACAAAAAGAAGGGAGGAGATCTCCAACAAGACCCCGTTGCAGCATCAACAGTAAAACACCAAAACATCCGATGCAAAAACACAAAAGACGAGTACAGCACGAGACGGAAAAGAGACACACAACATGTAAACATCAAACACAAAAGACTACACATAAACCGACGAGACCAATGGGTAACCGGTGCCGACTTTGGACGGCCATCTGTCACGCAAGAAGCAAATGGTGTGGTTATCCTGGATTACGTGTGCACAACCCTCTCACTTCTCGTGCTGTACTCGTCTTTTGTGTTTTTGCAAGCTGCTAAATTAATTTCAACTTCAACAAACGTTTATGAAAATTCCTTCCGACCGAAAACTATTCTTGACTGGAATTCACTTCCCGTCGCCTCTTCTAAACACTAGGAAATCTGAGGAGTTCAGGGCAACGCTGCAAGATACTCAACAGTGCGACTAATCCCCCTGGTGCATACGTACACCAGTTCCTAAATAATTTTTACTAACTCAGTGAGTTCTTTTTGAGTACCATACAGATACAGATACAGAAGGTCTATTTCTTACTTGGTACTCTTTTTTATTTTTTGACTTGCCACTTGGGAGCCCACTATGCCCCTGAAATTCATCCCTGAATTTCCCTGAATTTCCTCTGTCTATTTTTGTACTCGCTTTTCCTTCAGACATGAATTGACACATGGAATGTTTGATAGTAAAAATGTGCAATTTGTTCTTTCTTTTCATCATATTATAGAATTCAAGATAAAATTTTAAGAATTTCACATTCCCCCACCTTACTTTCCTTTCGTCATGGCACATGTCGTAGGCGCTAAATATAGACGACCCTTTGGCGCCATCTGTCGCCGGCAAAGCCAGTTCTAGTGCGCGGGTGATTTGATCAAGCGCGGATCCAGAGGGGGGGGGTCGGGGGTCCGGACCCCCTGGAATTTTCGAAGCATAGCTGGCAGCTAATTTTTTTTTTATTTTAATATACATATTTCATAAGATTAAGTCCCAATTCCCCTTTTGTAATATAATTATACAATATATTTGAAAAATACAGCATGAATTTGTATTAGAAATCTTTTATTTTGATACTATTTTCAAAATTTTTCCCTGAAAAAAAACCTGGATCCGCCCATGAAGATGGATATGTCTACATATAGAACTTCTGAAGCTATAACAGGCTTTAAACACATGATTCAAGGGCGTAGAAGAAGGGGGGGCAAAAGAGGGGGGGTCACAACATGGTTTCAATCACAAAATTTTATGATGCATTAACATTGTTTAAAATAGCAACATTTTGTACCATAAATCTACAACTAATCGGTCAATTTTCATTTTTTTTTTTCTTTGGCTTGCTACCGCTCGCCAGTTCTTTATAGACTCTCTGAATAATTTAGCTATTCTGATCCATCATTACTTTATCAATGTACATGAAGACATGTAACTCAAACCACAGGCACCTGATTCCTAGAGAGAAAAATTATAACCCTTTCTTAAACGCCCGTTTGTCTTCTCTTTACCTTTCTCTAAGGCATGACAGCTCCCATGTTTTAAATCGAGTCGAAACCTACACTTTACCGTTAGCGGCAAGGGTAACAACTCAAACTAACGGTACTGCACATGCTAAGAATAGCGTAAAGTGTAGGTTTCGACTCCATTTCAGGTATTTGGATTAATTGCGGCTAAATGCACGAATAATAAATGAAAAGTAGGTTAAGATCATGAAGAAAAATATCTGTATAAAATACTGATATGTAGTTTTATGAAGAAATCCTTTTGAAACTTACGATATCGAGGGGGTAAAGAGGGGGGATGGCGTTTAAACATGGAAGCTGTCGTGCCTTAAAGAAAGAGTACAGAGAAGAGAAACGGGTGTTGAAGATTGAGTTTTAATTTTCTTTGTAGGAATCTGGTGCCTGTGACTCAAACGATATAGATTATCGTTACTATAGAGGGTAATACATAGAAAGTATTTTCTGATAAGTCAATATCTAATTTGCTTTAAAAAAATTCCTGGCTCGCTACCGCTCGCCAGACATTTATTCATATACTTAAAATTTAGAATTGCACCAGAAATGTTAAAATTTGTGCATACAGAACATGAAACCCACATATATTGTTTTAATCCCTTCGTCTCCACCCCCCCCCCCCCCCTCCCACTTTTTCAGGCAGAGCTACGCCAGTGTGATAATTCAGTCTATAGAAAAAATCCCCTTGAACTATTTAGATCAAAATATCAAAATTTGCCCGTCTCGGTTTTTGCTATAAACGTTCATTTTAATTTAAGTTGCCTATTTCAAGATTTGATCATCTTTTTGGAGTTTACGTGTATACCTCTATATAATGCACGGAATCTAAAGAATTTATATATATATATATCTGTATTCTCATGAATTTTTCAAGCTTGTTTATGAATTTAGGCTACATCGAGAAAATCTGAAAAAAATTACAGTCTTAAGGGCAGTATTTTCTTGCTGGTTGCCATGACAACAACTTGTAATTTTAGTAATAGCTAGAGGGTCTACAGACAATGGTCTATTTTTTTTTCTATGTAAAAAGCTGCATATATGACATTGCTTTATCCTAAAGCAATCAAACCAATATATACCCGAATTCGTTTTTTTATGGTTGTTTCTATAAATAGCTACAAAAGTTTGAGCAAAAATCCAGGTTTTTGAACCAAAAGCACAGACTTTGACTCAAATTTCGAATTTCAAATTATCTGTTTGTTAAAGAGTATATTAAATAGTACATATTCTGGTGTTTGAATCTTTGATAAAAAAAAAACTCATACAAAATTTATTTTTCCCTTTTTTTCTGCCATTTTTCATAAAAAAAACACGTATTTAACCCCCTCCCCCCAATACCCATTCAGCAGAAAAAAAAATTCAAGGAGTCTCATTTTTGCCTGAAATGATGTAAGAAATTGAGGTCATATCATGCATCGTTTATATTTGTTTCAAATTATGTTACATGAAAATAAAGTTATCTCCCTGTAGTCGCAACGATAACCTTAAATAAACATTGACGGACGAATACAGTACAAAAATGCAAAGGGTTTTGGGGTCTCCTAACGCCCCCGCCCCCGCAGAATGGATTTCACAAGTGTGCGCGCATATGATCATTGTCGGAAACCCGTGCTCGATGGGTTTCCGACGATGGCATTTGATATAATCTAACCTTTCATCCTTAATCTTCGCCATTAAAATTGACTTAAAAATTGAATTGTAGTCAAATACAGTTACTTAAAAATATCTCTGCCGTCATCTTTATATAGATAGGTACTTCATATTTCTTATTTCACTTCATACAATGTATACAAGCGTATGACAAAAGAGATATCTTTGGATTCAATATGGTCAAGAAATTAAAATCTGCAAGTCCTTTACATAGTCAATTTGGGGGTGTTCCCAGGCTACTGTCATATAAACCGGTATTTACATATCTCAACTCATTCGATACGCTATTTAGAGCGTTTACGAATGTTCTGGATTATTACAGTGGAGATTTACACATTGATCACCACTTGAGAAACTTTTGCGTCACAACACAGTACTTAATTCAAAAAATATTATCACAGCCTCGTCTGAAATTCGGACCTATAAGATACATGCAACAGAGTACTGTATATTACATTGTTTATTCCAGAACCTGCCTTAATTTTATGGTGACATAACTAACAAAATGTGGATCAAGGGTGGACAACATTTCCATCGAAAATGCGTTAGAATCATCAAAGGCCTTTTGTACCGTGGATATAATATATACAACTCGTCATGGTACTTGACCAATTAACACTCTGGTAGAAGCGCAATTTTAAGAATTGCACTCTGACTGTGACGACGGGACTCCACTACGGGCCTCGAAGGCCTCGACTACATGTCCTCTCTGAATGTCGTTCGGGTGATAGCATGCATGAGCTCGCTCGAGCCAGCAAAGCACGGATTGTTTTTCGTACGCCCTTTGTTTTTATATACTGCTATCCATTTACATATTCATCTGTATGTTGCTCGGGCCCCTGCGTTTTGTTGTTTTGTTCGAGTGGTTCTCTTAAAGTGAGGAGGTAATTATACTAAACAATTGTGCGCTCTTCGGGACCTCTGGGTAGCCGGAATAGTGAAAGGGTTTGCGCACGTAATCCGGATAATCACACTTCTAGCTACTTACGTAGCAGATGGCCGTCCTAAGTCAGCACCGATTGCCCATACATTGGTCTCGTTAGTTTATGTGTAGTCTTTTGTGTTTGGTGTTTTGATGTCATTTTATTTGTTGTTACTTGTCCCTTTTGCGTCTCTTACTGCGAAGTCTAGTCAGTATTTCTACTTTGAGGTGTTTCGATGTTTTGGCCGTGGGTGCTGTACCGAGTTCTGGATGGATATCCCCTCCTTACACTTATATATTTCTCATATGATAAGAACTGCAATTTGTGTTTTGATTTTTGACTTTGCTACCTCGTGACCTTCATCTAGGAATTTGACTGCAAGATACACATACAAAGATCTAAGATCTCTTTCATCTTTTAAGACAGGGGATCAATATTTTTTGCATGCGCTTTTCATTTCCGTGACATTCACAATGATGAAAGATATCTATAACAAGAGGTCCAAGGGGGGCACATCGCTCACCTAAGTTGCACACAAAAGAATTATAGTGTACAATTTGGTAGAGGACATTGAGCACTTGCTTCCTGTAAGGTTTTATGAAATTCCAGTGCAGCGGTTGCAGAGGAGATGTCGAAAATGTGTCAGCCAATCAGGGCCTCAGGGGCCATATTTGTTGTACCGATCGGCACGAAAAACACAAACTTGGTAGATCGAGGACCTTGAGTTCTTGCTTCCTGTAAGGTTTCGTGAAATTCTGTGCAGCGGCTTGCAAAGGAGATGTCGAAAATGTTAAAAGTTTAAGATGGGTGGACGACAGACGACTGGACGGCGCGCTATGACAATAGCTCACTTGAGCTTCACTCAGGTGAGCTAAAAAGGTTTGTTAAAAAAGTAGTACTTCGCAGATGTTTTATCTACAATAAATATAAAAAACTCATTTTTTTCATAGATTAACAAAGAAATAGAAAACAGACAAAAATAATAAGGATATAAAATAATAGAAATAGGAAAATTAATTAGCTTGTTATCAATATTTATTAATTAACTTCATTTATTATAATAAATCCATACCTTTCCTCTTTTACATCCAGAAGCAATATCTATAGTACTTGCATTTGTTTCATGATCGACTGATCTAATTTTATTACATTCAGAAGTAACAGTCCAGTAGTGAAGATGGTCACTAGCGGTCAGTGCCATTTGTTACCTCACAATGAACTGGTCATCTCTAATTACTCCGATCAGACAATTGGCCGTAAGTCAGAAACAAAAGTATTCATATGCGAATATTGTATATGATTCGATTATTCAACATCTGAGCCATCTAATGCATGTAGCATATTGATTATAATCTAGCCATTGCCTCATAGGTGAGGTCAGTCACCTTTTATTCAGAGAGGTGATAAATGTAACGATGAGTAACTGGAGAAAATAACCTATGACATTTTATCAAGTTTCATCATAATTTTAATAAAAAAGAAATACTCGAACGTATATATTGCAGGTAATATTCCTCACACATCTGATGGAAAACCCAAACAACGGCAAGACGCAAAAGGTGAAGACTGTTCAGGAAATGTAGAAAGCATATGAAAGTGTATTTTAAAACAAAAATAAATAAAGGGATGCTGAAATGTCCATCTCAGATTTTATTCATTTTGATAAATCTAAGTCAACATAAGAGCTATACTAAAAAAAGAGAGAGAGATACCATTGTCACCATGTCAACAAACAACTGGAAACATACGAGCAGTACTCTTGCACAAAGAGCGCTAAGAGAAGCGCATCGCCTTCTGTGCGAGAGATGGCAAAAGAAGCAACTGCATCTATAGTTGGCGACAACTTAACAGACAAACAATAGACATTCAGATAACACTATGCAAACAGAGGTTCAGTGTCCAGTTTCACAATATTTCTTACGAACAATTTAATCAAATTCAGTTTCCGTAACTTCCGTCATGAAATAAGAGATTCAAAAGGTTTTTTTTTTTTCGTTAAGATTGTATTTTGTTCTTTAATATCATTTCTACATTTCTTCATGCTCAATATATTTTTTAATCTTGCTGAGGGGCAGGGATAATAAATTTGAAAACAATGTTGTTTTTTTTTTCGGATAATGATCAACAAGGGAAAGAAATCTTCCAAAACGATCCTGACTGCTGAAACCAAACAAAACAATGGTGCATAAATGATCCTGCATGGCCAAACATTTACACAGAGAATAAGTGTTTTGATTTGTTTTGTTACGGATATGCAACACACAGTGAGTGCATGTCATTAATGTTTTCTGAAATCGCGTTTTTCTATGTAAAAAGGTTACGTTAAAATTCAGGTTACCGCGCGTCCAGTTTGCAGGGTAGAGCAGCCGTCACAGCATGTTTATCGCGCGTCCAGTCTGCAGGGTAGAGCAGCCGTCGCGGCTTGTTTCTAAAGATTTTATGCATTGTGACGTCACGAGAGTTTTCGATCTCCTTTCAATAGTTTCATCTCCGGGGAATTATACATTGGTTGACGTGCATATGTAATATTATATAAGCTAAAGAAGTGAATATTCATTTTAAAACATTCAGTGCTTTTGACTATCAACTCACAAACATAGTAGCAACTTTAGAAGCCAACAATACAAAACTAAAACAAAAACAAAACACAGACAAAAAAACCCCGCAGACAACGATCGTACATTAATTCAGTTACAAAGCATTCAGTGCTAGTGATTATCAACTCACAAACATAAGTAGCAACTGTAGAAGCCAAACATACCAATGGGTTAAAGAAGATCCTGACAATAATCTCAAAAGCACTCACAATAGTACACAAAATTGAGCTTCGACGGACCCTAGCAAGCTAGAGGTGGGACCAGGTGTCAGGGAGGAATAAGCATCCCCTGTTGGCTAGCCGCACCCGCCGTCGATGATCACGCACGAAAATGAAACAATATATAACATTTATGCACTGTCTATCTATATAGAAAGTGCTATTGCGACAATGTCAGGAAAATATTCAAAACACTGACTGTCAAACCCTTCGCGGGAAATTTTTTAACGAGCTCCACACGACAAAGGACATAAGTGTGACACAAATGAGTTAAAGAAGATCCTGACGATAATCTCAACAGCACTCACAACAGAGTACAAAACTGAGCATCGACGGACCCCTAACAAGCTAGAAGTGGGACCAGGCGCCCGGAGGGAGTAAGCATCCCCTGTTGGCTAGCCGCACCTGCCGTCAAAAACACACACACACACACCCTCACTCACACACCCTTACACACAAGAAAAGCGGAGACAACGATAGATCAAAACATTCAAAGGTAGTTATTCTTTAAAGCTCTGTGGAAAATCACCTTGTTTATCCTTTTAAAGTAAATAGTCGTCTGTATTTACGTGAAAGTTTAATTCTAGATAGATCACGGAGGAAATGTGTGAAATGTAATAGTAATGATATAGAAGATGAGTTTCATTTTGTTTTATCATGTCTTTTGTATTCAGATTTACGTAAAAAATACATCAAATGTTACTATTGGAGAAGGCCATCGATGTTCAAATTAGTTCAACTTTTTCAGTTAGGAATAGAAAAACACCATGTAGCCTTTCTAGATACCTTATTAACGCACTTTTGCTTAGAAATTCAAAATATATAAATCATATGTCCATCCTCAATAATATTATTTCTCTGTAATCACTCTGATGATCTCACTGATGATCCCACTTGAATATTATACCGGTATTGTAACATCTTATTTGTAATATTTGTCATACCAATGAACTGGTATGTTTCATAAACTATTAAACTGTCAATTCACAAATATTGCGGCAATTTCAGAATCCAACAACTTAAACTTTTATAAATAAAAAGAAATATCAAAAGGCAGAATAAAAAACAGACGGATTTTCGATGGATGAAAACAAATTAACATTACCGAATACAGAGCTGAAAGAAAATTCGCTACTGGTGAGCAAAATACAGAAAACCTTATAAAAACTGAAAAGGACATAGCCGTTGCTACTAGAGAGTATCTTTCTGGACTAAAATAATACCGACCAGACATATAACTGTATCGGACAGTATACATCATAAAAGCAGTATTCAAGCCAACAAAGTAATACAGAATCGTTGCAAAGAACACCTGGTAAGTATTTATCAGTTGTCTTAAACATAAATGAAATCATATCTTGCAAGCCTACAAATATAATATTACTTTTACACCTTTTTGTATTTGAGACGATGAAATTTGTATACGAGGAGTCTTAAATATATTTCATTTATGTCTAAGAAAACCGATAAATGTTGAACGTCATAAAATTCAAAAGCACCATTTAAGAACACAAAAAATTGCAGCATGGACCAGACATGCACGTTTTGGTTACTTAACCCTCGTCAGTGATCCTCAATCTAAACAATGAAATATAGCCAAAGAGTGTGAAAGTTATTATGTTCCAAAATGTACCGAAAGACGTAGCAGGATGGGTGGGATATGATGCTTTAGGACCCACGTTTTAGAAATTTCCAGAAGTTTTGATAACAAAAATTTTCGAATGCGCTGAAGAAACGACCAACCGAAGTTGGTCGAATTTGGCTACATGTGCCCTCGGGTCTCCTGGTCCATCAGCAGTGACACTCACCAAGCGGTAAAAATGTTAAACGTCTTCAAATTCAATAGCATCATACCAGTACCAATAAATACTTGCCAATATCAGGTAGACGGTATCACAGACGAAACTGACGCGTTGGTAGAGTATCAAACATGACGATCGACATCCTGGAAAATGAACAATCTTGAATCAATGTCTCACTACCATCTTAACGGCGTAACAAACGATTTTTTTAATCACTACAGCAAGTACATTGAATTCATACTGTTAAAATACATTTGGGGTTTGATCACTACAAAGTCATATGTATCACGTCACTATATAGTATAAACGCATTTGTAAGGGATTGTATTGTTTTAAATTAAATGTCTTCAAATTCAGTATTTAGCATAATTTAGGAACAGAAAAAATTGCAGCATGGACCAGAGTGAGACATGTCGACCACATCTGCACGTGATAGGAACTAAACTTAGTGTCATGTACATCTATTAAAAGTACATATTATGTTATACTATAAGCAATTTTCTTTCCGATGACCTTTTATCCAATTAATTGTGTATTTTTGTATTGCAAAACCCTATCATGTATCCGAATTCTGTAGTAATTAAAATTTATAAATTCTATAAAACACGAACCCGTACCTATATATATAAACGTGCACATAATGACTGAGGTCAAAGTGATACAGAGTATGTACACAGCTGAAGTTCATATTTCATGTTATGAAATATTGACAATTCATCGATTGACCCCCTTTCTTATGGCTGATATTGATAATTACAAATATTATAGATATAGATTAACATTTAGTACAGGTGTCGTACAGTCATGTGATCAGCATAGTAATTTTATCTTTAATATTGATACCGTCACACTATGACACCGTCCCGAGGATGTAATGGGCGAACGATGATGGTGGATAGGTGACATTTCTTGGTACGTTTTGTTTACTGTCAAAATGAATTGATAACTTAAATAATTCGATATTTATGTATACATTCGATATTAATGTACATTATGTATATTTATTTCCTTGCCAAAAAAAAACAATGTAAAAGAGGTAACATCTTTCATCATCAAAAATAAAATTCAATGACATCACTGCTCTCTTCAGTAACCATACCAATCATAGATACGTTGTTTATTTCTAAAGACATTATGGCAAAAGTCAAAATTTATGACTAGACTATGACTATGACTATGATAAATTTGATTTGATGATTTTGAAACAAAACTTGTAAGCAAATTGAGGACTTCGACTGAGCCTTGTGTCACAAACATGACAACAGGTCAGACCATTAGATTGATTTATGTAGTTAAACAATGATTTGTCGAAATTGGGAATTGTGGTTGTCGTATAAATATAATCCTCTAGTCGATTTGACAGCCTTATATAACATGTGGCCGACCTAGAAATGTCCTTTCCTATGAACTTTTTTTGATGATTCTTATCTATGGGATAGTACTGAACGATTCTAGCTTGGTTGCCACTCTGGCAACCTTGGGCAACTCTTTTCATCGCCGGAAATTCAAAGTGGCCGCCAAATGCCTTCCACCAATAGATGAAATTAAATTCTTTCTTAAAACATTAAGTGTGACACATCAAATCAGGGGTTTTGAGGGTCAACAAACCCATTTCCGATGTCAATTTTACAATTTGAGTTCATTCAGGACTAAAAATTCAAGATGGCCGCCAAATATCAATCCCATTATGGTACAATGAGAATATTTCAATTAAACGTTTGTGTAACACATCTTATTTGTAGTTGCAATGGTCCTAGAATACATTTATTATGCTGTTTTGGTTGTTTTCAGTTAACACATGTTTCTGGGACAACTCTGCTTATCGTGGGAAATTCAAAATGGCCGCCAAATGCCTTCCACCGATAGGTGAAATTTAATTCTTTCTTGAAATATTAAGTGTGGCATATCAAATCAGGGGTTTTGAAGGCCAAAAAACTCATTTCCAATGTCATCGTGACACTTTGGGCTTATTCTAGGCTAGAAATTCAAGATGACCGCCAAATTTCAACCTCATTATTGTACAATGTGTAGATTTCAATAAAACAAAAGTCGCGTTACACATCTTATTTGCAGTTACAATGATCCTTGAATACATTTATTTTGCTGTTTTGGTTGTTTCCAGTTCACACATACTTGTAGGACAACTTTTTTCATCGGGGGAAATTCAAAATTGTCGCCAAATAGTCCCCTACCACTGAGTAAAATGTAAACAGAAATAGCACAAGCTCTTATTTCATGGATGGTTTCAGCTTTAACAGACTAGGATCCGTCAAAATGTAATGCAAAGATAAACATGTCATTTGTTTGATTAAAATGGTACCCAAAAGACAAAAATAAAGTTTCCCTATTGATCATGTTGATATATGACCAGTTTGTTTGACGCAGGGGATTCTAGAGTAAGCAAGTAAACTCGAGGTAACTTGGCTATCTTGGCTCTTTGACCATCATGGCAATTTCTTTGCTTTGTCTGTATCGCTTTTTTTCCAATCCTCGATAATGCAATAGAAAGTGTTTGATGTTTTCTTTACAACAGTCCCTTGGTGTAATTTATGTTAAGTTGAGCTATCTACTATATTTATGTTTAACGTTAATGATGATATGTACCATTTTGCAATGAAATTCTGAACCTTACATCTCTATCCTAGCTATCTATACTTAAAATGAAACTTTGTAAGAATAGAATGTCTTCAAATTTGGCAAAACAACATTAATTATATATGCTTCTTTGAATCATTTTGGCTGGAAGTACCACTAATGAGCATTCATTGTCCGAATCATGCATGTCTGGTGCATAGAATGCATTCTTCTGTGAAAGAAGGCTGCCCAATCGTAACAGGGTTAGCACTCTCCTTTCTCTTCATAAGGCCGGTTAAGTTTGTAAATGAACTGGACTTTCAAAATTTCATCAGCTATCATTACATCTTAGGATAATTTTAATTTTGGTTGGAGATTTCCTCCGTTTTTCTCTACATTGATTCAAAATTGAATCTGAGGAATCTCCAACTGTGGTAAGATGAAATGGTACCACGTATGTTTTGGCATGTAAAACTCAAGTGGGTGAAATCTATCTTGAAAGCAATTGTCTTGGATATCAGTGTTCCATACAGTTTGAAGGTTGTTTCTATATCATACACCTTAAACAGGTTTTCATTCCAAATGTTTTCTTACAACACAGAGTATTTGGTTGAAGAGTAAGACGTAGTCGTGTGACAAGCTTAAAATGAATCTAGAACAGAACAGGAGCATAAGTTAAAAGAACAGTGACAGGGAAAATGATCTATGTCATGCAGAAATCCTGGAAGATATTTGCTCCTTTGAATTCCTTTTGCAGACTTTCAAATCGGACAATCACTTAAGTATTTGACAATCCATATCCCTATGATGTAGATTCTTGCTTCAGGTCGACTCTTATCCCCCTTTCTTAAAATACACAATATTTGCAACTTATTTCTATCTTTAAGATTCTTCTCTTTTACGTTTTGAGAATGTGCAATCTATGTAAAAAGTGCATGTGTAAGTTCATATCGACAAAAGGAAATTACACGTGAATTATACCACCTTTGGGATCACAAATAATGTTTAACGTCTTCAAATTCATTAGCATCATTTAAGAGCAGATAAATTTACAGCATGGACCAGACATGCACCTTTCGGGTAATAAACACTCGTCAGTGATAAGATGCACCACAGTTATTCGTAACGAAATGGGAATATTGAAGTGAGGAGTCATTTTATGTTTAGCCTTTAATGAACTAATAAGCAAAATGACACCAGATATGGATTTGGCCCTTGAAAGTCCTGATTAGATGTGCTACACTTGATATATCAAGTAATTATTTACATTTTACACAGTAGTAGGAGACTATTAGGTGGCCATTTTGAATTTCCCACGATAAGCAGAGTTGTCCCAGAAACATGTGTTAACTGAAAACAACCAAAACAGCAAAATAAATCTATTCTAGGACCATTGCAACAAAAATAAGATGTGTTACACAAACGTTTAATTGAAATATTCTCATTGTACCATAATGAGGTTGAAATTTGGCGGCCATCTTGAATTTTAGTCCTGAATGAACTCAAATTGTAAAAATAACATCGGAAATGGGTTTGTTGACCCTCAAAACCCCTGATCTGATGTGCCACACTTAATATTTAAAGAAATAATTTAATTTCATCTATTGATGGAAGGCATTTGGCGGCCATTTTGGATATCCGACGATAAAAAGAGTTGCCCAAGGTTGCCAGAGTGGCAACCAAGCTAGAATCGTTCAGTACTATCCCATAGAAAAGAATCATCAAAAAAAGTTCATAGGAAAGGAAATTTCTAGGTTCGGAAATTTTCAAATCGACTACTCTTTGAAAAAAAAAATGTCAGCCCTCTGAGCAAAAACTAAGTTTGACATAAAGTGAACCAGACACGAGTGTTTCGATTAATGAATCCTCATCGGTAGTACCTTAAGTCAATTAGACAACAATATTTTCTTGTACTGATTCCAATTTCATATTTCTTTCTTGGTTAGACAGAGCGTCTCCAAAAATGTGGGGTCTATTTTAAAAAGATGTGTAATTAAATAGCAAATGTTGTCAGTCGGAAAGGTGGTGCTGTGGTGTAAACCACCTAGAATCTGATGATGATTTAAAATGAACGGACATATTTCAAAGGGATGATTTTCACATGTAACCTTGATTTGATACCAAAACCTTATTATTAGAAATTTAAAACACTTTAACACTCAGTCACGGGAAAATTATATTTTCAATTCTACAATGCAACAGAGAATAAATGTGGATGATGTAGAAACGCAAAGTTTACAAATTATGCAACGAAAGCGAAACAACTAGTTGGTTTTAAGTAATACGAAGAGAAAAAATAAATAAGCTTAAAGATTTTTTTTTGGTCCTACTTACTTGGGTAATACACTTGCATTAGATATGTAATATTTTAATACGTTAAAACTTAGCAAATTAGCACAACGCGTTGTTCATTTCATTTCGCATTTGCACTGGACTCTGGGGATTGTTCATTAGATAAAAATATGGAGGTGTTCCAACCTTCTTGAAAAAAATTTTAAACTGATTTTAAATGCATCAGACACGTATTTCGGAAACTAAATTCCCATAAGTGATGCCTCCAGCCAAAGTGATTTTCAGACAGTCAAAATTCATTTCAGTAGCGCCCTCTGGTTTTAATCTATTGAATTTAAATTTGTTAAATTTCTTTACAGAAAATGCGCGGCTCAAAAGTTGGGTCGATTCAGTAGCATAGTTAAATAAAATCGATGACCAAAGTAGCATAAGAGGGATGATGCTCAGATGTTAACCTCCTTTATAATACCTCTACTGATTTTTTCCTATATAAAAAGATACTCATTAAATTTAACTAAATCCTGAAAATCGCCTGATAAGACTATTTCCCCGCAAAGGGGTGCGTTGGTTGAGAAGACTATTTCCCTAGGGAGTTAGTTTCAAAATGGGGCGGAGCGTCTTTGGGGGTGTGTCAGTATCAGCCAATCAGCGCCGTTGAAGGTTAATTCGCGAATTAATACGCGAGCAGATAATCCGCCTGATATCCACTTAACACATAAATTAATCCGCAATAAAATAAAACAATCAAAACTTAAACATGTATGAGTATGATAAATGATGTTTCTGTTTATCTTATCATCAAAAATTAATATTTTCCGTTACTCAGTCGTTCAGTCGAGAAGGCAAGGCAAATCATTAGAATTTCCATTGGAACCATGTGAACCTAATAGATACGTTTGTTTCAGTATAATGTTTGTTTCGGTATACCTAAAAGATATGTTTGTTTCAGTATAACGTTTGTTTTGGTATAATTCGCCTCGGGAAATATAGGTCTGGTTTCGGGGAACCAGAATCGTGCTGACTCCCTCAATTGTATACTTTAACTGTATATTAATTTCGAAGTTCGTTTTGGATGAAATGATAAGTTTTTGAAATGGCAAAAAGGAATATGATGTCAAATTGATAAAGGGCAAAGCAAAGCTTCTTTCAGGCGACAGAGCTGTAAAGAAGTAATTATTACACTACAAACATCAGGTCACAGGGAACGAGTTGAACTGCTCCACACAGCAACAAGGAAATTTAGTTGTCCTTTGTCTTTCCGATTTTCCTTTTCGCATTAGAAAATGCTTTTTATATTTTTTCAAGAATTTGTAAGTTTTTGATTGTGATTTTTGGAATCTGATTAAATGATTTTGGATGAAAATGGAGTGATTGATTAACTTATTTTCTTTTCTGTTCCAAACTGAAATGATTAAGGGAAAGTTTTACCGCACTTTTATTTGTTAATAAAGTATTCTGATAAATGCACGTTTATCATTTTAGTTCATTTGAGATAAAATGTATATCATAGCTTTGCGTAACTGGCAATTCCCTTTAATCTAGAATAATAAAGTATCATTATTTACTTAAAATGAATTGAAGTTTATATTTCAAGTCGGTTATTTGCGTTGATTGAATTTACATTTATGCGCTCGGATGATAACAATCACGAAGTAGCATATGTAAAGAACATATAAATTATGGAAACTAACTGAATTGAAACGATATGACGATTGAATTTGCTAAGATAGTAAAATTTAGAATACTTATTTGCAGTTGTGTGTATCTTAGCCTGGCAGTTTATACAGATAATGAGCCTCGCTCCGTAGGTTGACATTACGAACAGATCAGTAAGTCACAATTTACCCAGTTAACCTAATCATGTTTTAAAAACATGTCAAAAATATTGCAGTAAATGTTATAGAAACGTGATATTGTATGGTTCAAGAAATATCATTAAAAAATTTTTGGAAACATATCATTTTGTTCAGCGCTCTTAAATGTTGTTAAAACGTTTTAAAACATTCTATACAACTGCACAGTGTTTTAAAAATGTTCTCGGAACGTTTTGTCAGAAATGTTTCAACAGAACTTGTTTCAAACCATGCAAAATTATTTCGAAAATGTTTTGTGTTACCTGGGAACAGCGCAAAGTTACAATGAAGTTCTGTAAATGGATGTCAAAAATTGTGTGTACTAAGTATACATACGCAAAAACCCTGACTGAAGCGAACTCATGAGCAATGACCCGAGGAATCTTATTTCATCTGTTGTACCATCCAAGTAATTTTAAGAAAACTTCATAATGAGTATTATTACTTGGAGAAAGCTTTGCGTAAAAAATTATCGCTAATATATTTGTTTATTGATATGAATTTACTCATAGAAAATGTGTTTATTGTAAGATTAATTGAAATCCAATGTGACCTTTTCAATCTTGAGAATATTCCAATTGGTGAGATAATGTTAGAGTTTACAATGTATAAATTTTTTGGCAATCATATTATATGTTCTTTTCACACAATCTTAGGCCAATTCATTGTTATTTAATTAGCAACAGAACGATCATGACTCTACCTCAAATTGACCGAAACCTCATCCTCCGCATTTTGGCCCTTATAGTAGGATGTCTTGGTAATGACCACAGCAGGATCAATATATGCTTTTGGGGCTTATATCGTCGCGGTGAAGAAGCATTTCAACTATACCCAACCAGAGGGTAATTAGTGAAATATTTACAATATTTAACGTCTTCACATTCAATATAGCATCATTTAAGAACAGATAAATTTGCAGCATGAACCAGACATGCACGTTTCGGGTACTTAACCCTCGTCAGTTATCCTCAATCTAAACAATGCAATAGACATTTTTCATCGTGACGAACTTCGCACTTTGAACTTCGTACTTCGCACTTCGAACATTGAAGAAAAAGTGGCGTAGCTGCCGTTCGCGTATAAATTCATAAGCGGAGTAATCTTCATTTTGATTAGTATACTCAATGGAATGGTATATTGCACTTCTTGTACAACTGGCACGCTTTTTTCGGCAACCCACTTATGAATTTTAAGTGCGAAGTTCGAAGTGCGAAGTTCGTCACGGTGAAAAAAAAGTCTAATATGGCCGAAGAGTGCGAAAGTTATTATGTCCAAAAATGAACCTATCACATATGCATGTTGCTAATCTGGTTCTTTTTGCAAACTCACAACAGAGCTAGTAATGTCAGGAAATTAATCTTTATAAAAGGTAAGAGCTCAAGACTTGTACGTTGGCTTGAGAATATGGATATATTTTGTAAAATCTAAATATGAATTTTAGTAAACATGAAGGAAACAAATTATGTAAAATCTGAAAAATGATTAAGTGCTCAAGGATCCCATGATTAAATCATAATTTTGAAATGAAATGCAACTAAACAGAGGCTAGAAAATATTGTTATAAATGGTAAATGACAAATGGTAAATTTATACATGTGAATGTAAAATGATACTATATATCGTTCTGAGGCAATTATATGTTTTATTACAGTCGAAATAATGAGTTCGATGGGCAACTTTGGAATATCATTCGGAATTCCCGCTGGATTTTTGTGTGAGCGTTTTGGCGCCAGAATTACGTCACTCGCAGCACTTGTTATTTCTTGTCTCGGGTACATGCTGCTTTATAGTACAACGTTAATGATCGAAGTCTATAAGTCAAAGGCCTGGTTACAGTATTTGTACTTCTTTCTCGCAGGTAAGAACATGATAGTGTGACCAATTTTTAACTAAAAATATATCAACACAAGGCAGTAGGAACGAAACTGAGAATGGTGAACGAAGCTATGGACGTGAAGATGATTTACTGTTCTTTGATGAAACAAAATTTTTAAAGCAATCTCTCCATTTATTTCTATCAACATGTCAATAGTTTAAACTTTATATTTTTCCTTCAAGTCTATTCTCATTTTGCATAAAACTGTTTAATGATTCCATGTTGCAAATAAAGTAAGCTATCAGAGCACGTCTATAAAAATTTACTCAATTGTTTTAAAATTTGAAAACACTTGTTAACTTTTCGTTCATCTCAGTCTCCGACTGTATTGTTAATTCAATGGCGAAATATAGTATGATCTTGTGTGCATCAATTGTCATATTTTTTCATGATTGTTTTTCTTAATCAATTTCATTTCTATGTAGTTATTGTGCACATATATGTATTCAATGGTTGCCATTGCAACGTAACATTATTGTAGATCCAGAGGTTTGTTGTTGTTGTTGTTTTTTTTTTTTTGTTTTTTTTTTTTTTTTGTTTTGTTTTGTTTTGTTTTTTTTTTTCGTCTTTTTATCTTTTTATTTATTTTTTTTTTTCATTTTTTTATTATTCTTTTTTTTTTTTCATTTTCACATTAAATCTGTCTATCATCATTTATAATAAATATACATAATGGAGAAGTAAAACATTTGCTTACTGATTTCAGGATTTGGTTCTATCTTCATGTACATGGCTTCTCTGACGACAAGTATGAACAATTTTCATCCAAAGCATAGAGGGAAAATCGTCGGCATACTTGATGCTTCATTCAGCGGAGGTCCAGCTTTGTTCTCAGCATTATACGGTGCTCTCTTTGCGGTCGGCCATGTCAAAGATGAAGCACATCAGAATCTATCAGGATTCTACTTCATGACTGCTATATGTTTTGCATGCGTTGGTCTACTCGGAGCATTAACTCTCAAGCCGTATTCATATGAATCAAGCGAATCTGACGTTACCACAATTTATTGACAATGATGAGCTCAACAATTTTGATTCATCCGTAATTTGGCCTATAGAAGTCCAAAAGAAACAAAAGGATATCACCGGACTACCGCTTGTGAAACGATTTGACTTTCATTATTTAATTTGGGGGTATATATTTTGTGCTGGATTGCAGCTTGTTTATCAATCAAACCAGGGAACATATCTAAAGTCTTTCACATTAGAACAATACACCACACTTTTTACAGTTATCAACCCCATTGCAGGGATCGTTTCAAAATTTTTCGCAGGATTCTTATCAGATGCCATTCACCACAAAGTCCCGCGTGCGGCCGTTTTATTAGCGTTCAATGTGGTGCAAACAATATCGTTAGCCATTTCAATATTCTTTTCCGACAAACTTTTTGTTTTTGCCATCGTCAACGTTATCATTGGATTTGCAAACGGGGCTGTCTGGTGTTTAACGCCAACCATGATCAGCGAATTTTACGGAATGAAATTTTTCGCGCGAAACTGGGGTGCGATGATGTTAGGAAATGCGTTTGGTGGATTAGCCTTATCAGAGTCATTTGGTTGGATATATAAAAGCAACATTACCTCGCCTGATGCTACAGACTGCTATGGCATTTCGTGTTTCACATGGAGTTTTATATTGTTTGCAGGATTAAGTTTTAACGCATGTATACTTGAAGTGGCTCTTCTGAAAAAGAAATTAGACGAGAAAAAATATTCAGGGGAGGATCCGAATGTGGAAATGTGTTGCCCTGGTGCTGATACATCCGACAGATATTGAGTAAAATAAATTAAAGATATGATAATATTAATGTTAACGTTGCTGCAATGAAACGTTATACATTTGTGTTTACTACTCAATTTTCAAATTTCATATCAATTTATTTTAATCGATACAGTGATTTTTATTTTACCTTTTATGGTTTTGACTTGGTTCCGCAAAATTAATTCTTTTTTAATATGACAGAAAACAGCCTAAAGCATGAAACAGGTAACACTGAGCATCGGCAGAGGAAAAATCCAGTCTTCATTTCAAGGTGTCTGCTATATTCAATATTTATCAATCGCTTTAAGATTAAATTATGAACTTCAAGATAAATATGCTGTGTTCATGCTATTATTGCTTTTATTAACAATAATAATTTATTAGAGAGTAAGTGATATCGAAGATTCTCCCATATTCACTGAGATACCCTCATAAAATGATCAAAATGACAAATCGATCATCCAAGGGGGAGGGGAGGGATGGATGATCAGCTACACGTGCAACGTTGACTATGACGTCATAAAATACTGACGCGTTCCGTCGCTTCAGTCTTGATCAAAAGATGATAGAAACGTAACGTTTTCAGACATGGGGAGATAAATAATCAATATCCGGGACTGATCATTTATAAGGAAATCCAACCCTCGTGTCCGTTATTATCTTTTGTCATGACTCGACAAGCCTTCTCATGGAACAACCAAACCCAGATTCTCGGGTTGGAATAATTATTCCTTGTCAATGCTCACACCCGGTGATAGATTCTATGAATCAATAAGTTGATATGCATTACTAAAATTAATTCGTAAATTACGGGGGAATCTGTTTTTTAGTCTAAGCTGTCGAAAAAAGCAGAGCCAGATCTGTTGATAAATAAAAATACTATTATTAGATACAATTTCATGAAAACTCATTGTAAATTATAATGCTACTATTGTTGACGATTACAATTAATGGTCTAAATATTTCGAATGTTATCGAACAACGTATTAAAAAGAAGTTGACTCATTTGTCTTTGTACTTCTCGATGTTTACTTGTGGATGGAGGTATTTTATTTAATTACCATGATTACTTCACATTTTAGATAAAGTGGAAGGTCTTAATTATCACAAAAAAATCATAGAAAAACTTTCATTATTTTCTAATTCTTTTCCCCCTTGCTAATGCTGCAGTGGTGGTCATGATATATATCTCATGAAATGCAACTTTGCACTGGAGACAATAACAAGTATTGAGAAAACCATATCCCTATTAAGATGAACAAAATAGTTAATCAAAAAACCATCTAACCAAGGGCATACAAACCCAGGATAAAACCAGAACTAAGGCGAAGGAGTGAGATCAGGTACCCAGGAGGTGAGCATCTCCTGCTTGCATGCAACACCCGCCACTTCAATTCGGTAGAAAGGCCATAATCGGTAAGTCCCACAAAGAAAGACAAATGTATAAATTTATATGTCTTGTTACAACAATACCAAATGGACTAACAAACATTACATCTTTTGCAAAATGTGGACAGCCATTTGCTGTATGATGAAGAAATGCATGGTAATCTTGATTAGGTGCGCTCAATTGTCCCAATTATCTGGAGAACAGATGCCTTTGATTGGTAGAGCTGTTATAGAGACAAACTTCAACTCACTGTAAGGTTACTTCAGCATCAAGACAGTGCAAAGCAAGGACCCTTTGTAACCCAAAGCTATATTTGTATAGTTTGATGATAGAACATATTTGAAATAATGAAGAGCAAAAGTCTAAACTTGATTTAAAATGACTACCAATTTAAAGATTCCGCCAAGGACAAACCTATGCTATAAGGGAGATTCCCACTCAGTTTCAGGGCAAGTTTAGACTTTTTCTCTTCGAAATGTCAAATTATGTGGATTTCCGCTTTTTCGACACCGAACATCACTGATGATACATAACTTGTTCAAATGCGCATGTGATGCACTGAAATATTATCAATATTAATATCCCACCCGTCCATAGTCGGCGCCGTGGTCTAGTGGATAAGGTGTCGGGCCAGTGACCGAAAGGTTGCTGGTTCGAGCCTCACTAGGACCAAGGGTCAGCCGACATATACTAATCTATGTTCTGTGTTATATACAAAAAAATGTCCTTGTCAGTGAATTGTTTACATGTCTGTCGAGTTTAAAAAAAAAATAAAAATAAAAAAAAATATCCCACCCATCCTGCTACGTCTTTCGGTACATATTTGGACAAAATAACTTTCACACTCTTTTGCAAGAATACATTATTTAGATTGAGGACACCTGACGAGGGTTAAGTACAAGAAATGTGCATGTTTGGTCCATGCTGTAAATGTATCTGCATTTAAATGATGCTAATGAATTTGAAGACGTTTAACATGATAGAACATGTATTTCAATATTGACCATTTAAACCACTAGATCGGTATCTTTGCTGGTGGATTGTTTAGTCCCATAAGATATCGTTCCCCTAGCTCGCATTGATGGACTTGAAATATATTTGTTAATTTTCCTTGATGGCATAGCTCTGTCCTTCGCAGTGCAGTGACATTTTATAATAGTTTGTATATACATTTCAATTTTGACAATTTCAACCACTAGGTTGATATCTCTGATAGTCCCCGGGGATACCGTTCGTCTAGTTCGCAGTGTAACAGCACTGGACTTGAAATATATTTGTTAATTCTACATTGCAAGATTTGATAAATGATTTTAAAACTAAGAGGATATCTCCTTGATGGCATAGCTCTGTCCATATCAGAATCTTTGGCAGATATTTAAGATCAATTTTAGACTTTGAATGGAGAATTCGAATAAGTATCAAGAAGTAGATTGTACCCCGAACTTTAACTGCTGGTGCTTTGGGGTTTTGATGTGGATGCTGCAACCGAGTGTTGTTGAAGATTTCCTCCTTTCTGCTATTCGGTCTCAAATTCGAGAAGGTAAAGCGAAGTCATTAAAGGAAAATGAATTCTTCTTTACGCATACATCTAATGATTATGAAATGATATCATTTCTAACTTCCGTTTCATGAGTAGCATCATTCCGTCTTTTCCTGCTTATGACACGTTTTTTTCACAGCTGATGAGGTACGCGAGGGCATATTCACAATATTACGATTTTTAAAATCGTGCAAGCCAAACGGCTTGCAAGTAAGGTACTCTTTCAGGGCTATATTACAAAGTCATCAATGAGAAGGTCTTCGTTCACTACGGGGATCTTATAAAAGCATATTTTATCTCTCTTTCCAGAATGATCAATGACATTCTGGATTGCGATTAAATGGCTGTCAACATCACGAAACATTTATCTGATATGTACATCAATACGTACGTCGAGACAATAGCCTAATTTGACAAGTTTTCATAGAACTTCTGCAACGGGTGCTACATGCAAACAGGAGACACTACTCTCACCTGTGCTCACTTAGAAATATTGTTTTTTTCCGGGATTCGCAACTGTTCCAATGTAAATTCTAATGATTTTGCCGTATCTTCTCGACTTTGATACTTCTTAGATGTTTTTTCTAAGAAAAAAGGAGGGGAAAGCACATTTTTTTCTAAGAAAGCACAGCATGATCAATTCAAATGAAAATCGCTTAAAAAAGGAGATCGCGAAAAAAAAAACAGTCACATAGTAATATACTGTCACAATGAAAAATGTTACATTCTGTAACACTTTTGTAACACACTGTTTATAAATGTAAATTGGCTAAAATCCTTTATTTTACAAATTTTAATTCAAATTTTTTTTCATAATTAATTTTTGGTTTTAAAAATATTCATTCAAAATTTATTTAAAAGTATAAAAGAAATTATTTTCTTCATTTTTCGATTTTTATTTTGTAAGATTCGGGTATTTTGGAAGTTTATTAACTCAAATTCAAGAAATTCTAATATGTTAACAAATTAGTTTGTCTACAAATTCTTTAGATTTGGTAATTGATCGTAAATAACCCCAAGCCACAAATCACCTTTTCTTAAGAAATCTTCGGACACTCTGAGAAATTGGTTGATCAAGTATACCCTACATAATGGTTCCGCAACTCATTGATGTCAATCTGAAATTGGTCTTTTGTTAAGGAATTACTCGGACCGGCTAATTGTTTATTTAATCACTTAACTGACCACGGTCCGAGCCATCTATACTTCACGTGATTTTTCCAAATTTGTATTCCTACGCACCATCTTAGAATTTTGATTGGTCAGTTCTTAGAAATTGTGAAAAAAAGTAGATCCACCTGTGAAGAAGTCCGCGTCTGTAGCGTCACTTTCGAAATTCGCTAAGAATAAACCATACGTTCTAAACTTATTAAGGACTTTTCTTCAATTTATCCAGGTCCCTCAGCCAATTAGTGACTTTTTGTTGAGTGGACGCCTCCCACAAGAGAACACACACACTCTTGAAGCATCAAAGGGGAGAGACTGGTGGAGTAGAGAAAAGATCCGGACCTCTCAACAAAGACAATGCGAGTACCCCCACAAAGAACAGCAACAGCAAGATGCCTGCCCCCACAAATGCGGAGTTGAAGGAAACAAATGAGAACCTCAAACAAAGGCTCCAAGAATTAAAGGACCGGCACCAGACAGATCAGGAGACCATGGAGTCCATGAAGGAGCAAATGGACATGTTGATTAGACAAAATGAGGAGCTCACCCAACAGACAAGGGAGGCTCCTACCAACACAATTAATGTGGAGCCCACTCCAGTTGCCATACCAAACAGGCCAACCAGTCAACCAAGTTGTGTGGCGACACACAAACCACATGTGTCAGTGCCCCAGATGGAGAAATATGATGGCCATGGATCCGTGACGGAGTGGTGGCTCACTTTTATGACATTTGTTAATCTCCACCAAATGACAGATATCAATGCAATCAGAGCTCTTCCTTTCTATTTAAAAGGCATAGCATTGCAGTGGTTCCTGCACCTTGGACAGGAATGTAAGACCTCTTTGGTTGTGGTGCAGGACTCAATATTTAAACGCTTCAAACCAAAGGCACCAGTCAATAAAGAAATCTTGCGAGTTCAGCAGGCGCCTGGAGAATCAGTCGACCAGTATTTGTACCGAGTGAGGAAACTGGCTGCAGACAGCACAATGGAGGAAAGTGTAGTAACCTTTTTCGCTCAAGAGGGTCTGAATGACAAACTCAGACAAATAGTAATCCCCCAGAAACCAGCCACAATGGAGGAACTGCGCGAGCAGGCCAGCCTTGCAGAAACTGCCATTTGTACCGCAAGCCCACCTGCCCCCATAAACATAACAGAAGCCATCCAGGAGGGAATCCAAGCTGCCACAAGTTCCCTTGGTGATCTAGTAATTGCGACCGTGGACAACCGCCTGTCCAAAATGTCCTTCCCTGCCAGACAGCCCGCCAGACCACGCCATGGAGACCAGAGTGCCAATGACAATATTTGCATGCGATGCGGAGGTGAGAACTGTACCAATTATTAAAAGTGTCCCGCCAGAAATGAAATTTGTGACTATTGTAAGAAAAAGGGTCATTTTGTTAAAGTTTGCCATAAACGTCTATTAGATAATGCAAGAAAGTATGGTAACCAATAGGAACTCGCGCCTGTCCAGAGACAGACGTCTAGGGATGGGCACAACAAGGCACATGATCATGAATTAAATGCATGTAATTACCCAGACATAAATTTAGTAGCTAGTTTGACGCAAAACAAAGTGCTAGTTAAGATTGGTGGCCAACATGTCAAAGCGTTACTTGACACAGGGGCAAGCATTACTGTGGCAAATTATGAATTTTTGCAAAAAAACAAATTGTTGCTTGGAAAATCTTAAAACCCCCACTCATGCTAAAATTAGAGGTGTGTCTGGTCATTCACTTGAAGTGCTAGGGCTAATGGATGTCCACATTGATATTTGTGAGTCAAGGTTCACACAGGGTGTGCATGTGATAAAAGGTTTACACCATGAATTGATTCTAGGGTTAGATTTTATAACCAATAACAAATTACTCATAAACTATGAGACTAACACCCTGCATGTAAAATCTAACACACTAGCCCCACTCATATGTCCTTTGAGGTAAATGCAGGCTTAGCCAGGGCAAGTAAGCACTTTACGATACCAAAACGGTCAGAAACCATCATAGAGGTGCAGGTATCCAGGTGCAGGGATGGTCAGTATGTATACCTTAATCCCCTACCTTCCCTCACAATTAGCCAACAGCTAATTGCAGCTAAGTGCTTGGTGCAGGTGCAGCGAAGGAGAGCTCTTATCAAAGTTATGAACCCCACTTACAGCAGTGTAAGAGTAAAGGCCAGGCAGGTATTGGCATCAGTAGAGGAGGTTAATCTCAATGAGGTTTTCCCTCTCTCTGAGTCCAATGATGCAGAGGTAAACTTTGTTAAAACAGACTCTGAACCAGTCACTGAAAACAATTTAGAGTTCGACTTATCTGAGTCTGATTTGACAGAAACACAAAAGCAAAACCTTTGCAACTTTTTGTGTCAATATAAGGATGTATTCTCAACAGACCTTTCACAAATAGGTAAAACTTCCTTGTATAGACACAAAATAGAAACAATTCAAGGTGCCAAACCAGTCCGCAAACAGTTTTACAGGACCTCACCGGAGGCGTCTAAAGAAATTCGAAAGCATGTGGATGAAATGCTAAAGAATGACATCATACAGGCTTCGAACTCTGAATGGCATTCCCCGGTGGTCCTTGTAAAAAAGAAAAATGGACAAACAAGGTTTGCGTGTGACTACAGAGCTCTCAACAAAATAACTGTGCCCATGTCTTTTCCTTTACCACACATAGAAACTGTTTTTGACTCTATTGGGGATGCAAAAGCTCAATTTTTTACAAATTTAGACTTCAAAATCAGCATTTTGGCAAGTAGAAATGAGTCAGTGCTCTAGACATAAAGCAGCATTCATTACTCAAGATGGTGTCTATGAATGGACGCGAATGCCTTTCGGTTTAATGAATGCGCCCATTTCATTTCAAACTCCAATGTCAGGTGTTTTGAGGGAACTTAGCTTCAAATCTGTCCTTGTGTACATAGACGATGTACTTATCTATTCTAGGGACTTTGACTCTCACTTAAAAGATCTTTCTCTTGTCTTTCACAAACTCAGGCAAGCTGGTCTCACACTTGAACCATCAAAATGCCACTTTGCTGTCAAACAACTAAAATTTCTTGGGCATGTTATCTCGAAAAATGGTGTGGAAGTTGACCCACAGAAAACTCAAATTGTCAGTGAGTTCCCTGCTCCAAAAAAGCAGAAACAAGTACGTAGTTTCCTTGGCATGGCCAATTATTATAGAAGATTTATACAAAACTTCTCTAAAATTGCGGCCCCTCTTTATGCTCTGTTGAGGAAAGACACACTTTTCAAATGGACTGATGCCTGCCAGGAGTCTTTTGACAAACTGAAATCTGCTCTTCTTTCTGCTCCTATCCTCTCCTATCCTGACCCGGTCAAACACTTTGTTCTTACCTGTGATGCCAGTCACAATGCTATAGGTTTCTACTTAAGTCAAATGTCAACTGACAACCAAGAACATGTAATTGCCTATGGAGGTAAGGCCCTTTCCAAGGAAGAAAAGAACTACAACACCTCAAAAAAGGAACTCTTAGCTGTTTTGAAAGGAGTGGAAGCATATAGACCATACTTGGTAGGTAGAAAGTTTACAATATACACTGACCACCGAGCACTGGTTTGGCTAAAAAGTGCAAAACACACAGGAAGATTGGAGAGATGGGCTCTCAAGCTGCAAGAATATGATTTTGAAATCATTCATAGACCAGGTAAGGGAAATTTTGTTGCAGATGCTCTAAGCCGCATCCCATATCAGGATGATGTTGATGAAGCTACAACCAGTGATGCGAAGGAAGACTGCCACTCTCCTGTTGTCCAAACCCTTGACCCAATTACTGAAGAATCCTGTGGGCCTGTGATTGAAGGTATACAAGTAAATCTTTATTAGAGCCCAGATGATACCGAGATTGTTGCCTTAGAGCCAGACGAGTATAAAGTACTACCAGGTAGGTCAACAGATCTTTTTCAGCTCCAAAAAGATTGCTCAGACTTCAAGGACATCATACAATATCTTCAAAGTAAACAGTTTCCTGAGGATCCCAAAACCAGAGACAGATTAATTGCTGAAGCTAAGCATTACGGTATTGTAGATGGTCTTTTAGTACATTTTTATCAAAGGAGATGCAAAAGACTTCCCAGTGAACTGAGGTATATAACACAATTAGCATTACCACGAGTTCTAAGAAAAGAAGCCCTAAAGCAATACCATGACAGTATTGCAGGTGGAGGCCATCTTGGCATTGAAAAGGTGAGTAAGGCCATGGTTGAAAGGTATCACTGGCCCCATATGCATCAGGACATAGTTGATTATGTAAGATCATGCATAAAGTGTCAGCAAGCTAAGAGGAACTGTAATCAAGCCAAGCCACCACTTGTACCCTTACCCAGGAGAAACCGGTTTGAATGTTGGCAGATAGACATTTTAGGACCTATACAAAAGAGTGCAGAAGGATATGAATACATATTATTATGTATTGAGGCACATTCTCGTTGGCCAGAGGCTATACCTCTCAAAACTCAAAGTGCCCCTGAGGTAGCCAATGCCCTATTCACTCATATCATTTCTCGATATGGTGCTCCCTCTATCCTTTTCTCTGACCGAGGTCGCAACTTCATGTCTAACTTGATTGGTGCTTTGTGTGAGATATTTGAGATATCTCGACATCATACTAGTTCTTACCATCCAAATACAAATGGATTGGTTGAGAGGCAAAACAGTGTGATTGCGCAATGCCTAAGGACATATTGCTCAAAGGATCAAAGCAAATGGCCAAACTTTTTACCAGGCATTATGATGTCATTTAGAAAAGCTATCTCAGCTCACTCTACTGAGTACTCTCCTTTTTATCTTATGTTTGGTGAAGATATGAAACTTCCTTTTGATGCTGAATTACTACCAAAAGACAATCTAGGATGAGATGCGAAGCAATACCTACAAGAATTCTTGTCTAACCTCAAGGTAGCCCATGAAGTAGCCAAAAAGAATGATGAGTTTCACCAACAAAAGAACAAAGAGTACCACGACAAAAACCTAAAGGTACCAGACTTCAGAGTAGGAGAGCGAGTTATGATGGCAGTACATAAAGTTCCCAAAGGCCAGTCTGCCAAACTGTGCGACATAGCTACTGGACCATACATAATAGAGGAACTTGGACCAAACTTTACTTATAGGCTAAAGAAGTGTGCAAACAACAGGCTACACCCCAACCTAATAAGTGCCATCCATCTGAAGCGGTACTATGACCCAGATACCCATAGACAGTGTATCACCCAACCAGCCTCTGACCCAGTTCAGCAACCCTCCAGCCAAACTCAGACATCAAATGATCCAACTCAATCATCAAATGATCCAACTCAATCATCAAATAATCCAACTCAATCATCAAATCATCCCACTCAGTCATCTGGTACAACTCGGTCACCAACTGACCAAACTCAGTTATCAACGAGTACACAGCCATCCACTAGTCAAACTCCATCATCATCCAATCAGAAGTATGCCATAGCCGCAACACCCTTTGCCAAATTCAAGAATGGTAAGCGCCTCATCAGAGTGATTTGGAGAGATTGGTCAAAAACATGGGAGCCTGATGAAAGCTTTGATACAGACCTCCTCAACTATTTAAACAACAAATTCACCAAAACTGGAAAGAAAAGGAAAACTCACTTCAAACGAAGAAATCCACTAGAAAGTAACTCGTAGGCGGATGAGATTACAAATATATGTATTACATGTTTTATATATTTTGTATCAACACAAACATATCAGCATATCAACATGCTACAACATAAAACGCTGTAACAAGTATGTGCACACTTAATCAGCAAAATAACAAAACGCTCCTTATTCTGAGAGCAATATCATATAGTATTTCTTATTCTGAAGTACTCTATATATTCTTATTCTGAATGTTATCCTTCTCATATGTCCAACTTATCATGTGATGTATACTGTACATATATTTTGAGGAATTGATGTACATGGTTATCATGAGGTACATTTTGTGTCAGCAAGTATGGTGATTTGGTTCTATCTTTATCCCTGTTATGGATACCCAATTTGAGGTTGCATATTTTTATTGAGTGTCAAATGCTGTGATGTAAGGAAGTTACATGGAATCTTTGGTATTCTAAGGTGTCTCGCTTTCGTTTTGCTCATGGTGTCTTCTTTTGGTTATTTATAAATGTCAAAATTTTATATCGAATCATACAAATCCCCTTTGTCAAGAAATGCGGATGTGATGTGCCACTATTTAAGCTAAGATTGTTTTAAAGGCCTTACAAAATTGTCTTTGCTAGAAAGTATAGTCTGATATCAACTTGCTTTCAACCGCTGTACATCACATCTTTATTTCTTTTCTATTTTAGGCCTATTTTCTCGACCATGGCTTGGACTTGTGAGTCTCCTTTTCTTGTTCTCCTTGCTAACTACCACAGATGCAAACTCAAAATTGATCCAGCATAACAGGATGGACACAAAACAACGACTTAACTATGGGGTGCTGTTCCAGCCCGATTCCCAGTTGATATTGTCCCAAGAATAATGGACCCATACATTTCACCTAAGGTTACCTGCACAAATGACATCCTCCGGAATACCACGATGTACTGCAAGTTCTTCATATTGTGACTCTCTTAATGACATTATCTCTGCTACTAATACTATTCATGTTGAAACTCAAACTCATGTCAATACTGTTACCAAATCTATCAAATCTCTCATTCCTGGAACTGAATTTGGCTCAAACTCAAAATCTACTAGGGCATTTCTACCATTCATAGGTTCACTATCTAGAAGTCTTTTTGGCACTGCAACTATAGAGGATGTTCAGATACTAGCATCCCATGTCAATGCCTTGAACTCTAGAGCAAGAGGCTTTGCCAAGGCGATGCAACACACAGAGGAAAGACGTTCCTCCTTTATGACAGTGATGGACAAGAAAATAACCAATCTCTTAAATGGTATTGAACTGAACAAGGCTGTAATCCAAAATATAACTTATGCCTTCAATGAAAGGTTAGAATTACTTGAAAATATGTTAACCAATGTATCAGCCTTGCTTGTTCAGCAAATTAATGAGGCCAGTACGTGTTATAAGAAGCAACCTTCAAAATCTGCAGTCTGCTGTTGAGAGCTTAGTCGAGGGTCAATTATCTCCATTCCTTCTGCCTAAGTCAAAGCTCAAGTCAGTCATTAAGGGTATAGCATCATCCTTAAGAAAGAATCACAAGGGATTTTACCTAATTAACTCAGACATTGCATATTACTACTCACATGCTAGATACATTTATGCACGCAACTATGGAAACCTGTATATTTCTGTAAAATTTCCTGTCTCCACTCACCAAAAACCTCTGCAACTATACAAGGTGATTTCTTTGCCTGTCCCCCTTAATGACACTTCCTCGCATGCAACCCAATTACTAAATGTCCCCGAGTATGTAGCTGTAACTGCGCATCACGACTATTTTGTACCTCTTTCCACATCAGACTTACAAAAATGCACCCCTACTGCTCTAACACTCTGTCCTAACAACATTCCACTAATCCCATTTACCTCCCTTGATTGTACCATGGCTATTTTTGAAAACAAACCGAAATTGGTCAACCAGCTGTGTAATTTCAGATTTGTGCCAAATGTGCTTAAATCAAACATTATAGAATTGTCATCTACCTCAGTATTGGTTTACAAGGTCAAGACCTTAAAATTAGATTGTCCAAATGAACAAACTGTGATTCCTGGGTGTACCTTTTGTATCATGCACATTCCATGTAAATGTTCATTTTCAACAAAGGGCATGTTCTTACCACCTAGATTGATCAATTGTTACAAATCAAAGAATAATGATACCACTTTACATCCATTCAATCTAGCACTTCTTCAAGAATTTTTCGATGAACACAAATTAGAAAAGATGCTGGCCAACACTACATTTTTCAATCCTATTGCTTTTGAAGTACCAAATTTTCAAATTTATAATCACTCAATGAACAAAATTTTGGCAGATGACCATTCATATCACCTCAGTTTAAAGAAAATGGCTGAAGCTGCTAAAAAGGATGCAGTTATTTTTAAACATTTATCAGAACCTTTAGCAAATGGTATTATTTCTATTCCAAATTCATGGCCTGACACAAATGCCTTTCTTATTTTTGGTACTATGACTGCCACTGTGCTTGCATGGGTAATATGCATTTTTGCTGTACTGAAAATTAGACAATTAACTGTAGCATTGGGTGTTTTACAGCAAGTTATCAATGTTAATTCTCAATCTGTACCAGTTTTTATCTATGAAAGGCCAACCACTACTAGCGAACCTAAAATGTCACTTGAAGAATTGATTATGTCAGAAATTACATGGGTTCATGGATTGTTTATTACTTTTGTGTTTTATTTTTGCTTTGTGTATATGCATTTTCATTATCAAATACAAGAAATCCTCTTAATGTACTGTGTTAAAGTTAGAAGTCACCTCTGGTGCTGAGTGTGTTATGATTGACCTACTTTCACTGCCGTTGTGCCCATCCTACTATACTTTCAGTAATCCAACAATCAAAGACTTATCAGTATCAAACTTCCCTTCATCCCGTCTTTTAGCAGATTGGCAACCTTTTTCGGTAATTGACAAACAAGCAGGAAAATCAATAAATATCCCCAATTCCTATTCCATTGGTTACCATACTCGTAGAACTTTGAACACTGTATTTCAACAGCCTTTTTGTGCTTACTTGTATATTTGTCATCAAGGTACATCTACATTGTTAAAGCAAGGTAATCTGCTTCAAGATATTCTTGATGTTTGAAATTGTAGAAAATACCAAACATTGTTTATTGACAACATTGCTACCTCAACATGTTGTATTGTTCATTTTGTACAGTCATTTTATTTTTCAATGTGAGTAATTTTGTATGTCATTTGTATTACGTATTTCTTTGTGAGTTAATTCATTACTTTCATTTATAGCTAGGTTGTATACAACTTCTGTCTATTTTTCATTTTTGGTCTGTGGGTCCATACCACCGTGGCAATGGGGGAGTTGTCATGTGCTCACTTTCATTTTATAAAAAGGAAAGTTAGAAAAAGACATTTGTCACAATGAAAAATGTTACATTCTGTAACACTTTTGTAACACACTGTTTATAAATGTAAATTGGTTAAAATCCTTTATTTTACAAATTTTAATTCAAATTTATTTTCAAAATTAATTTTTGGTTTTAAAAATATTCATTCAAAATTTATTTTAAAGTATAAATGAAATTATTTTCTTCATTTTTCGATTTTTATTTTGTAACAGTCGGGTATTTTGGAAGTTTATTAACTCAAATTCAAGAAATTCTAATATGTCAACAAATTAGTTTGTCTACAAATTCTTTAGATTTGGTAATTGATCGTAAATAACCCCAAGCCACAAATCACCTTTTCTTAAGAAATCTTCGGACACTCTGAGAAATTGTTTGATCAAGTATACCCTACATAATGGTTACGCAACTCATTGATGTCAATCTGAAATTGGTCTTTTGTTAAGGAATTACTCGGACCGGCTAATTGTTTATTTAATCACTTAACTGACCACGGTCCGAGCCATCTATACTTCACGTGATTTTTCCAAATTTGTATTCCTACGCACCATCTTAGAATTTTGATTGGTCAGTTCTTAGAAATTGTGAAAAAAAAGTAGATCCACCTGTGAAGAAGTCCGCGTCTGTAGCGTCACTTTCGAAATTCGCTAAGAATAAACCATACGTTCTAAACTTATTAAGGACTTTTCTTCAATTTATCCAGGTCCCTCAGCCAATTAGTGACTTTTTGTTGAGTGGACGCCTCCCACAAGAGAACACACACACTCTTGAAGCATCAAAGGGGAGAGACTTTGTCATGTGCTCACTTTCATTTTATAAATAGGAAAGTTAGAAAAAGACAATACTAAAGGATACAATCATATGTATATTTTTTCACGAGTCTATCCCTGAATGTCCACTGTTCGCTGTCCTCCGTCCGTCATTCCTAGCGAATACGGTACATGTCCATTAAAAGTCTTCCTTCCCTTTAAAGATAAATCAATTTTAGACTGTTTTACATCTTTTGTCGAAAAGATCTACTAGTAGTTACTTGCTGTATTATTGACACAATAATAAAATCTGCGTACAATGATCCTGACAGCCTTCTTGCAATAAAACAAATTAATTTTCAGTGTACGAGGCAATGCATGTTTCGGATATTTAATCCTCATCAGTGATACGTACTTCAAGTCCAAATAATTCAGACAATATCTATGATTACAGTGGCGCCCCGAACTTTATTATCGAAATATTTTAATGATGAGTGACCCGAACACTCTGCTATATAGCGAAGCACGTGATAGATGAAAGATAAGTAAAGGGATGCTGCCATAAGAAAACCCTTATGCCGCGTTTACACTATCAAAGTTTTCTTGGTCAAAGTCCGTCAAAGAAAACTTGGTCAAAGTTTTCTTGGACAAAGTTGTCTGTTTACACTATCAAAGTTCTTTGAGCGACTTGTACAAGAAAACGTGGTAAATATGCACCAAAACATAGATGGTTCATGTAAATATTATGAGTATTTCTCGTGAAATCTTTATAGTTTATGTTAGTGGTTGTTCATAGGTCTTATTTCTTGATATGGAACAATTAAGCACGAGTTCAAGGATTTATAAAACAAAAAAATATAGATGGAATTCACTGCAACGCGTCTTTTGTCTTTGTTGATATATTCATTACTTTTAACGTTCTAAATTGCCTGTATTTCTTTCATCAATACTTAAAATACTTCTGGTGTAACTTTGAATCTCTACTCTGATTGGTCGATTCCCGTCAAAGTCCGTCAAAGTTTCAAGAAAAATAGGATGGAGTTCTATTCCGTTAAAGTCCATTAAAGTTCTTTGACGGACTTTGATCAAAGTTTTCTTGGATCGTTTACACTATCAAAGTTCGCGTCAAAAACTTTGACCAAGTTTTCTTGTACAAGAAAACTTTGATAGTGTAAACGGGGCTTTAGCAATTTGATCGACCGAAATTAACCCACTTTTACATACTGCACAAAGTATTTTACGTAAATTCTCATCCGTTTTACTTCAAGCCAAAGTAACTATCAGACAAAGCCAAATTTATTTGCAATCTACTAGTAGTTTTTTTTTTTTTCTTCATCTTCATCTTCTTCTTCTTTTTTTTTTTTTTTTTTTTTTTTTTTTTTTTTTGGAATTTGAGTATCTCCTAGTATTTGTACAATTTCTTTCACAGAGGGCGCTCCGTTCCCCGATTACCTCTGTCGTCGGCTCAATTACATGCAAAATTCTTATAAGAACGATTTTTAAAATTTTAAAATTATTGAAATCATTTTAGATAATGTACTTACTTATAGGTTAAAATGACGTCATCTTCTTTAGAATCTAGTCGTTCAGTGGTCAAAGTCAAATGTTTGAAAGGTGATTTGTCTAGGTTGAAGCCTGACTTCGGCGTTGACAAATCGAAGTTTTATGCATCCTCTTCTTGAATTGATTAAGACAATCTAAGATTATAGATTATCTAGTGTTTATCTTGATGAAATTTAGACTTAATTTTGTAGGATTAACTATCCTTTGTTCTAATCCCGACGACAATTGTAAAAGCAGAGTGAATCGGAGCGCCCTCTGTGAAAGAGATATCATTGATATAATCTGTGCAGAGTGCTCAGCCACAAACGTACAGTAGGGATCATAATAAGATAAAACCGATGATAAAAACCATTGGAATTTTAACCTTCTATAAATTCGATGATGTGTTAAACGTCTTCAAATTCAATTTCACCATTTAAGAATATATAAATTGGCAGCATGGACCAGACATGCATGTTTCATGTACTTAACCTTCGTATTACGAAGTGATCCTCAATATTTTGCATTGGGTGTTTTGGGGGTTAGCTGTGGGTGGTGCAACCTAGTGTTGTTGGAGATCCCCTCCTTTCTTCAATCTAAATAGTATAATATGGCCAAAGAGTGTGAAAGTTATTATGTCCAAAAATGTACCGAAAGACGTTGCAGGATGGATGCATATGGGATATGATTTTGAATTTGAGGACGTTTAACATTTGTACCACTTGGTGAGTGTCACTGCTGGTGGACCAGGAGTCCCCGAGGGCAAATGTAGCCAAGTTCGATCAACTTCGGTTGATCGTCTCTTCAACGCATTCGAACATTTTTCTGCTATCAAAATTTCTTGAAATTTCTAAAACGTTGGTCCTGCAGCATCATATCCCAACCATCCTACTACGTCTTTCGGTACATTTTTGGACCCAATTTTCACACTCTTATGCCATGTAACATTGTTTAGATTAAGGATCACTGACGAAAGTTAAGTACCCGAAACGTGCATTTCTGGTACATGCTGTAAATTTATCTGTTCTTAAATGATGCTATTGAATTTGAAGACGTTTAATATGCTACAGCCTGAGGATTGCGACTCACGCTTTAGAAATTTTTAGAAATTTTGATGACAGCACTGGGTGAAAAAACAATGCGTAATAATAATGGAAACCTGAAGTTTCCATACAGTTTACGCAAGAATTCCGTCGCTGAAACTCAAGATTACGCTTTGCGTAACCCGACTACCCATTCAAATTCCAAATGGTTTACAAGCGTTATCTTGTAATTTCCATCAAGTTTCCGCAACTGAAACTTAAAGGCACCAACTTGCATAATCAATTGAAACCTCAGGATTCCAGATAGTTTACGCATATTTTACCTTGCGTAAACGTGATTGTCTTTTTATGATATAAAGGTTCTGCTTGCGTTTTAAAACCATAGGGAAACATGCGTAAACTATTTGGATTCTGAATCAACACAAGTTTACGCATTGCGTCAACCATTTGGAATCTTTCAATATCAAGTTCCGGCTAGCGTAAACCATTTAGAAACTAATGCTATAAAAGTTTTCAAATGTGTAATCTTTTTGAAACTTGCGTAAACCATTTGGAATCTGAATTTATCTGTTCTTAAATGATGCTATTGAATTTGAAGACGTTTAATATGCTACAGCCTGAGGATTGCGACTCATGCGACTCCGGCTAGCGTAAACCATTTAGAAACTAATGCTATAAAAGTTTTCAAATGTGTAATCTTTTTGAAACTTGCGTAAACCATTTGGAATCTGAATTTATCTGTTCTTAAATGATGCTATTGAATTTGAAGACGTTTAATATGCTACAGCCTGAGGATTGCGACTCACGCTTTAGAAATTTTTAGAAATTTTGATGACAGCACTGGGTGAAAAAACAAGTTTACGCAATGCGTAAACTATATGGAAACCTGAAGTTTCCATACAGTTTACGCAAGAATTCCGTCGCTGAAACTCAAGATTACGCTTTGCGTAACCCGACTACCCATTCAAATTCCAAATGGTTTACAAGCGTTATCTTGTAATTTCCATCAAGTTTCCGCAACTGAAACTTAAAGGCACCAACTTGCATAATCAATTGAAACCTCAGGATTCCAGATAGTTTACGCATATTTTACCTTGCGTAAACGTGATTGTCTTTTTATGATATAAAGGTTCTGCTTGCGTTTTAAAACCATAGGGAAACATGCGTAAACTATTTGGATTCTGAATCAACACAAGTTTACGCATTGCGTCAACCATTTGGAATCTTTCAATATCAAGTTCCGGCTAGCGTAAACCATTTAGAAACTAATGCTATAAAAGTTTTCAAATGTGTAATCTTTTTGAAACTTGCGTAAACCATTTGGAATCTGAATAAACACTGGTTTATGCAGTGTGTAAACCATTTGGAATCTGAATAAACACTGGTTTATGCAGTGTGTAAACCATTTGGAATCTGAATAAACACTGGTTTATGTAGTGTGTAAACCATTTGGAATCTGAATAAACACTGGTTTATGCAGTGTGTAAACCATTTGGAATCTGAATAAACACTGGTTTATGCAGTGTGTAAACCATTTGGAATCTTACTATATCAAGTACAGTCTTGCGTGAACCATTTGGAAACTTACAATATCTAGTTCAGACTTGCGTAAACCATTTGGAATCTTAAAATATCAAATACAGACTTGCGTAAACCATTTGGAATCTTACTTGAGTCTTGCGTATACCATTTGGAATCTTACAATATCAAGTTCACTCTTGCGTAAACCATTTGGAATCTTACAATATCAAGTTTAGACTTGCATGTGTTAACAAAACGAGCAACCGAAGTTGACCGAACTTGGCTTTCGGGTTTGGTGACATGATTTCAACAAAACTCTTTTTAAGCAACAGAGCTGGGAAAGATGTACTTCATAGAAAACTCGACTCGATCGGCCGTTTCTTACTTAAACATAGATTGATCTTAGATTAGATCATATATTGTTTTCATTTTCGTGCTTAAACATCGACGGCGGGTGCGGCTAACCAACAGGGGATGCTTACTCCTTCCGGGCACCTGGTCCCACCTCTAGCTTGCTAGGGGTTCGTCGATGCTTAATTTTGTGCTCTATTGTGAGTGCTGTTGAGATTGTCGTCAGGATCTTCTTTAACTCATTAGAAAATGTCTTCAAAAACAAAATATATAGATCAAATACTCCCTTGATGTTCACTCTTCAATAAACACTATGGAATGTAAAGTTTGTCTATAAAAGGTTATTGGTTTTGTGTGTCTGCGAATGCGCGTCCGGCCGGGAGAACAGCCAGTATTTGAAATAAAAATTCGAGCTACCCCTCATATTACTTTTTAAACTGAACGTAAAATGTACGCACTCCTGATGACTGAAATACTTAGCTGCGCTCTCCTTTTGGCTTTGCATATTTTCATCTTTTTCTTGTTTTTTCATGAAAAACTAAAATGAAAAACTGTCATTTTTTAAATATTATTATCTACCCTTTGTTTTCAAAAAATAAATGTGTCCGAAATAATGGTTAGTGCAATGTTTAGAATAGATACACAACCAAGATTACCAGACGTCGGATTCTGCTGGGACGTACGGCTACTGCCATTTTGGTCGACGTGAAAACCAACATGGGCATGTTAGTAGTCGATGCCAGAAGCAAGGAATGAGAATAGCAAGCGCATAAGGAGCGGAAATCTATTCAATTGTAAAATGGTCCCTTCATCAAGGTAAATATCTAAATACACTGAAATGCAAAAATATTTTAAAATACGTATTCATGAGCTATCAAATCACATTATTAAAAAATTTATTGTTGATCTAAGGATCAATGATACCCCCGCCCAGCATATTCTACATATAAGCAATATATAAAAAGTTTGAAGGGGCACAGTTCAACACAAAATTGAGGAACATGACCCTTTAGTTGAACTTGACCTGTATTTTTCAATGTAAAGCTACATCTAAGAAATAAATATATTCCCTGTTACAGTTTTCATTTAAATGTCAGGCAAGCACAAAATATTGATTTTTTTCCAACTTTAAATCTGCACCTAATTGAGGGACATGACCTATATTTGAAGTTGACCTGTATTTCTTGGTGTAAAAGCTATATGCAAGAAATGAATTGATTATTTGTATCAGTTTTCCTTTAAATGTCTGGAAACTACAAAAATGATAATTTCTCAAAGTTTCAAGGGGCATAACAATGCATGTAATTGAGGGACATGACCCATATTCGAATTTGACCTGTTTTTTTGGTGTAAAAGCTATATGCAAGAAATGAATTGATTATCTGTAACGGTTTTCCTTTAAATGTCCGGAAACCACAAAATTTTGAATTTTTCAAAGTTTTAAGGGGCATAACTCTGCACAAAATTGAGGGACATGACCCATATTCAAACTTGACCTATATTTCTTGGTGTAAGAACTATATCCAAGAAATGAATTGATTATCTGTAACGGTTTTCCTTTAAATGTCCGGAAACCACAAAATTTTGAATTTTTCTAAGTTTCAAGGGGCATAACTCTGCACAAAATTGAGGGACATGACCCATATTCGAACTAGACCTGTATTTCTTAGTGTTAAAGCTATATGCAAGAAATGAATTGATTATCTGTAATAGTTTTCCTTTAAATGTCCGGAAACCACATGTGGGACGGACGCACGCACGGACGCACGGACGCACGCACGGACAAGTGCATCACTATATACCCCCACCATTATATGGCGGGGGTATAATAAAACACATGCATAGATAAAAAATAAATCAAAGGCTAAGGGGAAGTAGAAGGGGATCGATATATTCAGCTCTCCTTGGCTCTTTTATTGTACAATAAAGCTCTAGATCTTATACGGCCCAGAAGGCCATGTTTATGGTCCAGGAGTGTGTCCACCAAGACGGCGGTCATATGACGTGCTCGCCAAAATATGTCTCTAAGAGGTAGCCATCACCCTTTTCCAGGACTTTGGACCTGCTGGTATGCACCAGGTGGGTTTACTACCTTTTCTAGTGATACTTGAAGAATGAGATTCTTTGGAATTACAGCCCAGTTAAGGGCAATGTCAGATCGAGGTAAGAACACGCGCTAGATGCACAACTCAATGGCACAAAGCCCGTTTCTCATATTGACAGGATCAGCCTTCATAGCCCGATCATTATTCCCGAGTGGTATTTCTACCGCGCCAGAGGACCACTCTAAAAGATTGCGTGACCCAACCTTCAACGTCTCTTTCATTTCATCATTTATTTACATTTTTACATTCATACACTTTTGCATCTTTACATTTATACACTTTTTTACATGTAAGTACAATTTTTATTTATCATTTTTAATCTTTCTTTTTATCAGCCTTGACAACTTCTGAAAGTCATGGTTTCAAATTAATATTTAAGCCCACCTCCTAACACTTTCCTCTTTCAATAAAATTATTTCTTGTTATTTCGCGCACGTATTCCACGATTGACCCCGCTCCCTGCCTTTTCATTTTTTTTAAACATTGTCAAATGTTTCCCAAGCATCAGTGACACTCTTCGAACTACATACATGTAAGCATTCCTCCCTGTTAGCTACCATTAATGGGTTTAATTCCTCCCCGTTAGCTACCGTTTAATTCCTCCCCGTTAGCTACCATTTATTCCTCCCCGTTAGCTGGGTTTGATAAGTTAATGGATCTAATAAGTTAATGGGTTTCATAAGTTAATGGGTCTGATAAGTTAATGGATCTGATAAGTAAATGGGTTTGATAAGTTAATGGATCTGATAAATTAATGGGTTTGATAAATTAATGGGTTTGAAAAGTTAATGGGTTTGATAAGTTAATGGGTTTGACAAGTTAATGGGTTTGAAAAGTTAATGGATATGATAAGTTAATGGGTTTGATAAGTTAATGGATCTGATAAGTTAATGGATCTGATAAGTTAATGGGTTTGATAAGTTAATGGATCTGATAAGTTAATGGGTTTGAAAAGTTAATGGCTTTGATAAGTTAATGGATCTGATAAGTTAATGGGTTTGATAAGTTAATGGGTTTGAAAAGTTAATGGATCTGATAAGTTAATGGGTTTGATCAGTTAATGGGTTTGATCAGTTAATGGGTTTGATAAGTTGATGGGTTTGACAAATTAATGGGTTTGACAAATTAATGGGTTTGACAAGTTAATGGGTTTGACAAATTAATGGGTTTGATAAGTTAATTGGTTTGAAAAGTTAATGGATCTGATAAGTTAATGGGTTTGACAAGTTAATGGGTTTGAAAAGTTAATGTATCTGATAAGTTAATGGGTTTGATCAGTTAATGGGTTTGATAAGTTGATGGGTTTGACAAATTAATGGGTTTGACAAATTAATGGGTTTGACAAGTTAATGGGTTTGACAAATTAATGGGTTTGATAAGTTAATTGGTTTGAAAAGATAATAGATCTGATAAGTTAATGGGTTTGACAAGTTAATGGGTTTGACAAATTAATGGGTTTGACAAGTTAATGGGTTTGAAAAGTTAATGGATCTGATAAGTTAATGGGTTTGACAAGTTAATGGGTTTGACAAGTTAATGGGTTTGACAAATTAATGGGTTTGACAAATTAATGGGTTTGAAAAGTTAATGGATCTGATAAGTTAATGGGTTTGACAAGTTAATGAGTTTGACAAGTTTATGGGTTTGACAACTTAATGGGTTTGATAAGTTAATGGAACTGATAAGTTAATGGGTTTGACAAGTTAATGGGTTTGAAAAGTTAATGGCTCTGATAAGTTAATGGGTTTGAAAAGTTAATGGGTTTGAAAAGTTAATGGGTTTGACAAGTTAATGGGTTTGACAAATTAATGGGTTTGATAAGTTAATGGGTTTGAAAAGTTAATGGGTTTGAAAAGTTAATGGATCTGATAAGTTAATGGATTTGATAAGTTAATGGGTTTGAAAAGTTAATGGATCTGATAAGTTAATGGGTTTGATAAGTTGATGGGTTTGAAAAGTTAATGGATCTGATAAGTTAATGGGTTTGAAAAGTTAATGGGTTTGATAAGTTAATGGGCTTGATAAGTTAATGGATCTGATAAGTTAATGGGTTTGAAAAGTTAATGGGTTTGATAAGTTAATGGGTTTGATAAGTTAATGGGTTTGACAAATTAATGGGTTTGACATGGATCTGATAAGTTAATGGGTTGAAGTTAATGGGTTTGAAAAGTTAATGGATCTGATAAGTTAATGGGTTTGAAAAGTTAATGGGTTTGAAAAGTTAATGGATCTGATAAGTTAATGGGTTTGATAAGTTAATGGATCTGATAAGTTAATGGATCTGATAAGTTAATGGATCTGATAAGTTAATGGGTTTGAAAAGTTAATTGGTTTGAAAAGTTAATGGATCTGATAAGTTAATGGGTGTGATAAGTTAATGGATCTGATAAGTTACTGGGTAGTAAAATTGTCACTGGTCACATGACCTATGACATCACTGGTCACATGAGCAACCACGTGACCGATGACGTCACTGGTCACATGACCAACCACGTGACCGATGACGTCACTGGTCACATGACCAACCACGTGACTGATGACGTCACTGGTCACATGACCAGCCACGTGACCTATGACGTCACTTTTCACATGACCAACCACGTGACTGATGGCGTCACTGGTCACATGACCAACCACGTGACTGATGACGTCACTGGTCACATGACCAACCACGTGACTGATGACGTCACTGGTCACATGACCAACCACATGACTGATGACGTCACTGGTCACATGACCAACCACGTGACTGGTGACGTCACTGGTCACATGACCAACCATGTGACTGATGACGTCACTGGTCACATGACCAACCACGTGACCTATGACGTCACTGGTCACATGACCAACCACTTGACTGATGACGTCACTGATCACATGACAAACCTGGTGACCTATGACGTCACTGGTCACATGACCAACCACGTGACCGATGACGTCACTGGTCACATGACCAACCATGTGACTGATGACGTCACTGGTCACATGACCAACCACGTGACCTATGACGTCACTGGTCACATGACCAACCACGTGACTGATGACGTCACTTGTCACCTGACAAACCAGGTGACCTATGACGTCACTGGTCACATGACCAACCACGTGACTGATGACGTCACTGGTCACATGACCAACCACGTGACGGATTACGTCAATGTTCATATGACCAACCACGTGACTATTTACATCACAGATCACATGTCCAATCACGTGACCGATGACGTCACTGGTCACATGACCAACCACGTGACCGATGACGTCACTGATCACATGTCCAACCACGTGACCGATGACGTCACTGGTCACATGACCAACCACGAGACGTATGACATTGCTCAGACTTTATGACGTCACTGCTCACATAATCACATTACCCAATGTAACCAGGTTTATCGCGACCTGGGATAGGGCACTGATAGATTTCTTTGTACCAATCACGTCATTTCCTTTGACTAATTATCGTACCAGGTTTATCGCGACCTGAGATGGGTCATTTACATTTTACTGTGTTCGACATAAAAGCATTATGACGTTATAAAATTTCTAGAATTTCATGACGTCACAACAGGTTTACGTAATATACCGTCATGATGAAATATTTACTTACCTACGACCAATACCTGATCAGGTCTGTGTAGTCACAAATGAGTTAAAGAACAAGTATATTGCGTCAGACTCCTGTGCTTTGCTAGGACAACACCTTATGATTTTCAAGGTCATGGGACAAAGTTAATTTTTCCTAACAGCTACTAGAAACCACAGATAACTTCTAACCACCTGATTGGATACATATCTTTTGTTTCCGGATATTTATGAGTACAGAGTGCACATAATCCGGATATCTACACCTTAGAAATCAGCTCCATGTGCAGTCTTTCCCTTTTTTAAGTATTGACTTCGTTTAAGTACTATGGTGTCTAATCTTGAAATGCTGGAATCTTTTGATTTGGCGTTGTCCATTCCGTCTTTTCGATTTTACAGTCCTACGTTCCATTTGTGCAGGTATCTGACCAAAAGCATTGTGATGTCATTAAATTCCTTTGAAAACGTCATATATGTAACCCTGTTTCCCTGAATTTCATGCTGGTTTCCATAGAATTTGATGACGTCACATTGCATTGACGTCAGATACCTGCACAAATGGGAAGTAACTCTTTATTTCGAAAAAAAACAACAAATTGCTAATGGTGACGGGTTTTACTAGCAAACAGGAGATGCTTACTCTCCCAAGGCACCTCATCTCACTACCCTTGCAGGGACTCTTTTTGCTTGATGCATGGTTGCTTCTGTTCATTATTCTTTTTCAAAGAGTTTTTATAAACACTGTTTTTTATTGACACACTGTGTACATGTATGAGGGGGTGGACAGTATGAAAGGGAGGGAGGGGGCAGGAGGGAGAGAGGGGTAGGAAGGGGGCAGGAGGAAAGGGGTTGGGGTAGGAAAGGGGGTGGGAAAGGGAGGAAGGGGGTGGTGAGGGAAGGGTGAAAAGGAGGGGACAGGAGGGGAAGGTAAGGGGGTGGGAGGGGGAGAGAGGTACCCCCTGTCCCCCCCCCCCCCCCCCCCATATTTATCAAACTTGATTTTTTCCATCAACTTACTATGCATTATTTCAATTGCAGATCTTCTTTTCTGCATGGTTTGGTGAAAATAAAATCTGCTGGTGAAAATCTGCTTAATTTTCAGGAGTAATCTGAACGATTATTCTGCAATTCACCGAGACATATTGTTCTTAATTATCATATAATAGGCGTTTATATAATTATAATTGTACCATCACGGTACTCTGCCTCAAACCAAAATCATAATAAATTGAAAAAAAAATGACATTATAACTATAATTAAAGACAAGACTAACATTTTGTCCATATTTTAATTATCAAAGTTGAATTTTCTTATCAACATGATAAAAACCAGGAGTATTTAATTCATGTAATATAAACTATACAATTTGACCATGATTAAACATGACCTCCTAACATACAACTATCCAACTCCACCATAATAAGTTATTTTTCATTTTATTCTTCTAACTTTTAATAAGTTAATAAATTATTATTCTTAATTTTTCCTTTTTTTCTTTTGTGTTGATTTTTTTTTTAAATTCTGATTTATTTTAAAACTTTTATTATTAATACTTATTTTTATAATTTTTATTTTGTTTTGTTTGTTCTTTTTTTTTAGTTTATTCTATTTGTTTTATTATTATTATTTTATTTTATTTTGCCTTATTTTTTTTTTTATTGTTTTGTTTTTCATTAAGGAAATGATATTTCTGTCATATATATATATTCATATACACACATACATTAATACGAGCATGCATTACACATACACACTAGATAGTCAACCCAATTTAATGATGAATTCAAGATTTATAATCATATTATGAAAAATAATTCATACATATAGCTACAATGTTAGGAGGATTTTCATGAGACGATCCGGTATACCAGTCAAGGAATGTTCTCGGTCCTGAGTATTTGAGACGATACATAATAGTCATGGAATGTTCTTGGAGTACACGAGACGATACATAATACATGTAAGTCATGGAATGTTCTTGGAGTACAAGAGACGACAAACAATAGATCATGGAATGTTCTTGGAGTACATGAGACGATACATAATAAGTCATGGAATGTTCTTGGAGTTCATGAGACGATCTTTTAAAACCATCCCACTCAACTTTTCACTTTATGTTTAGTTTTATGATTATGAAATGTCAACCCGTTTAGATTAATGTGTTATGCAGAGGACATCACTAAATTATTCTCAACTTTGTCCTTTTTTATCCTCTATTATATTTATTTCTTTTTTTAAGTTAAATTTTTATGTATACTTTTATTATGGCCTCCTTCCTCCCCTTCAGCCATCCAACTCCACCATTTATCTTAATGTTTTCAGTACTATTAGCGGTCAACTAATTTAGTTTTATACATCCAAGTATTCTGTGATGAATTCTCATCATTATGATAGCTGTTTTATCTTATTTCTTATAGATCATTTTCCGATCTTTTTGGAGAGCTCAAAATGTCCGAGTCAATCAATATCTTTTGGCATTGTTTTTCATTTGTGACATCTGGACATCATAATAATATTTCTATTTCAATTGTAATACCACAGTATAATGAAAGAGATTACACAAAAACGAAACAAAATGCATTAGAAAAGCGGATTGAGCCTATACGATGTGACCTTAAATATTTCATTTGTATGGTCTCACGCCCGTGCCATCAAACTCCACCATATATTTACTGTACAGTTCTATATTGTTTTTTTGTCACCCAATTAAAACTTTATTCAAGTATTGTTTCATGATTTATCCTCACACTTTTTTCATGGCCTCCTTCTTCCCCTTTTAAGCCATCCATCTCTATAAATTAAATTAAATGTCATTTAATTCACTTTTAATTAATACAAGAATTGTTTTTTTATGATCTACCTATATTCATATTTTTTCAATATATTAAATTATTAATTATTTTAATTTTAATTTTAATGGCCTCCTTCCTCCCCTTCAGCCATCCAACTCCACCATTAATATCCTACACTGTTTTAGATTTTTGCTTTTGTTTTTGTTTTGTTTTGTTTTGGTTTTTTTTTTTTTTTTTGGTTTTTCAATCAATTTAGTTTTTTTTTAAGTATTGTAATTAGGATTTTCTGTCAACTTTTCATTTTAATATTGTTTTGTATTTTGTTTTTGTTTTATTTTAATATGTTTTAATTTACTTTTTTTGTTTATGATTTTTTGTTTATGATTTATGATTTTTTTTTATGATTTTTTAAAATTTAAATTAAAGTTTTAATTCCGGATCCGAAACCGAAATACAATGAAACCGAAAAGAAAAACACAAACACACACACACTGCTGCAGCTCTTGCATCTGCATAAATTTCTTCCTTGACACAGGTTCGTAAATTTTCTTCTAAAATCTTCTTTCTTCTTTTGAAATCTTTTTCCGTCTCCTCTATCTTCATTTAATTCTTCTTCTTTCTCTACATTGTCTTTCTTTTGAAGAATTATGATCTGCTTCAATCTAAAATAGAACTTTTCAATTCTTAAAATTGTCTCAATCTTTATTTCTTCATGTATTGAAATCATTTGAACCAAAGGCAATGCAAGCATAGCATCCCCTCGCAATTGCATGTTCTATATCACTGAACAAAATGATTTTAGGCCTAAGTCTACACAGTGACCTTGACCTTTGACCTTGAAAATCCTCTCACTATAGAAAAGGGAATATTTGTGGAAGGTTATATGTTTCTTTGATGATTGCTTTGTCTTCTATGCTGTTCACAAGAATTTTAAGCCTAAGTCCACACTGACCTTGACCATTGACCATGAAAATCAATAGGACTCATCCTCTCCCCATGGCAAACATTAATGGAAGGTTTGACGCTTCTTTGATAATTGCTTTGCCTTTAATGCTGTTCACAAGGATTTTAAGCCCAAGTCCACTTTGACCTTGACCTTTGATCCTTAATTCTCTGAACAGTGGGGGAGGTGTACAACCAGATATGTTTGTGAAACACATATGCTTCCAGGGGGAATTAGAGATTTGTTTAAATTTTACCAAAAGTTAGCCAAATTCTTTAAAGTTCAAGGCTTCAGGTATAAATAAAAATGTAAAATAAAACACCGCTAAAGACGGTATGGCCGGATTGCAAAGTAAGATTTTGTCACCAACTGGGTCAAGGTCACTAAGTCAAATATTACAGCATACATTGAGAGGTCTTGTCAGAGGCAACCTACATGTATAATATAAAGTTTCTACTGTATACAGTTCCTTAGATTTTGCTTAAACCAGTAACTTTAACCAAAGTCTTTAACTAGGTCAAAGTCCAAGGTCAAGGTCACTAGGTCCAATGTTACGGCATAAATTGAAAGGTCTCGTCATGGGCAACCTAAATGTATAATATAAGGTTTCTACTGCATACAGTTCCTTAGATTTTGCTTAAACCAGAAACTTTAACCAAAATCTTTAACTAAGTCAAAGTCCAAGGTCAAGGTCACTAGGTCCAATGTTACGGCATAAATTGAAAGGTCTCATCATGGGCAACCTATATGTATAATATAAGGTTTCTACTGCATACAGTTCCTTAGATTTTGCTTAAACCAGGAACTTTAACCAAAGTCTTTAACTAGGTCAAAGTCCAAGGTCAAGGTCACTAGGTCCAATGTTACGGCATAAATTGAAAGGTCTCGACATGGGCAACCTAAATGTATAATATAAGGTTTCTACTGCATACAGTTCCTTAGATTTTGCTTAAACCAGGAACTTTAACTAGGTCAAAGTCCAAGGTCAAGGTCACTAGGTCCAATGTTACAGCATAAATTGAAAGGTCTCGTCATGGGCAACCTAAATGTATAATATAAGGTTTCTACTGCATACAGTTCCTTAGATTTTGCTTAAACCAGAAACTTTAACCAAAATCTTTGACTAGGTCAAAGTCCAAGGTCAAGGTCACTAGGTCCAATGTTACGGCATAAATTGAAAGGTCTCATCATGGGCAACCTATATGTATAATATAGGGTTTCTACTGCATACAGTTCCTTAGATTTTGCTTAAACCAGGAACTTTAACCAAAATCTTTAACTAGGTCAAAGTCCAAGGTCAAGGTCACTAGGTCAAATGTTACGGCATAAATTGAAAGGTCTTGTCATGGGCAACCTTCATGTATAATATAAAGTTTCTACTGCATATAGTTCCTTAGATTTTGCCTCAACCAGAAACTTTAACCAAAATGTTGACGGCAGACGGACAGACGGACGGACGGACGGACAGACGGACGGACGGACAGACGGACATCGTCAATCTATAGACCGGAATTGCTTTGCAATCCGGCCAAAAAATAGTCATGTATTTAATAAACAAAGTATGAGAGCCTAAACATTAACCATTCAAAATGTATGCCCAGTATCAAAGTTGTTAAGAAGTAGGTCAAAGGCCTAGGTCAAGACTTGTGGATCATTTGAAAGGTCTTGTCACAAGGAGAACACAGGTGAAATAAAAAAAAATTAAACTTTATTTATTTTACAACGTTTAGCAAACAAGTTACACAACTTATATGTCTCACGTTGGCTCAGATGTTGGCGTGAGGGGGTCCAAGGAGCAGGAGGAAACCATAGTACCCGGAGAAAAACCCCCTGCAGAGGCCTGGGTGGGTGACCACCTACCCTCCCACATAAGACCCTTCGCCAATCTGAGATTCGATCCAGGGACCTTAGAGGTGAGAAGCGAGCACGCTACCACTGCGCTAACCCGGCCGTGAAATATACAAGCCCTATCACTAACCATTTAAAAGTTATAACCAATGTAATTAATTTTCAAAAGTAGGTCAAACTCCAAGGTCAAGGTCCTAAGCGCAAGTCTACATTAATATAGATTTGATTACGAAAAATTTCAAGTACGAAAAAGAAATTGCAAGAAGCAAATTGTATGAATCCCCCAATATTCTTGCGCTGACATTGGATAAAGAGATAAGCCAATGAGTATTCAAGAAACTTTATAACATTCGAAGTCAAGTAGCTTTATTTACCAAATTTTTCAATTTGATAAGACCATACCAAATTGATTAAATGTTCTTTTGATCTTTTTGTGAAAAAAAGGGTGCCAGTGAGCGAAAATTTTAATAATTATGTGTTGAAAAGAGTGAAATAAAACACATTCCCAATGTTTTCCGTACTCCTTAGGAATCTAGTGACTAGGAAACCCGGTGAAGCACTTAACAGTACGCAACAGATTTCAAACATTCATCCCCCCACCTTGACTTCCTGAGTAATGTTTTCGACAATAAATTTGCTCCCAACAAATATTTCACGCACACAACAAGAATCATTTTCGTAGAAATAAGCACAGTCTTCTAAAAACTAGAAATTTTGAAATTCGCAAAAAAATCTTAAGCGACCCTAAAAAACTTTGGTCATAGATTTTTCAGGGTGTGGGCAAACAAAATATTTCTGAAATATTGTTTTTCGAATTTTGAAAAATATGGTGCTGGAAATCCGAAGAACGTTCAAATAATTTGGTAGGGCCTAATTTGCTGTATCATAATAGCATATTTTAATTAAAATCCTCATTTACATCTAACACTGATACAGTGTTGTTATCTATCCTGTTCTTTTCGCAAACAAGAGTTACTTCCCATTTGAGATGGTATCTGACGTAGACTGAAAGTCTAAAAGTCTGGAAATGACGGTATAAAGTACCATTTTCATGACGTCACAATGGTTTTATGTCAAATACCGTCTGTAAGGGGAAATAACTCTGTATTCCACAGACTCAATAGTTCGAGAGATATAGCCCAGGTTAATCTTTTTGGAATGTAGGTCAAAGGCCAAGGTCTCAAATGAAAGGTCTCACCACAAAGTATCTACATCTGGAGTATCAAAGCCATACCCCTTATAGTTCAAGAGATATAGCCAAGGTAAAAGTTTTAAAAAGTACATGTAGGTCAAAGTCTAAGGTAAAGGTCATGGTCTCAAACAAAAGGTCTTGTCACAAGGTATCTACATCTGAAATATCAAAGCCATACCCCTTATAGTTCAAGAGATAGAGCCCAGGTTAAAGTTTTTTGAAAAGTATGTCAAAGTCCATGGTCAAGATCACTCGGTCAAAAGTCATGGTATCAAATGAAAGGTCTTGTCACAAGGTATCTACATGTGAAATATCAAAGCCCTACCCATTTTAGTTCAAGAGTAATAGCCAAGATTAAAGTTTTTGAAAAGTATGTCTAAGGTCAAGGTCACTAGGTTAAAGGTCATGGTCTCATCACAAGGAATCTACATGTAAAATATCACTATTTTCGCAAACAAGAGTTACTTCCCATTTGAGATGGTATCTGACATAGACTGAAAGTCTAAAAGTCTGGAAATGACGGTATAAAGTACCATTTTCATGACGTCACAATGGTTTTACGTCAAATACCGTCTGTAAGGGGAAATAACTCTGTATTCCACAAAGACCCAATAGTTCGAGAGATATAGACCAGGTTAAACTTTTTGGAATGTAGGTCAAAGGCCAAGGTCTCAAATGAAAGGTCTCACCACAAAGTATCTACATTGTGAATATCAAAGCCATACCCCTTATAGTTCAAGAGATATAGCCAAGGTTAAAGTTTTAAAAAGTACATGTAGGTCAAAGTCTAAGGTCACTAGGTCAAAGGTCATGGTCTCAAATGAAAGGACTTGTCACAAGGAATCTACATGTGAAATATCAAAGCCCTACCCCTTATAGTTCAAGAGATATAGCCCAGATTAAAGTTTTTGAAAAGTATGTCAAAGTTCAAGGTCACTAGGTTAAAGGTGATGGTCTCAAATTAAAGGTCTTGTCACAAGGTATCTACATGTGAAATATCAAAGCCCTGCAGGTTTTCTTTTGGGGGGGGGGAAAGGTGCCTGTATCTGTCTCATTTGGGAAAATTTGCGACATTTTGCTAAAATTGGGAAAATTTTCGAACAAATTTTCACCAAAGTATAACCCTAAAGTATCATTTATTAACACTGGTAATCTATTGATTTGTTTGAACTGAAAAAGGGATGAATAAAAACTTTTAAAAATGCACTTCGAAATAGGACATTATGTGCTGATTTCCAGGTTTTGAGTTATTTTCTCAAGTGATATTTTCATAATTCCTCTTTGGGAATTTCAGGGTGATTTTTTGGGAAAAATAGAGGAAATTTGGCATTGGGAAGGGGCCGAAATTCGGCCCCAAAACAAGGAAAAAAAAACCCTGCCCTGCCTCCTAATAGTTCAAGAGATATAGCCCAGATTAAAGTTTTTGATAAGTAGGTCAAAGTCCAAGGTCAAGGTCAAAGGTCATGGTCTCAAATGAAAGGTCTTGTCACAAGGTATCTACATGTGAAATATCAAAGCCCTACCCCTTATAGTTCAAGAGATATAGCCCAGGTTAAAGTTTTGTATACAGACAAAGAGGGTATGGCATTAGCTTTCCGGATTTTTTTGTCTTGGCGAGCTAAAAATCTGGTATGAATTAGAAGGTCTTAAAACATTAGGAATGAACATATTTGATATGGCCCTTCTCACTTGCTATTCTAAAGATGTACCCATAATTCTTCATGTTTTTAAACATGTTAAAATTTAAGTCAAAGTCCAAGGTCGAGGTAGAAATTTTTGGTATTAATGGCGATATCTTCTAACAAGTAATACACATGCAAAAGCCCCTTCACATGTTTCACAAACATTTTAACAAACTTATACCCCTTTAATTTTTCATGTTTATTGTGGGTATATTTTTTTAAGTGGGACGGAATGACACACGTACGAGCTAAACACTATATAAGCCCCCATTAGTGGACCAAGGGCCATAAAACTGGTGTGGTGTAGACTAACGATTTACCTTTGAAAATGTAATTTATGCTTCCTTTGGTCTTGAGTCTACTCTTTTAGGTACCTTCTTTTTCTTTTACTTCTTTCAACCTTTGTATCCAGGGAAACTGAAACAAGAATTAAATATTACAGCACTATCTAGTGATAGCATATTGGTGTTTTTTTCTGTTCATCCTATAATTATTTCATTATCATTGTAACAAGGGTTTGAATTTGATCAAAATTGTTTTGCTTATCAAAGTTCAAAGTCAAGGTCACTAGGTCAAAATATCAAAAGGTCACTAGATCAAAAGCAAAACATAATATACCTGACCATTATAAATGAAGAGATATAACCTAGGTTAATATTTAAACACGCTAAAGTAAATCAAAGTCAAAGGTCAAGGTCACTAAGTAAAAGTTCATAGTAGTATGTAAAATCTTTCATGACAAGGAATGTACACATGAACTATAAAACCCTATCCCTATAAGTTGGAAGAAACTTAAAAAGGTCCAAGGTCATGATCTTATATGTTAAAGGTCATGTCATAAGGAATCAAAGTCCTACCCCTTGTGAATGAAGGGTCACATCCTTGCTTAAAGATTTTTTTTATCATAAAAGCCTCACTATTCTGTTGGCCAAGGCTACCAAAAGTTTTACTGCACTAGTAGAAATTGTTTAAGAAACTATGATAGACTATTGATATTCATCTTCCGACTAGTGGCTGAAATTTGTTTTGGAATTATAGCTAGACTGCAAAAGTGGAAGGTCTTGTCATCAGGAATCTAAACAACCTGTGCAATATCAAAGCCCTTAATTCCCCTTATAGTTGAAAGGACATAACCAAGTTAAAAGTCCTAGGTCCTAGGTCAAAGGGCATGGTCTAAATTTGCAATCTAGTTATAATGAATTTACATATGCAATGCCAAAGCCCTCCCCTTTAAAGTAATAGAGAAACAGCCAAGATTAGAAAGTAGTTGAAAGTCCAAGGTCAAGAGGTTAGTCATAGGTCATATGTGAGAGGTTTTGTCATGAAGGTGCCTAACATATGCAATATCAAACCCTACACCTTATAGTTGAAGAGATGTAGCCTAGCTTAAATAATTCTTGAAGTAGGTTAAAGTCCAAGGTCAAGGTCAAAGGTGCATGAGGTGTGAAGTATCATCATAAATCAAGAAATAGTGAGTAAAATGTATGTCATATTATTATAATGACTTAATTAAGAGCTATATAAATATGCATACCTTTAGTAACATTTAAGCCCCATCTTGTTTTCATCTATCTTTTGTATTTGTGGTAGTCATCATCTCTATGTCCACTTCTTTACAAAATGTAATGTTCCAAGATTGACCTCTAGCCTCTCTTCACAGTCTATTATCAGCTAATATAATTCTTATATTTTCTTTCCAATTTCCTTGTAGTCCATTTTCATTTTCAGTAAATTTGTTGATTTTTTTCATCAAATACAGCGTGCATTGTTCAATAATTGAATCAGGCTCTTCTCATAATTTGTTGTTCTTTTTTCTTTTCTTATAACTGTTGATTCAGACAAGAGCTCTGTTCGTTGTTAAAATTTCCGGTAATTGTTCCTTGAAGCTTTGTCGTCACTTGAAATGCATATAGGGCAGTGAAAAGGAAGGATACAGGGAATTGTGACATGGAAGTGCAGTGAACGGGGAAAGGGGGGGGGGGTGTTAGAATAGATAGTAGGAAATTGCAGACTTGGAATTGGATGTCGGCACACAAATCCTTGTATGGTACTGGAAGCTGTCTTTGATTGTTGGATAAATTCACAGTAATGGATGTTTTGCATGGGCACAATTATTTCTTTCACTGATGTACACAATCTTCATCTGTATGTTAAGGTGCAGAAGAAGCTTCAAGTTTTCACTTTTTCTTGGATATTGCACACTTTTCTTCACATAGACTGCAAACTATTTTCTTCAATACAGCACTTTTTTCTTCAAGACTGCCTATAATTATGATAACACACTTTTTTCTTCATATTGCACACTTTATTCTTCATATTGCACACTTTTTTCTTCAAGACTGCTTACTTAAGACAGCACACTTTTTTCTTCATATTGCACACTTTTTTCTTCAAGATAGCACATAAAATTCTTCAAGACTGCACACTTTTTTCTCTGGATTTTCATCTGCAATATAAAATTCATGTAAATTATTTGCATATGAAATCAATATTATTTGCCAAGATGAAACTATCAAATGCAGTTTGTTTCTTCTTTCCTATTAAATACCTTGCATCAGTAATATGAAATACAAGACACCGCTAAAGACGGTATTAATGGCCGGCTTGCTGGTAGCAGATTTTGTTTTGAAACACTGTGTCCATTGAAAGCAACAGAGTGCAATACTAAAATCTCAATGTGAGATTCTATATAGTTTTGACACACTTTAGTCTTATTCAAAATCATATTTCAAAGGTCAAGGTCAATCCTCAAAATTAATTCAGTACCAGAAATCAGTTCCACTTATCAAAGTGATACTTCATAGAGAAATGGCGTATGTCTAATTCATAACTAAAAATGCCCTTAAAGTGACAAATTATACCCCCCGCTGGACATTCTTCTCAATACATTCAACAGATTGATTTATGACAAAAGCTCTGGTCATGAGGAATCTATATGTGAAATATTAAAGCCCTACCATTTTAGTTTAAAAGTAGGTCAAAGGTCAAGTTCAATGGATCAAAAGTCATGGTTTCAAATGAAAGCTTTTGTCATGAGGAATTTGTAAGTGAAATATCAAAGCCATATCCCTTATAGTTAATAAAACACCGCTAAAGACGGTATGGCCGGATTGCAAAGTAAGTTTTTGTCACCAACTGGGTCAAGGTCAATAGGTCAAATAATACAGCATAAATTGAAAGGTTTTGTCAGAGGCAACCTACATGTATAAAATGAAGTTTCTACTGCATACAGTTCCATAGATTTTGCTTAAACCAGGAACTTTAACCAAAATCCTTAACTAGGTCAAAGTCCAAGGTCAAAGTCACTAGGTCAAATGTTACGGCATAAATTGAAAGGTCTTGTCATGGGCGAGCTTCATTAATAATATAAAGTTTCTACTGCATACAGTACCATAGATTTTGCTTAAACCAGGAACTTTAATCAAAATCTTTGAGTAGGTCAAAGTTGAAGGTCAAGGTCACTAGGTCAAATGTGTCGGCATAAATTGAAAGGTCTTGTCATGGGCAAGCTTCATGTATAATATAAAGTTTCTACTGCATATAGTTACTTAGATTTTGCCTCAACCAGAAACTTTAACCAAAATCTTTAACTAGGTCAAAGTCCAAGGTCAAGGTCACTAGGTCAAATGTTATGGCATAAATTGAAAGGTCTTGTCATGGGCAAGCTTCATGTATAATTTAAAGTTTCTACTGCATATAGTTACTTAGATTTTGCCTCAACCAGAAACTTTAACCAAAATCTTTAACTAGGTCAAAGTCCAAGGTTAAGGTCACTAGGTCAAATGTTACGGCATAAATTGAAAGGTCTTATGGGCAAGCTTAATGTATAATATAAAGTTTCTACTGCATATAGTTACTTAGATTTTGCCTCAACCAGAAACTTTAACCAAAATCTTTAACTAGGTCAAAGTCCAAGGTCAAGGTCACTAGGTCAAATGTTATGGCATAAATTGAAAGGTCTTGTCATGGGCAAGCTTCATGTATAATTTAAAGTTTCTACTGCATATAGTTACTTAGATTTTGCCTAAACCAGAAACTTTAACCAAAATCTTTAACTAGGTCAAAGTCCAAGGTTAAGGTCACTAGGTCAAATGTTACGGCATAAATTGAAAGGTCTTATGGGCAAGCTTAATGTATAATATAAAGTTTCTACTGCATATAGTTACTTAGATTTTGCCTCAACCAGAAACTTTAACCAAAATCTTTAACTAGGTCAAAGTCCAAGGTCAAGGTCACTAGGTCAAATGTTATGGCATAAATTGAAAGGTCTTGTCATGGGCATGCTTCATGTATAATATAAAGTTTCTACTGCATATAGTTCCTTAGATTTTGCCTCAACCAGAAACCTTAACCAAAATGTTGACGGCAGACGGACGGACGGACAGACGGACAGACAGACGGACATCGTCAATCTATAGACCGGAATTGCTTTGCAATCCGGCCAAAAAGTAGGTCAAAGATCGAGATCAAGGTCACTAGGTAAAACAAAATATGGTATCAAATGAAAGCTCTCATTATATGGAATCTATATGTGAAATATCAAAGCCCTATTCCTTATGATTCAAAAGTAGATCAAAGGTCAAGGTCACTTGGTCAATGTCTTGGAGTAATACTTGTTATGGTGAATGTATCTTTAAAATATGACAGTCCTATCACTTTTACTTAAAGAGATATTTGCTTGAAGAACTACTTTACCAAAATATTACTACAAGTTCAAAGTCAAGGTCACTAGGTCAAATGTCTTGTTATCAAAATGTAGCACTTGTTATGGTGGATGTATGCATGAGATATGAAAGCTCTATCACTTATATGTGAAAAAAATATGTGCTTTAAGAACTTCTTGGCCAAACTATAACTATAAGGTCAAAGTTCAAGGTCAAGGTCACTAGGTCAAATGTCTTGGTCTCAAAATATACACTTGTTATGGTGAATGTATGTATGAAATATGAAAGCCCTATCACCTATACTTGAAGAGTTAACTGCTGTAAGAACTTCTTAAGCGGATGCCTGTACAGATGGACAGACAGACAGGGTGTTTCCTATATACCCTCCCCCCCTAAACTTTGTTTGCAGGGATATAACTATATATCCCCAAAAACTTTGTTTGCAGGGGATATAATAACCTTGACCTTTGTTCCATGACCCTAAATACATTTGAGTAAAATATGATAAATTCTTACTACGCATCCTATACCTAAAGTCCTTGTCACAATTGGCGCATGACCACTTTACAATACTTTGCGATTGAAATATTTTAGCTTCGCACGACCTATTGCATACGTTGCTTGAACTCTCGCATTCATTGCATCTGTTTAACATGTTTAAGTGGCCACACCAAGTCACATCAAAATAGTGGACATGTACAATATTCAGATGCGGCTGATTGCTAAATTAATGCACAATGCATGAACTTTAGTATGAACATCGTCCATTTGTGCGCTCGCACAAGGGATGCACAAATTGTAAAAGTTTTAAGATGAAATACAGTGTCTATGCATGTGTTTTGTGACCATAGGACTGTTGCTCAACACGTTACATGTAATTTTGTGAAGTTTTACAATCATAGCACAATTTATCAGCTTTAATTTACCATATGCTTTGCCACTAATATACCATAAAACCAAAAATTTTCGCGAGGTACTAATTTTCGCTACATTCTTGAGTGTTTTGATCGACAGGATTCACGAAAAAAAATGTTGGTGAATTAGAACATAAATTGGTATATCAGTTACATTTTGTTCTCATTGTACACATGTCATTCTTCACAATTATCTCAATTAAAGATAAAAAAGTACATTGAGTGGATACTTATGACAGAAATAATTAAAATTTCAATAATGAAAGGTACAAAACTGTGAAATCATATGTTCATTTTTGTTTGTAATAAACTTATTCAGGAATCGCGAAAAATTGTACTCGCAGAAATAAAGATACTCTATTTATAAATAAATAAAACACTGCTAAAGACGGTATGGCCAGATTGCAAAGTAAATTTTTGTCACTAACTGGGTCAAGGTCACTAGGTCAAATATTACAGCATACATTGAGAGGTCTTGTCAGAGGCAACCTACATGTATAACATAAAGTTTCTACTGCATGCAGTTCCTTAGATTTTGCTTAAACCAGGAACTTTAACCAAAGTCTTTAACTAGGTCAAAGTCAGAGGTCAAGGTCACTAGGTCCAATGTTACGGCATAAATTGAAAGGTCTCATCATGGGCAACCTAAATGTATAATATAAAGTTTCTACTGCATACAGTTCCTTAGATATTGCTTAACCCTTTCAACACTGCAGACCGGAAAACCGGTCAATAAAAATAACTCCTTTCAACACGGCGGACCGGTAAACCGGTCACAAAGGTAAAACGAAAGGAGGTTGTTTACATCCTTAAAAGGAAGTACCTTTGAGCACATGGTTTGTAGCTATGAATTGTGGGATATGTTTACTTCCGTTTTCACTTCGAACAAAGGAAAATAGAGGCACATTTAGGGGTAGAAAAGGATTAAATTACACGCTACCGAAACAAAACAAAAACGAAAGAAAATGGCGAGTGACAGCGAGGAGTCTGACCTTTCTGGAGATGAAAATTTCGATGATATTGGGAATTTTGATGTAGTAAATGTAAATAATGATGAGCAGAGAAGACTAGAGAGACAATTTAGAGCAATTGTTGGCGATTCTAGTGACAGTGAATCGGACTTTGAAGGGTTTGAACCGGAGGATGCCTACCGTGCACCGACGTTTGACACTTGGACAAAAAATGAAAACCCACGAAATCTAACAGATTTTTCAGAGAGAACTGGCCCAACTCGTGTCTTAGATGGGTCAAATTCTGCACTGGATTTCTTTAATCTATTTTACACCGATGAACTCATGAAATTCATCGTAGAAATGACGAATTTGAACGCAAGAAGGAAGAGAGAATCAGATCCCCAGAACAACAAGGGGGCATGGTCGGACGTAACACTGGAAGAATTGAGGGCATTTTATGGACTTTTGTTCCTTATGGAGGTGATGAGTTATGATAGAGATGAAATGTATTGGTCCAACAATGCAAAGCACTGGCTGGTTGGGTCCAAATTTGGAGAAATAATGACAAGGGACAGATTTATCCAAATAAGGAGATATCTGCATTTTTCTGATGATAATGAGGCATCTAATCACAGAAATGACAAACTTTTTAAAGTGAGAAGAATTTTGGATTCCCTAAGAAACTCCTTTCAGTCAGAGTATGCTCCTCACAAGGACATATCAGTGGATGAGGCCATGATACCATTCAAAGGCAGGCTCGGGATGAAACAATACATGAAGGATAAGCCCGTGAAATTTGGGATAAAGATAAAGTGGGTTGCAGCAGATGCAGACACTGCCTACTGCCATAATTTTGAAGTATATGTAGGCAAAAACACAGAAAACATCAACAAAAACTTGGGAATGGTATCTCAAGTAGTTATCAGCCTAACTAAACACTTGGAGATGAAAGGCCACGTCATTTATACGGACAACTTTTATACAAGTCCTACTTTGGCCGACTTCTTGTACTCCAGACAGACATACTTATGTGGAACGATCCGGGTCAATAGAAAAGGCTACCCAAAGGAACTTGTCCGTACAGCAGCTCAGGCAAGAAGAATGGCAAGGGGAGATTCTGACTGGCTAATGTGTGGACCATTACTTGCGTCATACTGGAAGGACAACAGGATAGTCTACTACTTGTCGTCGTATCATCAGCCGTCAGAAGCAAACCTGACTACTACGAGACGCAATAAAGATGGATCAGAGACTACCCTTTCCATCACACCAACAGTAAAAGGGTATGCTACAAACATGGGAGGAGTAGACCGTCTCGATCAGATGTCACGCGTCAACAAGTCAAAAAAAAGTATGCGGTGGTACAGGAAAATCGAGATGAAGCTCCGTGACATTGCATTGTACAATGCATATGTTATAGAAGGAACAGTGATAGATCACACTCCAACACATAAGAGAAAACGTGATCTCTTGAGCTTTAGGTTGGATTTAGCTCACCAATTAATTGGTAGCTATAGGCAGGAAAGGAGAGCCTTCAAACGGCCGAGAATGCAAGAGTCAGATGAAATGAGGCTTGATGAAAAAAGCCACTGGCCGCAAGCAACTGGCAGCACTAACACTGTGTGTGTTGTTTGCAACAAAAAGCACAATGTGTATAAGGGTAGTCATCCAGGATGTTCTGTGGCAGAGAACCCCTGCAAGAGAACCAAATCTACCCTGAAGTGCCAGAAATGTGACGTTCCCTTGTGCTGTAACTCCAGGAGTACATGCTTTGAAGACTACCATACTAAAGTGTACTACTGGCAATGAAAATGGAGAACAATCCTTTCTTATAAGCCTTATACATGCTTTTCCTGCTAGAATATTTCTTAATTTCTCAAAATTCTATATTTTAATCTTCATGAAGACATGTGACTAAATATTCAGAAAATTTTTATTTCGAGGCATTTTGTGGAAAAATAGTGTATACAGAAAAACCTTCACTGTGAACTTATTTTTTGAGTGATCTTAAAGATCTATATATCATTTTATTCAGGATTAAATTCTCTTTCAATAAATGGTAAGTTAATGGTAATTTGAGAAACTTTGTAGCAGCAAATTTTTCATTTTTTATAAATTAATTAAAAAAAAAATATATCCTTTTTTGGTAATTTTCATAAATTAATTTTTTTGTAAGGTAATTTTTTACAACATTATTTATATAAATGAAAAGTACATTTCATCACCTTTCTATTGATGTATGATACATAACAATGCTCCATATAATAAAGAAGTTATTAGAAGTTTTATGAGCCTTACTGGTTTTGATACAGCAGCTGAAAGTTACTTAGTGTACAGGCCTATCTCTAGTGAAAGTTACTCAGTGTTGAAAGAGTTAAACCAGAAACTTTAACCAAAATCTTTAACTAGGTCAAAGTCCAAGGTCAAGGTCACTAGGTCCAATGTTACGGCATAAATTGAAAGGTCTCATCATGGGCAACCTACATGTATAATATAAAGTTTCTACTGCATACAGTTCCTTAGATTTTGCTTAAACCAGATACTTTAACCAAATTGTTTAACTAGTTCAAAGTCCAAGGTCAAGGTCACTAGGTCCAATGTTACGGCATAAATTGAAAGGTCTGGTCATGGGCAACCTACATGTATAATATAAAGTTTCTACTGCATACAGTTCCATAGATTTTGCTTTAACCAGGAACTTGAACCAAAATCTTTAACTAGGTCAAAGTCCAAGGTCAAGGTCACTAGGTCAAATGTTATGGCATAAATTGAAAGGTCTTTTCATGGGCAGCCATCATGTATAATATAAAGTTTCTACTGCATATAGTTCCTTAGATTTTGCCTCAACCAGAAACTTTAACCAAAATGTTGACGGCAGACGGACGGACAGACGGACGGACAGACGGACATCGTCAATCCATAGACCGGAATTGCTTTGCAATCCGGCCAAAAATGACAAGCCGGGCTCTATTGTCTCATAATGCCCTCGCTTCCTCAGCCAATCACATTTATCATCTCGCAACAATTTCTTTCATAGTACAAAGCCGCATATAAACGTAGATATTATTGCAAGATTTAATGCCCATGCGACCGTTGTGCGATTAATTTTTCATATGCGAAAAATTATTTTGTCAACTGGTTATATATGACCCAAATCTTTTATTTCATATCGCATGAATATTTTATAAAGTTGCTTTGATCATGTGCCGATTGTAAGTTGCTTTTGATCATGTGCCAATTGTGAATGAGAGCTAATGATACATATGCATCTACCAGAAGTTATGACGATTTATCCCTCCCCCTCCTTTTTGGTACAAAATTTCTTATGAAAACATATTGAAAGACCTAAATATTTTAGTAGAGTATGTATAGATTATGTACTAACCTTGTAAGACTTTGAGGTCATGCCGTCTTCATCAGAACAGCTCAGTACTTGTCTCTGACTCCACAAGGATTACAATGCCTTGCTGAAAAAGGGTGTGATAAATTGTAACAATACATCTTATGGAAAACAAATTAATGGTGCTAATTAAACAATAAAACACCGCTAAGGCCACACCAAATTAATTTTTAGTTCTTCGTAATCTGAAAATAATTTTTAGGGGCGAGCGAGCGATGATGTAAATTTAAATATTTAAATTTCCAAATGACCAAAACATGGAGCGAGCGAGCAAGCGAACAAGTTTTTTTCACCTTTTTTTACCACTTGATGATAAAATCAGATTAATTTCCAGTTTCCAGTTTCACATATCAATTTTTTCAGAAGCAAAATATCACTTTACTGTTCATCTATTATGAAAAATAAGATTTTTGTGTGTTTGTTAGCTATGAAAACAAACCTACATGTAATGGCAGTAAAATGAAACATATAACAAATGAGAGACATGTAACTAAATCAAAACAAGACTCTGGGGAAGTACAGATTTTCTCAGTCAGTGTGAGGGCATATCTACATGTATAGATTTGAATGCAGTGATTCTTTTCAAAAACCACCCCTATCCTTTTGTTTTGGAAAATATGAGACATTTTCGGATAAAGAGGGAACTACTTCTTACATTTTAAAACCACTCAAAAACTTGTTGAAAATCATTCAATAAAATATTTGGGCATAGTAGAGGTAAAGCATTGAAACTATCACTGAATTCAATTTCAGAAGAAGATTGGTATTGCAAATAATCTATACTTCAAAACGAAAACTTTAGGACTCTAAATCAATCATGAATCTAAAACTAATATTTTGGGAAAATGAAACCAAATTTTGAAAGGGGAAACCACTGGTATTTGTTGGAAAATTGGTCAAAAAGGGTTTGAAGGGTTATGTTGGAAAATGACATATTTTAGCGACTTAAGGTCTTTCAAAATCACAGTTTTGTATCATGGAAGATAACATAACATTGATATCCCTAGACCTAGACCTCACAAAGCAAGGCAGAAATTTGGTCAGACATCTAAACAAATCAAAGGGTGTCCAAATGACAAAAAATCCAAATCAGATATTTGCAGTATCGGATACTAGAACATATTTTGTGTGTTATTGCTATGTTTGACCGTGAATCTAATTTTTTTTCAGAGTTAATCATTCAATACAGATATTCCTTGCAATGTCTCATAAACTGTTCACAGGTAAAACATTCACCTGGGTCGAGTTACTGGCAATGAATTATCTAGATCGTGTCAAAATCTGTGTTATACTTAGTCCGACTTGCAGACCTACGACGGTGTTATCTGTTTTTTCGTCTTCGGTCTGACTGCTATGCATAGGCAAAACTTGAGAATTTGGGTGCCAGAAAAATTTCGGCAAGTGATCCCTTTTTTGACAAATTCCAGTCCCTCCAACCAAAAAATAAGTCATCCAGTCCACCTGCCCATAAAAATCCCCTCTAGGCCTGGTTTCACCTCCGTGCGCATAACAAAATATTGTTGATCAGAGGAAAATCGGAAGAGAAGAAGAGGTGAAACCAGGCTTAGAGGGGATTTTTTAGGGGCAGGAGGACTGGGTGAGTTATTTTTGGTTGAAGACACAAGAATTTGTCCAAAACAAAGGACGATTTGCCAATTTTTTTTGCACAGAAATTCTCAAGTTTTGCCTATGCATAGCACTGTAGCAGTCAGACCGAAGACGAAAAAACAGATAACACCGTCGTAGGTCTGCAAGTCGGACTATATTATACTTTACAAACCTTCTTTTATCACATGTCTAAAGGCTCTATTTCACGGAATTTTCCCCAAGACAATCACATTGAAGGCATAAAAGCCATCTAGGGAATAAAATGAACCATTTCTTCCATGGGATTTCGCCGGTGTACTTTCGTTTTCGGCAGTTCAGCAGTTAAAATACGAAGAAAAACGGATATTTACGTTCCGGAATTTTCACGGAGCGGTCGCTGCCGTTTCAGGTGCGGGATTTAAATTTAAATATTTAAATTTGAAATAGGAAAAATCAGGAGCGGTAGGTAACGAAGAACTAAAGATTAAATTGGTGTGGCCTAAAGACGGTATGGCTGGATTGCAAAGTAAGTTTTTGTCACAAACTGGGTCAAGGTCACTAGGTCAAATATTACAGCATACATTGAGAGTTCTTGTCAGAGGTAACCTACATGTAAATATAAAGTTTCTACTGCATACATTTCCTTAGATTTTTGCTTAAACCAGAAACTTTAGCTAAAATCTTTAACTAGGTCAAAGTCCAAGGTCAAGGTCAACATGTCAAATGTTATGGCATAAATTTAGGTCTCGTCATGGGCAATCTACATGTATAATATAAAGTTTCTACTGCATACAGTTCCTTAGATTTTGTTTAAACCAGAAACTTTAACCCTAATCTTTAACTAGGTCAAATTCAGGTCAAGGTCACTAGGTCAAATATTACGGCATAAATTGAAAGGTCTCGTCATGGGCAACCTACATGTATAATATAAAGTTTCTACTGCATACAGTTCCTTAGATTTTGCCTCAACCAGAAACTTTAACCAAAATGTTGACGGCAGATGGACAGACAGACGGACGGACATCATCAATCTATAGACCGGAATTGCTTTGAAATCCGGCCGAAAATCTATATCAATTAAATTTGGTATGCACAGCTAGTATATGGGTTGATCTGATAGTTATTATACATAAATGGAAACTACATACTCATTCCTTAGCAAAATGTACAGTATGTGTCACCAAACTTGACCTTGGACATAGAATTTGGCCAGAACATATAACTTGACCTTGAACACCAAATTTGACCTAACATGATACTGTAAACATGGTTATTTTTGCTGGGGAAAATTTCGTAATTATAACATCAAAACGCTACGCTTGGGGGAAATATTTGTGATGTGAATGTCCCTGCCTTTGTAAGATCATTCAAAGAAGCAGGGTGATTTTTGCATCGGAAAATTTTAGTGAAATGCGCAAAAATTACCTCCACGCAATAATGTCCACGTTTACAGTAGTTTTAAAAATCTCTATACAGATCCATTATAAATCATCATCATTGCACCTGTTGGCAGACCTTACAATATGACATCATACATGTAGGTAAACGGTTTCATTGGCCAATATCTGATACTGTAAATTGCTTTATTTTCGTCAGTACCAATTTTCGTCAATTCGTTCAAAATGACCATTTCGTCAGTACGTATATTCGTCATCCAAGGGTCCCTAAAATATAAATTTGTCTGTTCAAATGCCAACTTAACATTCAGGTATAGGCCGTATGGGTTTGTTTTCATTGTTTGTTTAACAATTATTGGTAAACAAACAATTAGAGATACGTATACCACCTAGCTTGTTGTGAAAACATATCATTTGGTAATTAGAAGTACATTATATGCGACTTTGTGTGCGTATTCAGTTTTCAATAATTTATCATTTGCCTGTCGTATTAACTCTTAAGATTCAATTTTTCCTTTCCACACTATATTTTGTCAGGAGTACTTATATTCGTCGATACATAATTTCGTCAATGGAGGCACTGACGAAAATGACGAAAATTGGAACCTGACGAATAAAAACCAATTTACAGTAGTAGATTCATTAGGCAGACAGACACCAGACATCACAAAATTTTGAGTTATTTTCATTGTGACATTGGAATACATGACAACGCATAAAGTCTGTGCGATCAAATATGAAGTCACAATTAGAAATGTTTTCAAATGATGTGATGTCCCAGGTGTCTGTGCATATAAAATCAAGGTTTAAATATGGTCATATTAGGTAAATAAAGTCTGCCAACAGGTGCTATTATATGAGTCAGACATTTGGTGCTCTGCCAGAAATCAAGGGACTGATAAAATTATTTTAAAGACTTACGGTATTGAATATTGTAAACGTAACTTTAGAGAGTTTTATTACAAAATCTGTTTCAGGCTTTAAAAAAATTCATTTGTAATTAGCATATTACTTGGTTTATAGTTTTAATATAATTCACTGCTACAGAAATATTTAAATCTATCACATGATACCCCTGATGTCTGATTATATCATGGCGCCAATTTTCATAATCATTTTGTTATCACATACATTTCATATCACTTCCGATTGTTGTGATTGTGGGAAAAAAATTTCAAAACAGACTATGAAATCACCAAGAAAACAGGCATGTTGGCAAATTATCCAAATGAAACGATTCTATGATTCTGAAGCTTAGGTGTTTATTGCAAAGAATATCATGTGATATTTAAGAATCTCAAATGATGTTTCTATTTCAAACTGTATAATGGAAACTCGCTGTGTGACTTTAACCTCCTAAATGCGAAGGCCATAGGGAAGTATAAGTACACATCTGGTTCCATAATATACTGTGGGAAATAGAAAATCACTCCAGATCCTCTATTTGCTATTTTCAAAAACCAGAGTTACTTCCCATTTCAGACGGTATCTGATGTAGACTGATTATGATGTCATCAAATTCTATGGAAACGATCCTAAAAGTGTGGGAAATGACGGAATAAAATCGACGTTACCGTACCATTTTCATGAGGTCACAATGGTATTACGTCAGATACCTCTGTAAGAGGAATAAACTCTGTATTCCGCAAAGACTCAATAACACATAATACTTTATGTGTACTTATTTTGGTAGGAATCATACTTTAGCGGAGTTTGCTAACAATTTAATAACAGTGCTAAATAAAGACTATGATATATCATCTACAATCTAGATTATAATGGAAAATAGGTCTCAAGTCTGCTCATTTTTGATATACTAAAAAGCCTATACATTTTCCCTGTTTCCGCTAAAATTAGATTGTGCTAAAATAAGTACATGTTCAGTATTTTATCAAGGAGTACCTTAACATGATGTGTTGAATGCACATATATGGTCTTGTGTCCCAAATTAAGTCTTTGTGCCTTGTAATAAAGTATTCTCCACTTCTTGGTATTGTACCTTTGCCTGTACAGTGCTTGACTTGTGAAAAAGGGTCCTAGGTTCAATTCCTTTTGATGCTTGGACATTTCTCCATGGTGATATACTCCTCTCTCATCCTCCATCAGACAGACTGTCACTGGGCTGGAGTACTGGGCAACTGGTCCACAGGTGGCAGTGCATGCAAAAACACGGTGCACCAAACTCATGCATTAGTGATCAGCAAGCCCAAGTTTTACTTACTTTTCTCCAATTGCTGTACCTCATCCATCCTCCTTGTCCATGGAGAGCTGAATGGTTCTGCATGCTCTCCTAAATTCCTTGCAACATCACAGCTGAAAAAGCAAAATATATTTAAACAAGTTTTCAACTCAACATGTAGAAATGTTAATTGAATGGAAAAATCTAACGTAACCATGCATCTCAAAGGAAGGTCAACAAAATCCTTTCAGAGTGTCGTACATGTATTAATTGGCTAAATTGAGGATAATTTTCTAATCTATAAATCATTGACACAAAGAAAAGATATCCAAGTCCCTCTTGCAAGGTAATGATAAGTAATTTTCACTAACTAACGTAAACAGGAAATATTTAGTACTGTTCAAGAACAAGCATGTTTGCAGTCTCATATGTTTGACCCTAAACATGTGACCTTGCATGTGACCTTGAGCCTCACTGGGTGCATATCAAGTTATGTGAAAGTGTGACTACCAGACAGACAGACAGTTGGACACCACATGGAGTGATCAGAAGACTTGGCTCTTGTATTGCAAGTGACATTACAAAATATATAGAACTGTTCAAGAACAGGTATGTGGCCTGTTAATTGTTTGACCGTAAATATGTTACCTTGACCTTGCTGGTTACCTTGACCCTCATTGGGTGTGACCTTGACCTTGCAGATGACCATGACCCTCATTGGGTGTTGAGTCTCATCGTACTTGACAATCCTTGCAAGTTTGATGGAAGTATAAAGCATATCAATCAAGTTATAGCTATTTATGGTAAAGTGTGACTACCAGACAGACAGACAGACTGGGGACAAAGTGATCCCTATATGTCGCTCTCGGTTGCAGGCAACATAATAAAATAGCAATCCAAGGAATGCTTGTGTCGCCTGCGAAGCAGCCTATTTTTAAAAAGTTGATCAAATATGTAGGTCAAGGTCACTTGGTTTAATATTTGTACATGTATCAGTGGGAAAGTCTTGTCAAATAAACTGACATGTGAAATATTAAACCTCTTACTTACTAATTAAAAGATATGGTCAATCTATTACTTTCAGAAAAGGTCAACCATCAAGGTGAAGATCATTGGGTACAAATTTTGGGAATAAAAGAAAGGACTCATCATAAGTAATACATGTTTGAAATATTAAAGCCATATCACTTATAAATCAAAAGATATAGCCAATCTTAATTTTTTTTTTTGAAATGTATGTCAAATACCTAGGTCAAGGTCACTGGGTCAAAAAATAGGGTATGTGTAGAAAGGTCTCATGACAAGGAATACACAAGTGAAATATAAAATCCCTATCACTTACCAATCAAAAGATATAGCCAATCTTAATTTTTGGAAAAGTAGGTCAAATATCTAGGTCAAGGTCACTAGGTCAAGGTCACTAGGTCAAGGTCACTAGGTCAAGGTCACTAGGTCAAAATTGATGGTATGTGTAGTAAGGTTATGTCACAAGAAATACACATGTGAAATATCAAAGCCCTATCACTAACCAATCAAAAGATATAGCCATTGTGAGTTTTTTTTAAAGTAGGTCAAATATTTAGGTCAAGGGTACTAGTTCAAAAATTATGGCATATATAGTAGGGTTATATCACAAGGAATGCACATGTGAAATATCAAAGCCCTATCACTTACCAATCAAAAGATACAGTCAATCTTAGTTTTTTTTAAAAGTAGGTCAAATATCTAGGTCAAGGTCACTAGGTAAAAAATTATGATATGTGTAAAAAGGTCTCATCACAAGGAATACACGTGTGAAATATCAAAGCCCTATCACTTACCAATGAAAAGTTATGGGGTGTGACACCCAAAGTGTGACAGACAGACAGACGGACGGACTGATAGATGGACAGACGGACAACAGACAAAGTGATCCCTAAGTGTCGCTATGCTTCGCAGGCGACACAAAAATATTGTTAAAAAAGACATGCAACCTAAACTAAAATTCAGTTGCTTCCCTAAACGTTCAGTATGCCCTACCTTTTCAACAGGATCTGCTGACTTTGGTCTGGCACTTGGCAATTCCCATCAAATGCCTGATGTTTGTGCTGTGCTTCATATCAAAGGCTGGATTTCTATGGGTGACTTGTGTGTTGGTACACTGGAGAAATGGAGGACCTAAGGGAGGACATCTTCAGGGAATCTTCATTTCATAAGTTGGAGCACAGTAGGAATGGAATGCATCTTCAGGAAATCTTCATAATCTTCTTTTTACAAGTTGGTGCACATGGGGCACAGAGAAAATCTTCAGAAAATCTTCAAAGGTATTTCAGAAATCATCTTTTCACAACCTGGGCAACTGACGGACTGGAGGACCTCATGGCAGGCATCTTCAGGACATCTTCATAATCTTTGTGGTAAGGATGGCAAGACAAGTTAATGGGCAGCAGAAGGAATTAGAACGACCTTCACATTTGACCTTGATCAACAGGAGACATTTTCCTCTCATCATGGAATGATAGAATGTCAAGTTCAGCCATTCTGGTATTCACAGCTCAAACCGCATCTTGCATGGAACATTCTCTGCCATAGTTACCCCTTGACCTTGATTTCAGTTGGTCTGTGATGTGTATAATGAAACAGGAAAGTTTGTCAAGTGTTATAGTCACCCAGCAGCAGAACTTCAAAGGAGGAATCTAGATTGGACAGACAATGGGACAACACAGACAGGGTGAATCTACTACTCGATTCAAGAATTCCAATGGCTGTACTTGTCTACATTAGTCTACCTCAAGCACACCACAACCTAAAAATCCTAACCAAAAATGAACCAGCGGGGGAAAAACTCACCTTAAATGACCCACCTTTAAAAAACAAGAAAAATAAATAAATAAATAAAAACAGGCCTAATAATGTAGGCAAGTACAGTCATTTCTGAATTCTTGAATGAAGTCTTTGTAGATTCACCCTGTTTGAGTAGCCTCATTGTCTGCCCAACCTGGATTCTTCCTTCAAAGTTCTGTTGCTGAGTGATTGTAACATTTGCTTCCCTTTCAAACTCCACTACTCACCAAAGAACAACCTACTGACAAGACCAAGGGGTAACTCTGTCAGAGAATGTTCCGTGCAAGATACGATTTGAGCCGCAAATGCTGGAGTACCCAAACATGACATCCGACATTCCGTGGTGAGAGGAAGATGCTTCCTGTTGATCAAGGTCAAGTATGAAAGTCATTCTAATTCCATCTCTGGTACCATTACCAGGTCTCTGTCACACCAAATCACACAAAGATGTTGAAGATAGTCTCCGGGTGATTGGACTTTGGTCTGGCACTTGGCAATTTCCATGGAATATGACTTTACCTGTCCTGGACGACAGGTTCTCCTTCCACCATTTTTGTTCCTCTATCTTCTTGATTCTTCCACCAATTTTGTTCTTCTATCTTCTTATTAATTCCACCAATTTTGTTCTTCTATCTTCTTGTTCCTTCAACCATTGTTATTCTTCTATCTTCTTATTCATTCCACCACCTTTATTCTTCTATCAAGAATTCTTGTTTATTCCACCATTTCTATTCTTCATCTGTTTTTCCCTTCCACCATTTTTATTCTTCTGTTTGTTCCTTCCACCATTTCTATTCTTCCATCTGTTCTTTCTTCCACCATTTTTCTTCTTCTATTCTCTTTCTTCCACCATTTTATTCTTCTATCTGTTTGCTCCTTCCACCAATTTTGTTCTTCTATCTGTTCATTCCTTCCACCATTGGTGTTCTCCTGGCTGGCTCTTCCATCATATCTGTTCTTCTAGTTTAATGCTTTCCTCCATCTATGTTCTTCTTGCTGCATCTCTCTCTATCTCTCTCTTTCACAAACACCCTCACACACACACCCTCACATACACACACCCCTCTCAATCTCCCTCTCACAACCATACACTCACACCCTCACACATATGTATCAATTCTCTTCCTCTTCCTTTGTTCTTCTTGCTCTTCTTGTCTTCCTCCGTCTACAATCTTCTCGCAATGCCCTGAGCCTTTCTTCGTGTACATCTATGTTCTTCAGACAGCATCTTCTTAGGTCCTCCAAGATCTTGCTGCTCTCCACCATGCCTCCATAGGTGTTCCTGCCGTTTGCCATTCTCTCTCCTGAAACAATATTATATAGGTTAATCATTTTTATTTAATAGATATAGACTTATATACTGACTGAAATGATAGCTAGTGTTTATCAAATATACATATTATACAACTTACCCTTCTGTTTATGCTAAAACGTTGAGAAAATTCATGAAATCACAATGCATTTTAAATGTTTCACTAGGAAAAGAAAGTTGTTTGCCTGATGTTAAAAAGAATTTGGATGTCGCAAAAGGAATAGGGCCACTATGCCAAAAATTTGGCCCTATTTTTGTAAAATTATCATTCACTGAATATTTACTAGTCTAATAAATCATGAATCTATGCTTGTAACTAAAACCCTGCGGTCACAAACTGCCGTGCATATTTTTTGGACGTGCATGTTTTTGGAGGCTGGATGGCTACGTTTTTCTGAAGATGTACGGAAGCAGTGCATCAAAGCACGTTGTACCCAAGGTTATGTGAGTGTTGTATTGTTCATTGTATGTTGCGCATGTGGTATGTTGCACGTACTGGCAATGTGCATGCAACTTGCTTACAATGTACAATCTCCATATGTCTTCCACGTTATCGTAGGGGTGTTTTACTTGCACATGCTGTTAGCCCATGGTGTCCTCATTCCCTTCCGCAAAAAATGCATTGCACTTACATTGTACTTTTAATGTTGTTGAAATGTGCATCTCAAACTTATATCACACAAAGACAGGACACAGCAAAAGTTCTGCATGCACTAAAGCGATATGAAGGGTCAGATTGCGGGTAGAAGAATGTGTTTTGTGTTTTGAGTACACTATGTCAATTGCAATATTTCAAATTCATATTAGTCAGGACCACTCACCTGTAACATTCTACATTTCAATGTGATATTTTACTTAGTATTGGTATAATATAGTCTTATTCAAGATGATATCTTCAAAGTCAATCCTCAAGGTCAACCTAAATTTACATGTGATATCATATTTCAGGCTTTGTTTATTCCTTGTTTTGGTGCCAAATTCGGCCCCTTCCCAATGCAAAATTTCCTCTATTTTCCCCAAAAAATCACTCTTAAATTCCCAAAGAGGAATTATGAAACATAGGGTAATCAAAGATTACATAGCTCTCCGTAGCAGGTTTTTGTCAAAAATCAAATAACTTCCAAAATACAAACATAGGTAATCACAGATTACGAAGCTCACCTCGTGGCAGCAAAATTCAATTCAAACATATTTCTAAGTACATCTATATTGGCTTTAAAAGGCAAAATCATTCAAGTGGAAAAAGAAGGTCAAGGTCATTTTATGAAAGTTTGATCAGAGATACATCCAATATGCAAGTTTGGCACATGTAGCACTTATACTTTGCTCAATATTGGCTTTTAAAAGCAAAATCACTCAGGCGGAAAAAGTAGGCCAAGGTCATTTTATGAAAGTTTGATCAATGATACAACCAATATGCAAGTTTGGTACATGTAGCACTTATACTTTGCTCAATATTGGCTTTTAAAGGCAAAATCACTCAAACAGAAAAAGTAGGTCAAGGTCATTTTATGAAAGTTTTTGATCAAAGATACATCCAATATGCAAGTTTGGTACATGTAGCACTTATACTTTGCTCAATATTGGCCTTTAAAGGCAAAATCACTCAAGCGGAAAAAGTAGGTCAATGTCATTTTATGAAAGTTTGATCAAAGATACATCCACTATGCAAGTTTGGTACATGTAGCACTTATACTTTGCTCAATATTGGCCTTTAAAGAAAAATCATTCAAGTTGAAAAAGTAGGTCAGATGCTGCATCTGATGCATGGGTTCCTCTCCGCATCCTAAGATGAATCACTTGTGCAAGTTTGGTTACTGTAGCATCAGTACTTTGTCAGATACTGAGCCACCCCAAACTTCTTAACCAAGTCAATCAAGCAGAAAATGAAGGTCAGATGCAGCATCCGATGCATGATTTCACCTCAGCATCCAAAGATGAATCACTTGTGCAAGTTTGGTTACTGTAGCATCAGTACTTTGCCAAATACTGAGCTACCCCAATTCTTAACCGGATGCAGACGCAGACACGGATGCGGACGCGCGAGGGGTATAGCATAAGCTCACTCAACTTCGTCGAGGTGAGCTAAAAAGTATTGTAATGAGGATTCTATGCATCTAATGTTAGTCTCATCCCATAAAGAGCTGAAGATACAGCCAAAGTATGAGTAATTAAATAGTAGGTTTATGGTTAAGGTCAAAGTCCAAGGCCAAGGTCACTGGGTCAAAGTTCATTGTCTCAAATGAAAGGTCCCATCACAAGGAATCTACATGTGAAATATCAAAGCCCTACCCCTTATAGTGCAAGAGACATAGCCCTGGTTAAAGTTTTTGAAAATTAGTTCAAAGTCCAAGGTCAAGGTCTCTAGGTCAAAGGTCATGGTCTAAAATGAAAGATCTTGTCACAAAGTATCTACTTGTGAAATATGAAAGCTCTACCCCTTATTGTTGAAGAGATGTAGCCAAGGTTAAAAAGTAGGTCAAAGTCCAAGGTCACTAGGTCAAATGTCATGGTCTCAAATGAAAGGTCTCATCACAAGGTATCTACTTGTGAAATATGAAAGCCCTACCCCTTCAGGTTGAAGAGATATAGCACAGATTAAAGATTTTGACAAGTATGTCAAATTCCAAGGTCAAGGTCAATAGGTCAAAGGTTGTGAGCTCAAATGAAAGGTCTCGTCACAAGGTATCTACATGTAAAATATGACAGTCCTAACCCTTATAGTTCAGGAGATATAGCCCAGGTTAAAGTTTTTGAAAAGTAGGTCAAAGTCCAAGGTCAAGGTCTCTAAGTCAAAGGTCATGGTCTCAAATGAAAGGTCTCGTCACAAGGTATCTAAATGTGAAATATGAAAGTCCTACCCCTTATGGTTGAAGAGATAGAGCCCAGGTTAAAGTTTCTGAAAAGTAGTTCATAGTTGAAGGTCAAGGTCACTAGGCCAAAGGTCATTGTCTCAAATAAAAGGTCTCATCACAAGGTATCTTCTTGTGAAATATGAAATATGAAAGCCCTACCCCTTATTGTTGAAGAGATATAGCCCAGGTTAAAGTTTTTAAAAAGTAGGTCAAAGTCCAAGGTCAAGGTCACTAGGTCAAAGGTCATGGGCTCAAATGAAAGGTCTCAACTCAAGGTATCTACATGTGAAATATGAAAGCCCTACCCCTTACGGTTGAAGAGATATAGCCCAGGTTAAAGTTTTGTCTACGGACGATGACAACGACGACGACAACGACTCCGAGGGTATGACATTAGCTCTTCGGACTTTTGTCCCGGCGAGCTAAAAAATCACCTGAGAAAATATGACTCAAAACTTGGAAGTCAGCACAAAATGTCCTATTTTTAAGTGCATCTTTAAGTTTTTCATTCATCCCTTGTTCAGTTCATGCAAATCAATGGATAAGCAGTGTTAATAAATGATACTCTAGGGTTATACTGTGGTGATAATTTGTATAAAATTTTTCCAATTTCAGCAAAATGTCGCAAATGTTCCCAAATGTGACAGGTACAGGCAAAATAAAAAAAAATCCTGTATTTCATATAGTAACAGTGGGCAAAATAATTATGAACTTACACGCTAGTTCATTTTTGCACCCACCTGCCCTTGGAGATACAATAAAACCAATACTATCATCAGGTAAGGGGTACCAAACTTAGTCAGAATCCAAACTGTTTTACCTGTTGCACACCTGGTACCTGAGATATTCACCTTTAATTAATAAAAATCCTGCAGGAATTTTTAATTTCCTGTAGGAATTTTCGTTATTCCTGCAGGAAAAATAATTTCCTGCAGGAATTTTTATTTTCCCACAGGAAGTATTTTTTTGCAGAATATTCCTGCAGGAAAATAAAAATTCCTGCAGGAAATTATTTTTCCTGCGGGAATTTAAAAAATCCTGCAGGAAATTAAAAATTCCTGCAGGAAATTAGAAATTCCTGCAGGAAATTAAAAAATCCTGCAGGAAATTGAAAATTCCTGCAGGAATTTTATTAATTAAAGGTGAATATCTCAGGTACCAGGTGTACACCAGGTAAAACAATTTGGATTCTGACTAAGTTTGGTACCCCTTACCTGATGATAGTATTGGTTTTATTGTATCTCCAAGGGCAGGTGGGTGCAAAAATGAACTAGCGTGTAAGTTCATAATTATTTTGCCCACTGTTTAGTTTTTGTACAATAAGGCTTAATTCTAAATTACCTTTTTCAAGGTCAAGGTAAAACTTTAAGGTCAAAGTCAAAGACAATACCATTGTTCAGAATCTGTCACTGTGCTTGTCTTTTTACTAAGTTTGAAGATTGTACCCTTTATAGTTCCTTCCCAACTTTTAACCTAAATGCAACAGATGCACAGACATCCCCAATTCATAAGCCGAATTTTGCTAAAACCGGGCTTCCACTGTCACGAATGTAGAGGAGAATGAGCTACGATCAGAGGCACTCGTGTCACATTCTTGTCTGTTCTCATGAAGTTTCTCTTGGTGCGATAGGAACACGATAGCGTCGCAAATGCAACAAGAATATGCTATGCGTTTGCTACGATAGTGAGGCGAGTGTGATAAGAATAGAGAAGAATGCGACATGAATGTGCCACGATAAAAAGAAACTGAGGCAAATGCAGGAGATTGAGACACGACTTGACACGGTCATGACAAGGATGTGACAAGAGCAAAACCAAAATTATATGACTTATCCAGGAGCATCAATACCCTTTGTTGACTTTGACATCTTTCTAGGTTGTTTTCTCTTGAAAGGCATTGTCAAAGTTTTCAAAATATTGATCCGCACACTTTTACATTAACTCTGAGATAATTCATCTTGTCACCGTCGTGTGTGTATGCAGTACTATTGTGGCAATATCAAGTCATGATTGTGGCTGATTCATGTTGTTTTTTTTTATTCGCGTCACCAGGTTTTCTACTCTACCTTGATGAAAAAGTAGGAAAAAAGAAGGAGTAGTCAATGAAACAAGAGCCCCAGGGGGCACAACGCTCACCTGATACCCATGCACGCTCTAATTGACATACTGACAATGAATACTGATAGTGCCAGTACCAGGATTTTAGCCCACAACCTTTCTAAAAAGATTTTTGCCGGATGCAGAGAAGTTTTTTTTTCAGACAACCTTTGAAAGTACAAAAAAGAAAAAATAGCCACATTTCAAAACAATAACTTTTTTACTGATTTGAAAAGACGGATAAAGTGGTCCAACGTCATATGCCCAGCTAGTATTAGTTCAATTATGCAACATCAAAAATAAAATCATATTGTACATTAATGTGCAGCAGAAAAAGAATAAAACAATGAAACGATTTCATAAATTAAGTTTATTTAAAATTGAACACAAAACCTTTCATTATTGATAGCTAGCATGCCAGAAATTATAAAGCCTGTGTTTGTGAAACGAGAATGCCCCCGGCGGCATCTTTGTTAGTATAAAGGCCATTTTCTGTTAAGTATGTGAGAGGTCAGGGTCAGCGCAATATTGGTATCAATGGAAAGATCTTGTCACAAGGAATACACATGTAAAAATTGAAACCTCTATCACTAACCATTCAAAAGTTATGCCCAATGTTAAAGTTTTTGAGAAGTACGTCAAAGGTCAAGGTTATGGTCACGAGGTCAAAAATTTTGGTATCAATGGAAAGGTATTGTCACAAGGAATACACATGTGAAATATGAAACCTCTATCACCAGCTTCCATTTAAAAGTTATGCCCAATGTTAAAGTTTTTCGGAAAACAGACAGACAAACAGACAGACGAACAGGCCAAAAACTATATGCTCCCGAATCTTTTATTCCAGGGGCATAAAAAACAAAGATTTTTCGGTTTTGCCTTTATTCATATTAAAGTATACTGAAATCTATGAATGCTTTTGAATAGTATTGATTTCATCTCAAATACATGAAACGTACAGTTAAAATCGTTTTAATCCAATATTTATCAATTCAAGTGAGTTGTGCTGCTTGTGCAGAAATTGGGCCAGTTTGTTTTCCAAAAAGCAGTGTATGGTGTATCAAACCTCATGACCCAGTGAAGCCACTTGAACAAATAATTTTCAGTGAATATGCTGAAATGCGGCGCTTCTTGCCTATGCATATTTCAACAGGCGAGAAGGAGCGACGCATTTCAGCATACACTGTTCAACAACTCAAGTGATTTCTCTAGGTTTCGTAGTTTGAAACAAATTAAAAGGCCCATGAAATTGTTAAGGTTGTCCAACTAGCAGACCTACAACATCGTTATTTACTGTTAAAAAATTGTTTTACCTCATCAAAGGTCTGTTACACGGACAAGCTGTTAGCGGAGAGAGTTCATGAAATGTATCGGTTGCATAGGATTTGCCGACAAAAAGTTATTTGGTCCGATAAAAAGTCATCATGTATCTATTATTTGAACAGATAAAAATTCCCAAATGTCTTATCACAGGAACCTGTCATTTTATGAGAGAAAATGTTTTATTACTCACAACCTCAGTCCTCTGTGTTCCTCTTAGAAATATTATACATACAAGATGTCGAACACAGTGGCTTATGGTTGTAAATAATAATTTATTTACTCTATTTAAACAACAGCTTTCTGTGGTCCAACATTTCATAGGAAGATTTCAGGAACTCTGAACTGAATTATTTATTTCAAGAATTTCAGATATTAAATGTCCTATGCATTCTCAAAATCCGGAGGAAGAGATTACTCATTAGACGTTTCTTCAAGAAATCAGTCCGTAAATTACTTCATCTAAGAGAGTCTAAGACAGAGGAAATTCGAGCAAACTTTATGCATGATAACAAGTTGCAAGTGTTCCAAGTACATGAATGATAACCATTATGAAAGTGTTCCAAGTATAATGCACATTTCATTAAATAAAAATCTATTCCGTTTGCACTGTATCTCCTGAAATGTATCGCAGTACTAAAGGTATCACATTTCTACATGGGGAATCCCCTTCAGGTGTAATCCAAGGAAATCGGTGTAGCGGGGAATCCCCTCAGTTTTGACTGGTGAACAGGGCAGAATAAAAGGTGTCACACCATTGGTCAAAACTATTGAAAATTTAAAAATAGCACATGAAATCAATGTACCATTCCCTGTAGTCGGGATAAATTGAGTTTTGAACCTGTTTTTGTCTTTTATGCAATCTATTGATCGATTTAAAAATAGATGAAATTTGTAAAATTTTCGAAATGGATAGAGGGGTGATGTAAAAAAGTGGAATTTGTGAGAAAACGGTATGCATGACCCCCCTTTTTCTATTATTTTTATGTGTGTCAAAGGTGTCCAAATCCAACGAGACCAAATTCATAATTATTGAATGAAGGATTGGAAGTCACTCAAATTGAGCTAAATGATTGATCATACAAAGAAGGTTTTTATTTCTTTGGATGACACCTTCAGGTACACGGCAAAACATGGCCGCTTTTGAAATCTTGTTCCCGACTTTAAAAATAAAATTCTAAATAAGTATAAATAATTTAAATAATTGAATCATATCACATAAAAGATCAATCAATAAGACATTGAAGCATGTGTCACTTGTAGAATTATCAGCTGTAACTATGGATGAAAGGTCGATCAAAAAATGATTAATCATACAAAGAATGTTTTTTTCCTGTAGTTGCACCTGAAGCATTGGGCATGGAAAACATACATTATACCTATGTACAATCTTAAAAAATATTCCTTAAAAATCCAAAAGTGGATATCTTGACAAAATTCTTTCACTTGTAGGGTACCATGCATGAGTACCTCATACCTACAAATTGTCATGACAATCTGAAGAGTGGTTATAGAAAAGAAGCAGAAAATGTATGAAAAACACCCCCCCCCCCCCTTCCTTTTTACATAAGAAATAAATTCATAAAAAATCAAAAAAATAAAATTTAAGCATAAAATACATATCAGAGCATTAAGTAAGTTAAATATGATAAATATGTACTAAATGAGTGTGTAAAATCATACACTTATTGAGTTATTTAAAGAAATAGTGCAAAAATGTGCATTTCTGACAAAGTCCGAAAAGACGTCAAAAACGCGTCAAAAATTTGACTTCGAAGTGGAACCAAAAATAACAACACTTCTTAAGACATCTCTCTAGATCATCCTGATGCTTTCGGTTTGTCGATACATGCTTCGGTTCTGAAGAAGAAGTTTGTCAAAGGAGGGTACCCCCCGTGACCTACTTTTGGCTGTGGTGGCGCCACCTGTTGACAGATCCGGACGAAAAACAACAACACTTGTAGGGGACCATGAGTACTTCATATCTACCAAGTTTCATCAAAATCCCTTCAGCCGTTCTGAAGAAGAAGTTGAAAATGTGAAAAGTTTACGACGGACGACGACGGACGACGACGGACGACGGACGACGGACGACACGCTATGACAATAGCTCACTTTGAGCCTATGGCTCAGGTGAGCTAAAAAGGGGAAAAAAATTTTGTTGGGGTCCCGCCGGGGTTTGAAGCCACTCCCCATGGGTCCATTGGGCATGGAAAACATACATTATACCTATGTACAATCTTAAAAAATATTCCTTAAAAATCCAAAAGTGGATATCTTGACAAAATTCTTTCACTTGTAGGGTACCATGCATGAGTACCTCATACCTACAAATTGTCATGACAATCTGAAGAGTGGTTATAGAAAAGAAGCAGAAAATGTATGAAAATCACCCCCCCCCCCCTTCCTTTTTACATAAGAAATAAATTCATAAAAAATCAAAAAAATAAAATTTAAGCATAAAATACATATCAAAGCATTAAGTAAGTTAAATATGATAAATATGTACTAAATGAGTGTGTAAAATCATACACTTATTGAGTTATTTAAAGAAATAGTGCAAAAATGTGCATTTCTGACAAAGTCCGAAAAGACGTCAAAAACGCGTCAAAAATTTGACTTCGAAGTGGAACCAAAAATAACAACACTTCTTAAGACATCTCTCTAGATCATCCTGATGCTTTCGGTTTGTCGATACATGCTTCGGTTCTGAAGAAGAAGTTTGTCAAAGGAGGGTACCCCCCGTGACCTACTTTTGGCTGTGGTGGCGCCACCTGTTGACAGATCCGGACGAAAAACAACAACACTTGTAGGGGACCATGAGTACTTCATACCTACCAAGTTTCATCAAAATCCCTTCAGCCGTTCTGAAGAAGAAGTTGAAAATGTGAAAAGTTTACGACGGACGACGACGACGGACGACGACGGACGACGGACGCCACGCTATGACAATAGCTCACTTTGAGCCTATGGCTCAGGTGAGCTAAAAAGTAGGAGAAAAATAGGATAAAAGTAGGAATTAAAAGGGGAAAAAGAGGAAATTTTCAATAACTTTTAGCGACAATTTTCAGTAAGTGATCGACACACAAATCACAGTAAGCAATGATTCTAGACTGGCAATGTTCATCTTTGAGGAAATCCCAGAGGAAAATAGGGCCAGATTGATTTTTTCATGAAAAATATACAGAATGGGCGAGCGAAGCGAGCCCAAATTTTTTTTAAAACTTTGAATCAGATGTCGATGACAAGTGAAGCAAGTAATTTTCTACTTTTTAGATGAAAAAGTAGGAATAGAAGGAGGTTTTGAAGAAAAAGTAGGAAAATATAGGATCAAAATAAAAAAGTAGGAAAAGTAGGAAATAGTAGGAAAAAGTAGGAACAGTAGAAAGCCTGCATCACATTCCTGGCGCATTTGCATCACATTTGTGTCAGATTCTTTCTTGTCGGGGCTCTGTTGGGGCTCATTCTCCTCCATCTTGGGAACAAGAATGCACGCAAATGTGATGAGAACGCGCTGCAAATAGAGGAGAATGCAACGCAAATGCGCTCCGCATGTGCCACGAGTGTGAGGCGAATAAGAATTCAGACGCGAATGTTTTAAACAGTTTGAAACATTCGCGTCAGTGCTGCAAACAGAGGAGAATGTAAGAGAATATGACACAATTGTGACACGATGAGACAAGAATGCCCGCGATTGAGAGGAGAATGTGCTACGATTAAACAAAATTACCTAATCGTAGCTCTATCGCCTCTGCATTTGCGACAGTGGAAGCCTGGCTTTAATAATCTGGCAAAAAAATTCAAATTCATAGAATTTTCATCCACTGCTTTTGGGTGCTTTTCTTTAAAGAAATGCTTAATAACAACCCCATTCCCTAACTTTTTATAATAAGTCCCATGTATAATCACAAGACTAAATCAAATATAGGTTAAACTCCAAGGTCAAGGTCAAAAAGTCAAAACTTTTAGTACCAAGGGAAAAGTCTTATGACAAGGAATACACATGTGAAATATAAAAGCCACGTACATCACTCACCATTCAGAAGTATAGTCCAGATTAATGTTTTTTTTTAAAGTAGGTCAAATTCTAAGGTCAAGGTCAGAGAGAAATTGTTGTACCCTTGGAAAGGTCGTCTCACAAGAAATACAAATGTCCCGGTGGGTAATCTCGCTATGCAGAGCAATCAGCTTTTCTATATTTTTGTGCAATATAGATCATTTTTAACTCAAAGGGGAATGTGATACAGTGTAAGAATACCTTAGCTATAAGTTGAGTACAAAATATTAAGGGGATTATTAGCTTTTTATAACACACAAAAAAGTATGTAAAACTACAAGGTCATGGTCACAAGATAAATAAAACTTGTATTTATGAAACACGCATTTCTGTCAGTAAAACAGATCAAAAGCAGTTATGATCTAATGTTAGTCTCATCCCTTAGAGAGCTAAACTAAGATACAGCCAAAGTATGAGTAATTTTTAAATAGTAGGTTAATGGTTAAGATCAAAGTCGAAGGTCAATATAACTCGGTCAAAGGTCATGGTCTCAAATGGAAGGTCCCATCACAAGGAATCTACATGTGAAATATAAAAGCCCTACCCCTTATAGTTCAAGAGATATAGCCCAGGTTAAAGTTTGTGAAAAGAAGAACAAAATCCAAGGTCACTAGGTCAAAGGTCTTAGTCTCAAATGAGAGGTATCATCACAAGGTATCTACTTGTGAAATATGAACACCATACCCCTTATGGTTGAAGAGATATAGCCCAGTTAAGGTTTTTGAAAAGTAGGTCGAAGTCCAAGGTCAAGGTCATAGGTCATGGTCTCAAATGAAAGGTCTTGTCACAAGGTATCTACAGGTGAAATATGAAAGCCCTTGCCCTTATGGTTGTAGAGATATAGCCCAGGTTAAAATTTTTGAAAAGTAGGTCAAAGTCCAAGGTCAAGTTCATTAGGTCAAAGGTCATGGTCTCAAATGAAAGGTCTTGTCACAAGGTATCTACATGTGAAATATGAAAGCCCTACCCCCTATGGTTGAAGAGATATAGCCCAGGTTAATGTTTTTGAAAAGTAGGTCGAAGTCCAAGGTCAAGGTCACTAGGTCAAAGGTCATGGTCTCAAATGAAAGGTCTCATCACAAGGTATCTATATGTGAAATATGAAATTCCTACCCTTTAAGGTTGAAGAGATATAGCCCAGGTTAAAGTTTTTGAAAAGTAAGTCAAAGGACAAGGTCAAGGTCACTAGGTCAAAGGTCATGGTCTCAATTGAAAGGTCTCACCACAAGGTATCTACATGTGAAATATGAAAGTCCTACCCCTTATGGTTGAAGAGATATAGCCCAGGTTAAAGTTTTGTCTACGTACAACGACAACGACGACGCCGAGGGTATGACATTAGCTCTTCAGTCTTTCGTCCCGGCGAGCTAAAAATCATAAATTTCAAGATCCAACAAGAGGCCCAAGGGGGCCACATCGCTCACCTGAGTTGCAGACAAAGGGTTAAAAGTCACAAAAATACTTCTACAGATCAAAGCCCTTGACAGCCATATTTGTTGACCTATCGACAAGAAAAACACAATCTTGGCAGAGGACCTTGAGTACTTGCTTGCTGCAAGGTTTCGTGAAATTCTGTGCAATGGTTGTAGAGGAGATGTCGAAAATGTGTCAGCCAATCAGAGCCCTCGGCGGCCATATTTGTTGACCGATCCGCACGAAAAACACAAACTTGGTAGAGGACCTTGAGTACTTCCTTCCTGTAAAGTTTCATGAAATTCTGTGCAGCGGTTGCAGAGGAGATGTTGAAAATGAATCAGTAAATCAGAGCCCTCAGCGGCCATATTTGTTGACCGATCGGCACGAAAAACACAAACTTGGTAGAGGACCTTGAGTACTTCCTTCCTGTAAAGTTTCATGAAATTCTGTGCAGCGTTTGCAGAGGAGATGTCGAAAATGTATCAGCCAATCAGAGCCCTCGGCGGCCATATTTGTTGACCGATTGGCACAAAAAACACAAACTTGGTAGAGGACCTTGAGTACTTCCTTCCTGTAAAGTTTCATGAAATTCTGTGCAGCGGTTGCAGAGGAGATGTTGAAAATGTGTCAGCCAATCAGAGCCCTCGGCGGCCATATTTGTTGACTGATCCACACGAAAAACACAAACTTGGTAGAGGACCTTGAGAATGTCCTTCCTGTAAAGTTTCATGAAATTCTGTGCAGCGTTTGCAGAGATGTCGAAAATGTATCAGCCAATCAGAGCCCTCGGCGGCCATATTTGTTGACCGATCGGCACGAAGAACACAAACTTGGTAGAGGACCTTGAGTACTTCCTTCCTGTAAAGTTTCATGAAATTCTGTGCAGCGGTTGCAGAGGAGATGTCGAAAATGTTAAAAGTTTACGCCAGACGGACGACGACGACAACGGACGACAGACGGCGCTATGACAATAGCTCACTTGAGCTTCGCTCAGGTGAGCTAATAAAACCTGTGTTTGTGAAACACGAATGCCCCCGTTGGCATCTTTGTCAGCAAAACAGACGAAAAGTAGTTTCACATTTGAGGTCAAGGTCACAAGGTCAAATTTAGTATCCATGGAAAAGTCTTGCCACTTGGAATTCATATGTGAAATATGAAAGCCCTATCACTTACTATTCAAAAGTTATGGCTAATCTTTAAATTTTCAATATAAGGTTAAACTCCAAGGTCGAAGGTTAAACTTCTTATTAGGTTAAATTTCTTATTAGGTTAAACTTCTTATTAGGTTAAACTCACAAGGTCGGAAATTTTGGTATCCATGTCACAAGGAATGCACATATGAAATATGAAAGCCCTATCACTTACCATTCAAAAGTTATGCCCAAGGTTAAAGTTTTTCAAAAGTGGGTCAAACTCCAAGGTCAAGGTCACAAGGTCAAAATTTTTGGAATCCATGGAAAGGTCTTGTCACAAGGAATGCACATGTGAAATGTGAAAGCCTTATCACATACCATTCAAAAGTTAAGCCCAAGGTTAAAGTTTTTCAAAAATAGGTCAAACTCCAAGGTCAAGGTCACAAAAATTTGGTATCCTTGAAAAGGTCTTGTCACAAGGAATACACATGTGAAATATGAAAGCCCTATCACTTACCATTCAAAAGTTATGGCCAACGTTAAAATTTTTCAAAAGTAGGTCAAAGGTCAAGGTCACAAGGTAAAAAATTTTGGTATCCATGGAAAGGTCTTGTCACAAGGAATACACATGAGAAATATGAAAGCCCCATCACTAACCTTTCAAAAGTTATGGCCAAGGTAAAAGTTTTTTTTAAAGTAGGTCAAACTCCAAGGTCAAGGTCTCAAGGTCAAATATTTTGGTATCTATGGAAAGGTCTTGTCAGAAGGAATACACATGTGAAATATGAAAGCCCTATCACTCACCATTCAAAAGTTATGGCCAAGGTTAAAGTTTTTCAAAAGTAAGTCAAACTCCGAGGTCAAGGTCACAAGGTCAAAAATTTTGGTATCCATGGAAAGGTCTTGTCACAAGGAATACACATGTGAAATATGAAAGCCCTATCACTTACCATTCAAAAGTTATGGCCAAGGTTAAAGTTTTTGCGGACAAACAGACAAACAGACAGACGGACAGACCAAAAACTATATGCTCTCGAATCTTCGATTACGGGGGCATAAAAAGTATTGTCAATAACCATTTGGAGTCTACATGGTCTATGCATGTTAATATTAAGTCCTGTCCAGTAGAGAGCTACATGTAACATCAAAGTAAAAATCAAATTCAAAGAATTGTGGTCCCATGCTTTTGGGTGTTTGTCTTTAAAGAAATGCTTACAGACATCCCCCAATTCTTAAGTTTTAATAATATATCTCATACATTATCAACATTCTAAATATGAAAGATTAACTCCAAGAAAAGGTCAAAAGGTCCAAACTTTTGTTTTGTTTCCAAGGGACAGGGCTTATGAAAAGGTATGCACATGTGAAATATATAAGACCTATGATTTAAATTACCATCAAAAACTTATGGTCGAGGTTGAAGTTTTTAAATGTGGGTCAGCCTCCATGGACAAGGTCAGAATGTTGTTACCAACAGAAAGGTCTCATCACAAGGAATACACGTGTGAAATGTGAAAGCCTTATCATTTTCCATTAAAAAGTTATGGACAAGGTTATAGTTTTTTGAAAAGTAGGTCGAACTCAAAGGTCAAGGTCACAAGGTCAAAAATTTTGTTATCCATGGAAAGGTCTTGTCACAAGGAATACAAATGTGAAATATCAAAGCCCTATCACTTTCCATTCAAAAGTTATGGTCAAGGTTAAAGTTTTTAATAAGTAGGTCAAAGTCCAAGGTCAAGGTCACAAGGTCAAAAATTTTGGTATCCATGGAAAGGTCTTGTCACAAGGAATACACATGTGAAATATCAAAGCCCTATCAGTTTCCATTCAAAAGTTATGGTCAAGGTTAAGTTTTTAATAAGTAGGTCAAAGTCCAAGGTCAAGGTCACAAGGTCAAAAATTTTGGTATCCATGGAAAGGTCTTGCCACAAGGAATACAAATGTGAAAAATCAAAGCCCTATCACTTTCCATTCAAAAGTTATGGTCAAGGTTAAAGTTTTTAATAAGTAGGTCAAAGTCCAAGGTCAAAAATTTTAGTATGAAGGAAAATTCTTGTCACATGGAATACACATGTGAAATATGAAAGCCCTATAACTTACAATTCCAAAAGTTATGACCAAGATTAAAGTTTTTCAAAAGTAGGTCAAACTCCAAGCTCAAGGTCACAAGGTAAAAAATTTTGGTATCCATAAAAAGGTCTTGTCACAAGAAATACACATGTGAAATATGAACGCCCTATCATTTACCATTCAAAGTTACATGTATGGCCAAGGCTAAAGTTTTTCAAAAGTAGGTCAAACTCCAAGGTCAAGGTAACAAGGTAAAAAATTTTGGTATCCATGGAAAGGTCTTGTCACAAGGAATACACATGTGCAATATGAAAGCCCTATCACTTACTATTCAAAAGTTATGGCCAAGGTTAAAGTTTTTGCGGACAAATAGACAGACAGACAGACAGACAGACCAAAAACTATATGCCTCGGAATCTTCGATTATAGGGGCATAAAAATTCTTCCATGATCATGACAATAAACCTTGCAGGACATTATGAATCAATCAATTGAATATGTTTTATTCTCACCTAAAATACCGTCTTCATATACCGTATATCATGGTATATAATTGGTTTGTTTGCGGATAGCGTTTTAATATACACATGTACAAAGCATCGCTTGCGTAAATAAAGCAACTAAATAAACAGTCAATCAATTTTATCACATAATTCTGGAAATTTGACTAATAGATTGAAGTTTGGGAGATAGACGTTTTATTTCTATTATTTTTTCCTGGAACATAAATTTAAGTTCTCGCGGACATAAAATGCCGTGAACCAGTCATCTTACTTGTATTTGCTAACTTAAGTCGCCGCAAAAAGACTGTTTACAGTAGGTGGGAAGCAATAATTTTTGCTGGGACTCATTGTTATGGCTTGGGACCCAATTGCCAAATTTCATCGGGTCTATGGGACCCATTTAGATCACATTGTAGATTAATCTGACTCACAGTACATGCTCTAATATGGTCTGGAAACCATTTTCAATCATCAGAGTGATATGACCTTAACCTATGACCTTTTGACCCAAAAATCAAGAGGGGTCATCGTTGATTCATAGGAAACATTTTTTGGCAAGTTTCATAATTATAGGTGCTTTACAGGGTCTAATATGGTCCACAAACCATTTTCAATTATCAGAGTCCTGTGACCTTGACCTTTGACCTTTTGACCCCAAAATCAAAAGGAGTCATCCTTGATTCATGGGAAACATTTCTGGCAAGTTTCATGATAATAGATGCAATACAGGCTCTAATATGATCTGGAAACCATCTTCAATAATTCGAGTCCTGTGACCTTGACCTTTGACCTCAAAATCAAGAGGGATCATCCTTGACTCATGGTGAGTAAGTGTATGAAGTTTCATTGCACTAGCATGTGTCATACTTGACTTATAGTCTGGAAACCAATTGTCGACTGTTACCCCGCGAGCTCGGCCCTCCCCAGAGAAAAAAAGAACTACATGCGCCCAATGGAATGATCGTAATATATCTAGAAAGAAGAAATGCTAACAAAAGTTGCCAAATAGTTTGATTATTTGTTGCCAATTTTTACAAATAATTTTAACGATATTTTTCTTTTTGAAAATACTAAATTTTAAATAAATAAACATTTTGCATTTTATTTCATTTAGGCACGGTCCATTTAATATCCTAGGGGGGGGGGCCTTGGGTTTTTTGTCTGAACAAGATTATATTTTTCACCCCAGACCGGAGCAAAATTATTTTTTTCTTGCAAAGTTGGCGCAAGAATTTTTTTTTCTAACAAGTGATGTGCAAATTATACATGTATTTAAGAGAATGTTTGTGTTTTATCAATTTATAGAATTCAAAACTCTAAAATATAGCTTTATTTCAATGAAAAATCTAACTTCACTTTAAACACAAAGAAGTATTTTACAATATAATCCTCAGTGAACAAAATCTATACGCGTCTGAGGGGAGGGTTTTCTAGACAAATTTTTAAATTTAGAATTGTAAATTGGGGAAAAAACTGTCCTTCAACATGTTCAAAGCTTGTATATAAAATTAAACTCTATGGTGATCATGGTGATACATGCATCCGTGAATAGTAATAAATTTATCATGATTTTATTGATAATTATAATATCTATGCCTTTAAGGAAGCCCTTTTTTCCACCAACATGTGTTCTTCTGACATTTTCAAATATGAACTTTGCCATTTAAAATTAAATGTTTTGATATAAAGCTATGGCAATTAAAGCGCAGTGAGCCAAAATTTTCTTATATAAATTGTAAACTGTGGCGAGCGAAATGAGTCAGAAAATTTACAGACTTTTTAGCAAAATTTTATGGCAATTCTTCAATTTCAGATTACTTGTGAGAGAAAGATTATTTTTTTCTGACACACCATCAGCAAATTTATTTTTTTCATCAAAATTCAGAGCAAATTTTTTTTTTTAAACCCAAGCCTCCCCCCCCCCCTCCCCCCAGAATATCAAATGAACCATGCCTTAATTGAATTTTTTCCTCTCATATTTTCGGATTTAAGCAGGCATATGCATCCCCCACCTCCTAAATTTGTAAGTCCTAGCACAGGAACCTGTCGTTTTAATAGAGAAAATAAATTATTGTTCATTCCCTCATGCCTCTGTGTTAATATTACAATTTTCTCCCGAGAAATTGTAATATTAACACAGAGGCACGAGGGATTGAACAATAATTTATTTTCTCTATTTACAAAACGACAGGTTCCTGTGGTCCTAGGTTAAGGTATCACAATCATTCTTCAACTACACAAAGAGTAAATATTATAACTATTCCTGTTAATTGTCACATGCCTGATTTTACATAATCTTCATTCAATCTCACTTGGAGACATTGAAGTACCCTCTAAATTTGGAAATTCTTGATAATTATCATATTGATCATAAAAATGTTGACATGCAAAAGCAAAAGCATGCGAGCTTCTAGTGGGCTTCACCCCCCCCCCCCCCCAGGCTATATTTCGTAATGATACTTCTACACAGCAAGCTTAAAAAATATATCATACTACTGTGTGCTTCTTATCAGTCCTATATTCTCAACACCGTGCACCTGCACCTGACTTTACCTGTACGAACTTTGCTCGTGAATGTACGCGCCAATTTTTCGAAGTTCCATGAAAAATGGTATATTGAGCCCAAATTATTTGAAAATGATGAGAGTTTGCGTGTGAAATCAAAGAAATAACACTTAAAAAGTAATGAAATAAATTGTTTTACCTTAACTTTAGTCTCTGGTCTTTTTCTTCATCTTGTTGGTCGATGGTCTTTGTTCTCTCTGGTCACGCGCTCACGTTACCTGAATTCTAATCACTACCTGACCGGGAACAATGCAAAATGTCACGTGACTCTGATCCGAGCCAGGTGAGGTAGAAAGAAATCACAACAGTCTCACTTGAACGTGTTGATTGGGGATGATTGTCAATTACACTCAACTTTTTTCCACCTTGGAATTTGCTTACCCGTGCTATCTCACCGAAGCTTCATCGAAGGACACTTTTGATTGGATGTCAATTTAAATCCCACCTACTTGCGTGACGTGACAATAACTACATCAGACCGACGGGTGAACTCAGATCAGTTAAAATCAAAAACACAACCACGTGTCGGCGTCGTTTGCGCAAAGTCTACCTATAGTTATGATTTTTTAATTTGATATCGCGATAATATTTTGATTGAGGAGAGTCTTTTAATCAACTTTCAGATATTGGACACGACAGCCCTGCATCCGGCCTTCCCAAAGGATCGTTTAGTTGCTTGCACTTTGTCAGCAACCGTTGTATGTAGATTATATAAGATTCACATCGGTGGTCTCTGAAGAGTATTACGGTTATTACTCACTAGTGTCACGAAACAGTAGTTTGCTTTTAAAGCATGTCATAAGTACCCCCTCCCCCTACATCTTTTTGGGCACTGCTCACGACTGTAAAGAGACGGAGAGTTGGGATAGCTGATGTGGATTCTAGGCAATCCGGAAGCAAATTTTCGGCATTCTGGAGCTCCGATTTTACATTTTTTTCCTTTTCAGACGACTAGACAAATTCACTTTTAAACTTCATCGTTCAAAGTAAGAAGATCTGAATATTTGTCCCAGATTTGAAGCTTAACTTTGTTGAGGATATTGTGTATCTTGATTCAGAATTTCCGGAGACCAACACTTTGTATAGACAACAATATTCTCTCTCTCTCTCTCTCTGCCTGTTCTTTTTTTTTTTTTTTTTTTGTCATTTTTTTCGAAAACAGTGTGGACGTTTTTTTGCATACAGATGTAGGCCTGACCACTCCCATGTATAAACTGCCAGGAGGCACGATGACCCCTCCCCCCCTTCCCCGGTCTATTTATGCGTACCTGCTTTTATTTCACAGCTAGAAAATAATCACACACGAGAATTAATCTACAATCACTTTATGATATTAGAAGAAAGAAGATCACATATCAGGGATCACCCTTAAGGTGATATCACACGTTTCGTGTTATACAACATTTATTTTCAGAAAAAAAGCATAATTCTGATTTCCTTATTTAATTCAGATGTAAGGGACAATATTAGGAGGTCACCATCCAAAATTCGGAGATATTGAAATTGATCAGACTTTTTAGCCATCCATTGATTGTAGTGGAAATTCTCATTTTTTGGCTATATTATTTTTTCAGCCCAAGGTTTTCGAATGAAACTTTACATATGATTCCCTCAACATATTGTGCAAATTCTTATAGAAAGAAATCATTCAATGACCACGTCATATGTTGCAAAATCTGACTGAATGTGTAAATTATCATGTAAAAAATTAAAAGTGCAATTCGAGTTATCTTTCTTTACTATGTGACTAAAGACAAAAGCATCCGAATTCATATAATCATCTTTTTGAAATATCACAGCAGTGTTCCTTCACTCACAAAGATGTCAATATGTAAATAAATAGAGCCGAAAACATTTTTTATGAGATAACACGACAGTATATGCACATGTGTAATGATATTACATGTACCATATGAGCTCTCTACATTCAAACACTTTACTGACACCTGACATATTTCTGAATAGATACGACTTATGTATGTAGGTAAAAAAGTCTTAACAAAATTTTCAAATACATTTGTAAGTTCAATTTCAGCAAAACATTGACTAATGTTGGTCACTCTAGGCTTACCATTACTTTGCAAAAAAAAAAAAAACATTCGTAACTATGTACGAGTAACAAGTTTTTTATTTATCCCAGCGCTCAGGCTCGAACCGCGGCCTTCTCACATGGTGGGCAAGAGCTCTACCTCTGAGCCATTGGGTCTACTTCTCGATTAAGCGATTATAACAAAGCCAGAACATCAAGACATTTTAAGTTACGAAAATCGGAAATCTTCAGCTTGGAGATTTCTTTAAAATTCTCGTCTAAGGGAGGCTACTGAAACGCGTGTGATATCTCGTTAAGCCCTGCAGAGTAATGAGATAAAAATCTCATTTGCTAAAGAACAATGAGATTTTCTCGATTTCGATGAGATTTTGAATGTATTTGTTAGAAAAAATAGTGAAAAAAAATGATATATGACATACTTAGATCTGTAATAAAATAAATATAGTATTTCAACAACAAGCATGCGATTCAACAGTTTTCTTATCGTTTTAAAACCTTTCCCCTTACTTAAAATCAATATTAAATTGATACAAATGATAGTTTCATCGTTGGATTCGATCGTAATTGACTATGGTATTAATTAGATCAACGAATATCCGATATAAAATAGTAAACAAAACAACTTTGCCACTTGACCAATCAGGATGACGGATACAAAGCGTTCGTGAGTACATGTACATTTAAATTACCGTGCGCATTGACCTGGCAAATTCCAAGGTGGAAAAAAGTTGACAGTATATGTGTAATCATGTGTGAAATATGTCACGTCAGAGGAGAACTTGATGAAATAAACCTGCAAAATGTTTATTTATTTAAAATTTTAATTTAGTATTTTCAAAAAGAAAAATATCGTTAAAATTATTTGTAAAAATTTGCAACAAATAATCAATCTATTTGGCAACTTTTGTTAGCATTTCTTCTTTCTAGATATATTACGATTGTTCCATTGGGCGCATGTAGTTTTTTTTTTCTCTGGGGAGGGCCGAGCTCGCGGGGTAACCCTCGGAATCATGCGCGGATCTTGCGGGGAGGACCGGTTCTATAACCGCCCCGCCCCCTCCCCCCTCCCCTTTGAGATTTTTCAAGAGGGGGTTCGAAATTTGCCTATTTTAACAATAAATTACCATTTTTTCAGACTGAAGTTCGGCTAACTATGCTCGACATGCAATTAATACAATACATATATTATTGGTACATGTAGTGCTTATTGTTTTCATAGTGATTGTATTTTTTTTTATGCCCCCGGAATCAAAGATTCGGGGGCATATAGTTTTTGGCCTGTCCGTCTGTTTGTCTGTTTGTCTGTCTGTCTGTTTGTCCGAAAAACTTTAACATTGGACATAACTTTTGAATGGGAAGTGATAGGGCTTTCATATTTCACATGTGTATTCCTTGTGACGAGACCTTTCCATTGATAACAAAATTTTTGACCTCGTGACCTTGACCTTTGACCTACTTCTCAAAAAACTTTAACATTGGGCATAACTTTTGAATGGTAAGTGATAGGGCTTTCATATTTCACATGTGTATTCTTTGTGACAAGACCTTTCCATTGATACCAAATTTTTTGACCTCGTGACCTTGACCTTGACCTTTGACCTACTTTTCAAAAAACTTTAACATTGGGCATAACTTTTGAATGGTAAGTGATAGGGCTTTCATATTTCACATGTGTTTTCCTTGTGACAAGACCTTTCCATTGATACCAACATTTTTGACCTCGTGACCTTGACCTTGACCTTTGAACCCAGTGACCTCACATACATGTACATAACAGAAAATAGTGTTCATACTAACAAAGATGCCACCGGGGGCATTTGTGTTTCACGAACACAGGCTTTATTATTTTTTTTTACCAAATATGATTAGATCATTCAGCACTCAGATTTTATACAAAAGTAGTTACGCATTTTTCTATTGTAGCAATTAACATGATTAAGAAAATATCCATTTCTAATGTATTATTAATTGAATTTTTTATGCCCCCGGAATCAAAGATTCGGGGGAATATACTTTTTGGCCTGTCCGTCTGTTTGTCTGTTTGTCCGAAAAACTTTAACATTGGACATAACTTTTGAATGGGAAGTGATAGGGCTTTCATATTTCACATGTGTATTCCTTGTGACGAGACCTTTCCATTGATACCAAATTTTTTGACCTCGTGACCTTGACCTTTGACCTACTTTTCAAAAAAACTTTAACATTGGGCATAACTTTTGAATGGTAAGTGATAGGGCTTCCATATTTCACATGTGTATTTCTTGTGACATGACCTTTCCATTGATACCAAAATTTTTGACCTTGAGACCTTGACCTTGACCTTTGACCTACTTTTAGAAAACTACAACATTTGGCATAACTTTTAGATGGTAAGTGATAGGGCTTTCATATTTCACATGTGTATTCCTTGTGACAAGACCTTTCCATTGATACCAAATTTTTTGACCTCGTGACCTTGACCTTTGACCTACTTTTCAAAAACACTTTAACATTGGGCATAACTTTTGAATGGTAAGTGATAGGGCTTTCATATTTCACATGTGTATTTCTTGTGACATGACCTTTCCATTGATACCAAAATTTGTGACTTCGTGACCTTGACTTTGACCTTTGACATACTTTTCAAAAACTTTAACATTGGGCATAACTTTTGAATGGTAAGTGATAGGGCTTTCATATTTCACTTGTGTATTCCTTGTGACAAGACCTTTCCATTAATATCAAAATTTTTGACCTCGTGACCTTGACCTTTGATCTACTTTTCAAAAACTTTAACATTGGGCATAACTTTTGAATGGTTAGTGATGTAGCTTTCATATTTGACATGTCTATTCCTTGTGACAAGACCTTTCCATTGATACCAAAATTTTTGACCTTGTGACCTTTACCTTGACCTTTTAACCCAGTGACCTTGACCATTCACATAAATGTACTTAACAGAAAATAGTGTTTATACTAACAAAGATGCCACCGGGGGCATTCGTGTTTCACAAACACAGGCTTTATTTTTTCTAGCGATAGAGTCATTTGTTAGGTTTATTGTTGTGACCCCCCCCCCCCTTCTTCCCCCGAGTGACTAGCCCACAACTTCCAGAAGTTACTAACTTGCCTTATTTTCTCGCATAATGTAAAGGGATTTTTATACAGATCATGAAAAGTTGAAATTGGAACTTGAAACTTATTTCATCTGAAAGAATATCATACTACCATGCACTATACATTCACATGGTTTAATATTTTATTATGTCCCCGAAATCAAAAATTCAGGGGGGGGGGGGGGGCATATAGTTTTTTGGCCCGTCTGTTTGTCTGTCTGTCTGTTTGTCCGAAAACTTTGACATTGGGCATAACTTTTCCCGGAATGAAAGATTCGGGGGCATATAGTTTTTGGTCTGTCCGTCTGTGTGTTTGTCTGTTTGAAACTTTTTGAAAAGTAGGTCAAAAACTTTCAACATTGGACATACATGTAACTTTTAAATGGAAAGTACATGATAGAGCTTTCATATTTCACATGTGTATTCTTTGTGACAAACCCTTTCTATTGATACCAAAATTTTTGACCCCATGACCTTGACCTTTGACCTATTTTTCAAAAACTTTAAAACTGGGCATAACTTTTGAATGGAAAGTGATAGGACTTTCATATCTCACATGTGTATTCGTTATGACAAGACCTATCTATTGATGCCAAAGTTTTTACCTTGACTTTGACCTTTGACCCACTTAACAAAAACTTTTTTAACATTAGGCATAACTTTTGAATGTGATAGGGCTTTGATATTTCACAAGTGTATTCCTTGTCACAAGATTTTTCCATTGATACCAACATTTTTTTTTAACTCAGTGACCCTGACCTTGACCTTTCACATACTTCAGAGAAAATGGTATTTATACATGTTATACTTACAAAGATGCCACCGGGGGCTTTCGTGTTTCACAAGCATAGACTTTGTTTAATTAAATAGCTATTCGTACCAAATTCAAACAAAATTTTTCAGTGATTCTTTTTCATTGAAAGTCATGTTTTTCACCAAAAACTACTAGGGACCACTAAACGCTCCCCGTTTTTTATGCCCCATTTCATTATAATCAGTGGATATCCCTTTATCAAAAAAGTCTTATATAAATTAAAACCGGTTCGTCTGTCTGCCCGTGTGTCAATCCGTCTGTCCGTCGTCAGTCACAAAAACCTCGACCATTATTATTGAATATTTTAAATACCGATTCTCTGTAAGGACCAAACAATTTCAGCAACATTGAAAAATAGCATGTCACAGAAATGAAAGATTTTTGGTACAAGAGTCATGTATAATGTGTTAAGCCGGAATTTAGATATCATTGTGGAATTGGAGCATCGGTTGCCATGGTAACCATGTCTAAAATTTTAGGGGTCTGAAAAACGTGATAAACGAGACATTTTCATGGTCCATGTTTCCATGGAACATATAGATATATGGAGAATTGAAACTTCCAAAAAGCATTCCTTTGTCCTTCCATAATTCAAAAAGTGGTAGTTTGATTCCGATTTCTAACCTACAAACCTGTTTCTAAACTTCAATAACTATATTTTGAACATTAAGTTTAATTTCTAATTCTAGCAAACGTTCGAACATAATTTTCGGTTGGTTTATTTACAAACTGATGAACAATTTCTCCAACATTCTTCCCTCCCCTCGTTTTTCGAAAACAGTTCTGTTTATATTGAACGATGTCGCCATGATGGAAATTCAAAATAAACTTTGAAAAAAGGGAAGGGGGGGGTCCAAATTTGAACCTGCACAGCGAGAACCTCATGGTATTTATATATATATATTGAACGTAACTTGTTATTACCATTTCTCTTCTCAAGAAAATTGGTTCTACAGCTACGAGCTCGCCTTTTTTATGGGGGAAGGGGGCAGGAAGAATTTGCAAAAAAAAAAAAAAAATCCCGGCTCTGAAAAATCCTGAAAAAAATATTCCGGCCCAAAGGGCCGGCAATTTTTTTTTCCCGGACCATGCAAAAGTAAGGATACATTGCATGATATGGAAAGTTTTGCTGGCCCTTTGTGCCAGACAATTTAAAGTCAAAAAATTAATTAATATAAATACAAACTGTTCACTTAGCTGTATCTACCAGAGACCTAATACGCATAGGCACAAAAATCTAGAAAAGGTTCTATTTAAACATCATACAATCTGTCTGAAATTCGCTAATTGCAAAGAGACATCTGAAGGAACGGTTATTAATTCATACTCTGTAACAGCGGGGAGTTTAACTTACACAGACATTCACAACATTTGACAATTTGTTTAAATCCGGCCCGAAGAACCGGCGAAAATTTTTCTCCGACTCTGGTAATGGCTGAAAAAAATGGCCTGCTCAGAAAATTGCTGCAAAAATTTTAGCGGCTGGCAATAGAATTCCTGCCCCCCCCCCCCCCCCCCCCAAAAAAAAATCAAATGGTTGCTCACCAACAATTATCGGTTTGAAAATTTAATGTTACTGCTATTTGAAAACTTAAATATATAATATAAATACATGTAATGTGACGTCCTTCATATTTCCAAACCAAAAATTGTATAGGAGGAAGACACTCTTGTTGCAACCGCAACAAGAAACCTTTCTAGTTTTTTCTCTTTTTGGTCGAGGCTAATTCTATACAAAAATATCATACATTCTTAAGCACTATCTCATTTTCTCCTTTTATTGGCAGACTTAAATAAAGCAAAAACACCAATCAAAATAAGTATAGTAAAACCACAAAAAATGACGTAAAAATAAGAATAAATTAAATTTTTGAATATATTTTTGCGGAAATTTGAAATGACCTTGACCTATATTTGAATGACCTTGGAATAGAATCAAGGTCACTCATGAAAGGTATCTTAAACATATACCTTTGCCATAGCCAACTTTTTCTATATATCAAAAGATACCCTACGTGAGACCATCTATTATCAAATGTTGCCATAGCAACCAATTTTTCAGCTAAAAACTAGCATTTCTGTTAAATTCCCCACTTAGATTTTCCCCTCAAGTTTTAGATCAGTCAACATAAATAAACGCTCAATTAACAAATTTAATATTTTACTTACCCATTGCTTATTTTTTTTATTCAAATGTGAAAAACATCAAAATTGACGAAAAACAGACCTAATTTTCGGGTATATTTTCAAGGAAAATATTGACATTTTTGTCTGAATTTTGCTGATTTACTGTACAGAGTGCCATTTAATTTTATATGGATAGACAAAATATTTAGAAGTAAAGAATAAATGTTATTTGTTATGAGGAATCTGATTTGATACCGGTTTCCATGGCAACCAGAAGCCTGAAACCTCTTATTTTAGAATTCAAAATACCTGCTGAAAACTTGGGCCCTGTTACCATGGCATCGGAAGGTCATTTTCACCAAAGAGGTGTATTTTCATTCTTAGGTTATCATAAACATGTAGAATAATAAAAATTATCAAAATCTGTGACATGCTATTTTCAACTTTATTTGGTCCTTACAGAGAATTGATATTAAGGTTAGGATTGCGACTACAGGGAGATAACTCTATTTTCATATCACGTAATATTTGAAACCGACATGGACGATAAATGATATAAGCTCAGTTTGTTGCATTATTTTAGAAAACAATAATACTGCTTGAAATTTTCATTGCTGAATGGGTATTTTTGGGAAAATGCATATTTTTCAATGAAAAATCGCCGAAGATTGGAAAAAAGTCATTTTTTGCATGAGTTCTGCTTCTAAAGATTCAAACATCAGAATATATACTATTCATTATACTCTTTATAAATGAGAGAATTAGAAATTCGAACTTGGAGTAAATCTCTATGTTTTGGGGTCAAAATGTTGATTTTTCTTTGCACAAATTATTGTGCTATATAAAGAATCAGTCATTTTGCTCAAAAACGAATTCGGGTACATATTGCTTTGACTGCCTTATGATAAGGCAATACCATAGCTCTATGCAAAGAAAAAAATGCTTACCTGGCGACCTTCTAGCTATTGATAAAAATAATGAGTTGTTGTCATTGCAACCAGTAAAATCGTATTTATAAGAACAAAACCACTCCTTTGAACTGTTTATTTTATCAGAATTTTTCAAAATAGGCTTTAATTCATACACAAGCTATAAGGATCCTTATTTTCCTTATTGAAAAAGGGAATAGATGACTTTTTGAAATTTCATGCATTGCAGAGGTATGTAAAGTTATGATGTGGTATTCTTTAAATGACAAAAATGTTAAAATAGACCAAAATGCACGTGTATAGCCAAAAAACAAGACGGGCTCATTTTTTGGTCTGAATTGTTCGAGGAGATGTTCCTCTACATGTGGACATATCCATCTATCCTCTACCTCATTTTTATTAAAAGTCGCCACCCTGACCTTAAGTGATAGACCTAAATTTCTAAAACTAAGGGGTATCTCTCTCCTTAGCATAATTTTTTCGGTCATGTTTAGAATTGGGCTCCTTGCGCCTACCCTCCAACGATTTTTGGCCATATTTTTTCACTAGAATACCCTTCGATCTGAATAAACCCCACAGAAAAATTTGGAGCCGCTCATATTGGCAAAAGGAAATTAAATCTCTGTATTGTAGATGGCACCAGGAAAATTCACTTTGGCTTTATTTAAACTGTTTGACATGACGTACTACTGACAACGATTAAAATATCCTAAACTCGTGTCTAGTACAACAAAATTGGTACTTTAGAACATATATATTTCAATGATAAATATGGATAATGACCATATCCCTGTTTACAGCACAAAATCGATAATTCAGAAAATCAGAAACCGAAGGCATACAAAATCAGGATAAAACAGGAACCAAAGCAAACAAACAAAAACCTCCACCATATGAAAAGAAGCGAACTCCCGATATGGGAGTGAGACCAGGTGCCCAGGAAGAGTAAGCATCTCCTGCTTGCATGCAACACCCGTCGCTTCAATTCGGTAGAACTGTCACATCCGGTTACTTCCATTTTGGAAGACATGGAGTACAATATTTGGTTGGATGGTTCAAATGGTATATGACAGAATATCATCTACCATTCTGGAGAGTGGGACATCATAGTGTATGACGAGTTCCCCATATCGACCGTAGAACTTCCTCAGTGACAATGTAAGTCGGTCACAAACATATCCCTGACTGAGAAGCTTATCTGAAAGACGCCTAGCTCTCAGAACAAAATCCGTATATTTGGTACTTTCTCTGGCATAGCGTATCAACTGAGATATGAACACGCCATAAGCAGGCGATGAAGGGATGTTGCTACTCAGAAAAGGAAAGTTTGTAATGCTGAATTTGAAGTCGTCACGTTTGTCATAGAGTGAGGTGTTCATGTGACCATCAATGTCGTAGGACAACAATATGTCCAAATAGGATGCTGAATTATTTGTCTATGTAGTTTCTTTGACTTCAAGCTCCGAAGGATAGATACTGCTCAGGTAATCCGCGAATTTTGGATTATTGATGGACAACACATCGTCTATGTTTCTGTAAGTGAAGTTGAAGTCAGGAGCTAATCGGCTATTGTGACGTCATCATTTATTGCGTTTGACGTCATTTGCTTTACAAGTTACACGTCGCCAGTGAACGTGTAAAGTGCGAGATACACGTAGGTCTTTACTTCAAGATATTCCATCCCCTTTATTCTATCAAATAGTATAAAAAGTATGGCATTCAATTCATAATGATTTCAAGTTTCTATTTCAATGTAGATTTAATCGAACTCAATGTTCCTCTTGAATTTATACTGTCCAAAAGTCAACTCAAATTCACTGAGATTTTACCAGTACGCGAAGTGGTCTTTGAAAGGAAATCTCAACAACAGTTACGTGTAATTCAACTTGTACACTAGACGTACCCGTACAAGTTACACGTAGGAAATCTCAACCTCTCTATTATCTTTTCCCTTCAGAGACCAAAGATTGAATGAAGTCAGCTTCGTACGAGTAAAGGAAAATGTCGGCAAGGAGTAGGGCACAATTGGTCCCCATTGGAATTCCGACAATTTGCTGGAAGACCTTTCCTCCAAACACCACAATTGGAACGGATACAAATATTGACAATTGGAACGGATACGTACCGTGCGAGTACCGGAGATCTACCGGAAAAGTAACTGACGTGTAACAGCTTTACCATACGAATAACGGAGAAACACCGGATAAAACGGAAATGCAAATAAGAACCGGACAAAACAGACAATAAACGGACATCCGTTATTCGTCCGTTGGCCTCCGTAGCTGTCTGTTACATCTCCGTTTCATCCGTTTCACGCCCGGTAGATGTCCGTTCGTGACTCGAGTCTACCGGATATCAACGTATATCAACGGACGTCTACCAGAGATGAGATGTAATGAATGAGTTACGGACAAAATGGACACAAACGGACACGTATCATATATGTAACGGACGCCTTAGCATGCTTTAAACTTGCCAACGGACAGAACGGACACCAACGGACATCGCCGGACGAGTAACGGATAAAGTGGAATTGCAACGGATGAGTAACGGATGCGAACGCAGACCAACGGATGGAAGATTTTGTTATCCTTACTCGTCCGTTCGCCTTATCCCGCTAGATGTGACTATATAATAAGAGGGTTAAAAGTGAGTTCATGTTAAGACAGAGTTTCGTTCGATCAAAGTGCTTATGGTTATCCCATTGACCGCAATCCTTTCCTTATCTTTCATCGATCACGTGTGTCGCCGTATAACAGAGTTGAAAATGTTTCGATAATAAAGTAAGGGGAGCCACTGTTACCATTGATGTATGAATTATTTGGAAAAGTCACACTCTTTGGTCATATTCATGGTGGCATATTTCTGCCATCTACATAATTTTCATCAACATAATTATCATACCAAAACGTGATAATTATATCGGCTAGTCGACATAAATTTGAAAATATGTCGACATAAAGTAACTATTTTCTTGACTTGTCAAGATAAAGTATCATGACCGTCTCGATAACTATGTTGACCAGACGAGATAGCTATCTGGTTATCTCGACCTGAGTTTGAGCTATTGACCAATGCTACCATTTACATAATTTTTTCTCGACATAATTTCCTCGTTCAGTCACGATGATATCCCATCAAATTGCAAGCTTAAGGTTTTTCAACATTGTAGTATGAAATTTCTCAGTCAATCAGAATTTTCGTTTCTAGTAAATGACAGTGGAAATTAAATGATTGCCGTTTCCCGCTCTTTCTCAATGACGTATTGGATCGAGAAGTTCCGAAATGAAGCTATTATCACGACTTCTATCATTTATATCGACATAACCAAAAATATGTTGACTTGTTGTGATAACTATCACGTTAAGTCGCTGTTTTTATATTAACTGAAGTTTATGTGAATGACAGTATCGGTCAATGCATACAAATTTAGCCGAGATACCAGATATTTATCTCATCAAGTCGAGATAGGTATCGTGGCTTATCGTGATAAGTTACCTTGTCTAGATGAGATAAAAGTGGGTTTACGTCGACATAACGCGAAAATTATGTTACATAGTCGAGATAGCTACCGTGACTATACGCGATTAGTTATGTTGACAAAAAATTATGTGATGGCAGAAATATGCCACCATAGATGAAAGATAAGGAAAATATTGCGGTCATTAGATAAACATAAGCACTTTGATCGAAAGAATCCTGTCTTAACATGAACTCACTTTGACCCTTTTTTTACATACTGCACTGTAAGGACATAATTTTAAAGTTTCTGTTAAATCATCATAGCAATGTACACTTTGTCTCTTTTGCAAAAACTTACACTTGTAAAATGGTAGAGCCTAGGGATTTTAAAAATCAGATTTAGAGGGAAAGTATTTTAACACAAACTTCAAACATAATGATTAATTCATGATTAGTCTAAAATAACAAAAACATTGAAGCTATTGATATCATTCTGTCAATGATGTTACATAATATTCATTATTGCTACATTTATCTAAAAACTAATATATATAACGTGGGTCCTTCAACATCACATCCCACGCATCCTGCAACATCTTTCGGTACATTTTATGGACATAATCATTTTCACACTCTTTGGCCATATGACATTGTTTAGATTGAGGATCACTGACGAGGGATAAGTACCCTACAAGTGAATGTCTGGTCCATGTTCCAAATTTATCTGTTCTTAAATGATGCTGTAAAATTTGAACACTTTTACATTTTGTACCACTTGGTACATGTCAGCTGGTGAACCAGGAGTCGCCGATGGCACATGTAGCCACGTTCAATGGACTTCAGTTGATCCTTACGTCAAAGCATTCGAAAATTTCTGTCATCAAAATTTCTAAAATGTGAGTTTGAAACTTCTAAAACGTTGGTCCTATGACATCATATCCCACACATCCTGCTATGTCTTTCGGTACATTTTTGGACATGCAAAATAACTTTCACACTCTTTGGGCATATTAGATTGTTTAGACTGAGGATCACTGACGAGGGTTAAGAACCCGAAACGTGCATGTATTGTCCATTCTGCAGATTCATCTGTTCTTAAATGATGCTATAGAATTTGAAGACACTTTACATTTGTACCACTTGGTGAGTGTCGTTTCTAGTAGATCAGGGGTCCCCGAGGACACATGAAGCCAAGTTCGATGGACCTCGGTTAATCCTTTTAACGCATTCGAAAATTTCCGTTATCAAAATTTCTTGCAATTTCTAAAACATGGGTTCAGTGGCATCACATTCCACCCATCGTGCTACGTCTTTCGGTACATTTTTTGACATTATAACCATCACACTCTTTGGTCATATCACATTGTTTAGATTGAGGATCACTGACGAGGGATAAGTTACCGAAACGTGCATGTCAAGTCCATGTTGCAAATTTATCTGTTCTTAAATGAAGCTATATAATTTGAAGACGTTTAACATTTGTACCACTTGGTGAGTGTCACTGCTGGTTGACTTGGAGTCCCCATGGACACATGTAGCCAAGTTCGATCAACTTCGATTGATCGTTTCTTCAATGCATAAGAAAATTTCTGTTATCAAAATTTCTTGAAATTTCTAAAACTTGGATCATGTAGCATCGTATCCCACCCATCTTGCCACGTCTTTTTGTACATTTTTGGTCATGATAACTTTTAGACTCTTTAGCCATATTACATTGTTCAGATTGTTGATCACTGACGAGGGTTAAGTACCCGAAACGTGCATGTCTGCATGGTCCATGCTGCAAATTCATGCATGCTCTTTAATGATGCTATAGAATTTGAAGACGTTTAACATTTGAAATAAAAGAACAACGAAGATACAAAGTAATGGAAGTGAAAATCAGGGCTAACGTAAGGGATGTTTCTGTTGATGCTGCAACGAGGTCTTGTCGGAGATCTCCTCCCTTCTTTTAAGAAATCAAAATTAGTCCAAGTCTCAAAAATATGTTAAGTAAAGTGATTTAATGTTAGGATACTTCGTTATATTACCTCATCAGAAAACATACAGACTTTTAAGGTAATAGCTAAATATATTCCTATCTCGAAGAAAAAGATAAAACTCTCAAAGGAATTGGTAGACTACAGATGAACATGGAGACCGGCATATACATCTTTCAAGGGAACAACCATTTCATGGTTGATTCCTTTTTAAAGAAGTAAACTACAAAATATTGCCAGAAATTGAACAATTTGATGTAGAAATTAGAGGGGGAAGTCTTCAACTTCCTTTAGCTCAGATTTCCTTTGTTAGAAAACCAGTATTTTTCAAGACTAAATAATTAGGTCATGTAGCATCATATCCCAGCCATCTTGCTACGTCTTTCGGTATATTTAGGATATAATTTTCACAGATTTTGGTCATATTACATCGTTTAGATTAATAATCACTGACGAGGGTTAAATAACCGAAACGTACATGTCTGGTCCATGCTGTCAATTTATCTGCTCTAAAATGATGCTAATGAATTTGAAGATGTAAAGAATCGTAATCATCAAATGAAAAATATGAAAGCCTGACTTTCTTCATTCATACTTTGTAAGACTAAACTAAGACAACATTTTCCAGATCATTACATTTCTGCTTGTCAGACCAATGCCAAGTTTTACACGCGTTTTAAAACGCGGTATGGTATGTCACATTGATTATTATCTCATACTGTTCTAAATATTTAGATTGTTTTCAACAACTGAGTACTCCAAAACATAAAAAGACGATAGTATTCAACCAGCGGTCAACGGTTAGGATTTACATAAAGTCAGATCGTTTAACAGTTGAGCGCTCAAAAAATATATATAAAATAGTATTCAACTAGCAGTCAATTCTAAAGATTAGTATTTACGGAGGTCCAGAACAGCCGGACTTAGATTTGATCCTATCATTTAATTTTCCTACAAATTATAAATGTTAATAATTGAAACATACTTTTGCTACACGCAAAGTTTCATCATTTTTTTACCGTTAGTTTTTAAGCTCCGAACGTACATATATACCCATTGAAAGCCCCAAAGTGCGCCGTAAATGTGACGTTAGAACTAACACACTTTAGGTAATGAAAAACAGTTACAAATCTTCTGTAGAGGCAGAATATCAACAAGTTCTGTATTTTTCCTTTGGATATAATGTGGGCAATCGGATATGTATAGAATCATACATGATCACTAAGCCTTTTAAAAGAAATTGTCGAAAGGAGATAAATATGTGTCTATTTTCAAAACGTCTTTGAGTTGCTAATTTTTAATGTTAAAGTCCGTTTGTCTGAAACCCTATCATTTATTTTCCGTAAAAACTTGATCTTATCTTCTTCATATGTCAAGTGAAACACCGATAAATTCCTATTGAAATCTGACCGTCACTTTTTAAGTTATAGTAATTTTGTTACCCCCTCCCCCTTATTTCTACGTTACCTAATCATGACGTTCTTGCGAAAAACGCGCCAATGTCGCCGTTTCTATTGTGACGTCATAATTGATCCAGAGCTTTCCGTTTGGGTTCTTTCGGATAATGTTCTGGACCCCCTTAAGGTGTTCAAGAACAGTATCCAAAAAGAACCTCACCGGGAAGCACAAGGTCAATTATGACCTCATAATAGATACGGTGACATTAGCGCGTTTTTCGTAAGAACGTCAGCATTAGGTGACCTAGAAATAAGGGGAAGGGGGTAAAAAAAATCACTATAACTTAAAAACTGACGGTCAAATTTCAATAGGAACTTATCGATATTTCACTTGACATATGAAGAAATAAACATCAATTAAGTTTTTACGGAAATAAAATGATAGAGTTCAGATAAACGAACGTCACTATTAGAATTTAACAACTTAAAGATGTTTTAAAAATAGACATTAATTTATCTCCATTCGACAATTTCTTTTAAAAGTCTAAGTGATCATTTATAATTCTATACATATCGGATTTCCCACATCTTATCTAAATGAAAAATACAGTACTTGTTAATTTTCTGCCTCCACAGAAGATTTATAACTGTTTTTTCCCCTAAAGTGTGTTCAGGTTAACGTCACGTTTACGGCCCATTTTGGGGCTTTCAATGGGTGTATATGTACGTTCTGAGCTTCAATACTAACGGTAAGAAATTGATGAAACTTTGCACATAGAAAAAGTATGTTTCAATTATTAACATTTGCAATTTTTAGGAAAATTAAATTATAGGATCTTTTTTATGCCTGGCTGTCCTGGACCTCTTTAACTTGCGGTCATCTCTAAGGAAAGCGCTCAGTTGACAGTTAACTGATTACTTTATGCAAAGTAGTTGACCACTTTTCACGGAAAAGCAATCAACTCTGAGCACTCATATTTTACACTGTTTTCCGTTGACGGCTAGTTGGCCACAAGTTGTCGGTTAGTTGACGGTCAACATAACTTTTTCGTATGTAGATCCAATTTAATTTTTCTTTTGATTTTCTATAGATATACTACATACACTTTTAGAATTGGGGCACAGGGAAACTTTATTTTTGCATAATTTCGAAATAATTCATTTACTTTTTGAAAGAAGCCATCCATTCTTGATAGTGTACAAGTAAAATTTTCCTAGGCGTTCATAAGCGACGAGGCAGTACATTCCATGCATGTTTAAGTAGGGTACCTCGATGTAATAGGATATTAACAAGTACACGAAACGGACGTTATTTTCTACAATACGAATATCAAAATTCACTTTGGCTTTATTTAAACTGTTTGGCATGAAGTACTACTGACGAGGATTAAAATATCCGAAACACGTGTCTAGTTAAACAAAATTAATACTATAGAACATACATTTTAATATTGACAATTTCATCCACTAGGCTGGTATCGCTACTGGTGGACTGTAAGTTCCCCAGGATATCTCTCACCTAGTTTTAGTGTTTACGCACTGCATTGAAATATATTCTAAATTTCCTGTCATCAAATTAGACCTAAATTTCTAAACCTAAGGGGTATCTCCCTCATTCCATAGCTCTGTCCTTAGCTGGGTTTCAGCATAATTTGTTTCGGTCATGTTTAGAATTGGGCTCCTTGCCCCTACCCTTCAATGAGTTTTGGTCATATTTCTCACTGAAATACTCTTCTGAATAAACCCTACAAAAATTGGAGCCGCTCATTTTGGCAAGAGGAAATTAAAGCTCTGTATTGTAGATGACGCCAGGAAAATTCCCTTCGGCTTAAAGTTATTTAAACTGTTTGGCATGAAGTACTACTGACGAGGATTAAAATATCCGAAACACGTGTCTAGTACAACAAAATTGGTACTATAGAACATATATTTCAATATTGACAATCATACTATTGTAAAACTAATCTTGCTCCGCCCACTATACAATGACCAATCTGATTGCAGTGTAGGTATTAAATAGTCGGTAAACGTCATAACAACCCATTCCAGCGAAATTGTTCGAGTACAATGCACTTACTATCTTTGCTCTTAGTTCTTATATTCTTTGAATCGTCCTATGAACAAAATGGATTATTTGACAAGAGCAAGTATTCTGGACTTGGTGAAAGTAAGCGACAATTACAAATTAGGATATGATTTTATCTTAAAAATATCAAATAACAAAATACCATTATTAATAAATAAATGTAAAATTAAACATTCTCAAATAATTCAGATAATATCTATGTCAATTCAATACCAAAGAAGGGAGGAGATCTCCAACAAGACCCCGTTGCAGCATCAACAGCAAAACATCAAAACACCCAATGCAAAAACACAAAAGACGAGTACAGCACGAAACGGAAAAGAGACACACGACATGTAAACATCAAACACAAAAGAATACACATAAACCGACGAGACCAATGGGCAACCGGTGCCGACTTTGGACGGCCATTTGTCACGCAAGTAGCAAATGGTGTGGTTACCCTGGATTACGTGCGCATGACCCTCTCATTTCTCCAGCTACCCAGAGGTCTCGAAGAACGTACAATTGTGGTGTAAAACAACCTCCTCACTGTAAGATGACCTCACACAAACAAGACCGCGAAACGCAGAGTCCCCAGAAGCACAGATGAATATTTAAATGGATATAAAAAGAGGGCATGCGTAATACAGTCCGAGCTCTGCTGGCTGTAGCGAGCTCATGTATGTAATCACCCGAGGAGTCCGACAGACATTCAGAGAGGACAGGTGGTCGGGGCTCTGTCTTCTCTAAAGAGGTTTGGACAGGGCCCGTCATGGAATCCCGTCGTCACAGTCAGTCAGAGTGCAAGTCTCAAGGATACGCTTGTACAATACTGTAGATTGGTCAAGTACCCGTCTGGTGACATTAGGATCATATCCACGGTATAAAAGGCGTTTGATGATTCTGACGCATATTCGATGGTTATGCTGCCTACCTTTGATCCTTCTAATTTTGTTTATCATATCACCATAAAAGACAGGTTGTGTAATACCCAAAGTAATGTACTCTGTTGCGTGTATAGATCCGAATTTTAAAAGAAGTTGACTGTAATTTTTGTAAAATTTAAATTTCCAGAAAGTCTTAACTAGTTTATGAAAGCGGAAATCTTGACCTAAAAGATTTTTGGTAATTTGTAAATTTCTACTGTGAAAATCCAAAATATCAGTACATGCTCTAGCGTACCGGATGAGCTGTGATATATAAATGCCGTATGACGGTAATCTTGGAACATCACCGTCAAGCCAGGGGAAATTTACAATGTTGAATCCAAAATCATCCCTTTTGTCATATACACTTGTATGAATCTTTCCGTTTACAATTTTGATATTTGTAAACGGTGTTTCTGTAAATATTATTTCATCCGAACTTCATAAAAGATTGATACATGTATTTACAAAAGTAAACCCAAACCCGTAAATTTGCATTTAGATAAAATAACAAGTAGATAAGATAAAACGCATATTTGAAATCAAGTTTTATTTCATTGAACGGGTATAGAATCCTTTCAATTTTGCGTTTAATTTGGTCAACCTCATATATCATTTAATTTCCATTGTTATTTTCAAGAATCGAAAATTCTGATTGGCTGAGAAATTTTGTTGATACATCGATCAACACAATTTTTCACGGAAGTCTTTTTATAGCACTATTTTTGGAACCGGGGGTCCTTCAACCACGAATAAATTCGTTGATGAAAATACAATTTGGTGATATTTGCTTATCATTTCAAGGGTACCATTTCTTTTCTACTTACTTAAATACTAACTGTGCATGTAGAATTTGCTTAAAGTGGTCCTTATTCCAAAGATATAGAGAGACGATCGTTCGCTGTTTAAATAATGGCGGCTGCCATAACTTGTTTTGGCAGATGTTTTACTGCGAAACCCTTCGAACTTACGAAATATAGTGCGGTGATTAATTGTTTTTAGATCCAAGAATGACGCGCATTGATGCAGTTTTCTCTCCAATTTTTAGGGTGATACCTACATCAACAGACAAAATTATAAGATTCATTTCTTAAATTAGTTTGATAAATCAAGACGAATTCCAAGAGCGATCTCTAGAACAAACTTTTAAGTTTATAATTTTGTTACAAATGCAAACATAGGTCCAGAATACTGGAGACAGTCAGCTATGAAGACAATACAGGAAGCCGTGCGCATGCAGAAAAATACAAACAAAGCAAAGAACGTGATACTATTCCTGGGTGACGGGATGGGAGTGTCGACATTGACCCCTGCCCGAATCCTTAAAGGTCAAATGAATAACAAGTCTGGAGAGGAAGAACATCTCACTTGGGATAAATTCCCCCATGTCGCATTTTCAAAGGTGAATATAAAATCTTTATTCGCGTAGGTCAATGCTTTCTTTTGAAAAAGCTTATTATTGGATGAGAGAGATTTTGAATTGTTTGAACAGTTCCCAAAATGAAAGAGGCGAATAAATGTAAAATTTCCCTAAGAGTTAGGTTTAAATCAAAGTTATATCGAGAAAGCTAATGGTTTGCTTTCTTGGGACTTTGATGTTTCTCTACAGCCATGAAATCTTTCGGATTTTCTTTTTATTCATATCGGTTTTCATTTAAAACTTTCGCCACTCTTACGTTGAAAGTGAAAGCTTTTATCAATTTGTGTATATGCTCAGGCATTTTTGTGAAATTTCTTCATATCCAAGAAAACAGTTTGTTTTCAATAATTAAATGATAAGAAATGAATCTTATATATTTCTTAATATCCTTGTTTTTTTTTTTTCATTAAAAACTAACCTGAAAAGCTTGAATGTTTTAAAATTCATTATCGACCCTTTTGTTTTTTTAAACTAAAACTATGGACGAGAATTATGGTCAGTGTAATGATTATAACAGACATACAACCAAGACCACCAAACGCCAGATTCTGCAGGAACGGCTACCGCCATTTTGACCGGCGTAAAAACCAATATGGGAATGTTAGGAGTCGATGCCAGAACTAAGGAAGGAGATTGCGCAAGCGCACAAGGGGCGGAAATCTACTCAATCGGCAAATGGTCGCTTGATCAAGGTAAATGTCTAACTCATTCGAAAACAAATTATGAGCTGTCAAATCGTGTTATCCAAAGTTTTTTTTATATAAAAAATGCAGTGATATTCTTTTATTTAAGGAAAGAAAATAGGCTTCATTTCGACTGCTCGAGTAACTCATTCAACTCCTGGCGCCCTCTATTCACATACACCACATCGAGACTGGGAAGGTGATGTCGATTTACCGAAAACCGGAGCCGAACAGTGCACAGATATTGCGACACAGCTCGTAGATAACAATACGGATATAAGCGTAAATATCGAGCATGATACATAGATCATCGATATTAAGTAAAACTTCATTTTAATAAACATCAAAGAAGTACCTATCAGTTATTCAGTCTCAAAGTCCAGAAGACAAGGCAAAATCATTAGACTTTCCATTGGAACAGTTGCGAAGCTCGGAATGAATAACATTCTGAAGTGAGAGCAGGTGCCCGGGGAGAGTCAGCGTCTCCTGATTGCATGCGACATCCGTCTCAACAGCTTCATGAAAACTTGTCAAATTCGGTGATTGTCTCGATGTACATTTTGATGTACATATCAGGTAAATATTTCTTGTTCGGTGATGACGACCGCCATTCAATCGCAATCAAGAATATCACTGATCATTCTGGAAAGGGGGTTCTGGTATTCTTTTATTATATCCCCATAGCGATCGATCGAAGAACTTTCTCAAAGATGGCTAATAAGTAGCTTACTTACTAGCCGTCTGGTTCTGACGATGAAATTTTCATATTTGGATCATGGTATCAGCTGAGAAAAAAAAACGCAATAAGCAGGAGAAGACGGAATGTTGCTACTCATGAAAGGGAAGTTAGTTAGTGGAAGCTGAAATCATCACGTTTATCATACAGTGAGGTGTTCAAATGGCCGTTGATAGACAATATGTCATCTATGTATCTGAAGGTTAAATTGAACTGAGATGCGACGTGCTTTCGCCCAGTCGAGAGCAAGGTCTGGATAAAGTCAGCTTCGTATGAATATAAAAATAAGTCCGCAAGCAGTGGGACGCAATTGGTACCAATTGGGATGCCAACGATTTCCTGGAATACGGTTCCTCCAAACACCACAAAAATATGAAATTATTACACACTAAATAAAGTTAAGGTGAACATGTTTTCACGGTGACAGCTGCCATGTACTCTTTGAGATCCATTAATTATTGTATCAATGCTATCTTTTCAGGTAATCATGGGCGGTGGTAGACGGTATTTTCTACCTTTTGATGTAGACGATTTTGAAAGGGGAAATAACTCCAAACTTGGTAGAAGAGACGGGCGCAATCTGATAACGGTAAAAATATTATTCATATATTGCTATTGTCTGTCTGTAATACATTTGATCGCAAACGATATGTCCAACAAGAATCCCTTTTTGTTTTAAAATGTTTGAACGATGTTATACAGTCTAACTCAGCTATATATGAATTTGATGTTAATATAGAAAATAATTTCTGAAGTACAATGAAAATCATTAATTTTTTTTGTCGAACCGTTCAATCAAAAGAAAAAAATCAAGACTTTAGTAAAGTATCATCGAGACATGAAACTGTTATTTAGATGTTTGTATATTGTTACTAGGATTGGCAAAACGAAAAGAAGGCTAGAAAACTGAAATACAAATTTGTGTGGAACGCAACGGAATTCCACAAGGTTGACCCTCAAACACTGATTATCTATTAGGTAAATATCAATGTTTCATTCATGCCTAGATGTTTGTATCTATTTCTCTATATGATTTTGACCTCAAATTCCATTGAAGGTTATATTCACGTATTCATTATTTTAGGTTATATGCATGACGATTGTGTTTGTTGATGTCCTTGTTGAATGTCCATTGTCTGTTGTTACGTTTACAAGAAAATAGTAACAAGTACTAATGAGTTAAAGAAGATCCTGACATAAATCTCAACAGCACTCACAATAGAGCACCAAATTGAGCATCGACGGACCCCTAGAAAGCTAGAGGTGGGACCAGGTGCCTGGGAGGAGTAAGCATCCCCTGTTGGCCAGCCGCACCCGCCGTCGATGTTCATGCACGAAAATAAAAACACAACATAAAACACATGTATTACACTGTCTGAGGTTATATCTATATAGAAAGTGCTACGGCGACCATATCACACCATATCTGGCTTCTTTAACTAGAAAAACAAACTGTCCACTTCTGCTGTCAGGAAGCGGCGCACTACACTTCGAGAATAACTAGCTTCTGATGTTATGTTTGCGGACGTTAATACTGATGTTACGGTCGCTAACTGAGTCTTTCTGGCGATGTTTTTGTGAATATAAAGTGAAATGTAACGTTAGCAACGTCAAAGCCAAGTATGTTCTCGTTTTGCAGTCGTAACTAAGAGGCAAACAACCAATGAAATATGACGTTATATAGGGACATTTCGCTAAACTTGCATGTTTCGGATAATGAATTGGGTAGGGTCTATTCCGGGGCATAATTAAATAAAAAGTAAGGCCATACTTTATCTCCTAAACTATATATTTGAAAATGTTATGTGTCCATGGCGCCATTGACAATGAACGTCGTTTTGCATAATGTGGCCTTTAGTCCCCATGCTTTTTAAGTGTTGTCTTTCATGTTTTATTAATGTTTTGCATGCATTATACACAGCCAATTGTTCCTCACATGAAATTCATATGAAATTTACATGAAATTTACGTAAAAATTCACATGAAATTTATGTGAAATGAGCACGAACATGAAATGTACATGAAAATTTTCACATGAAATTCATGTGAAGTTTCTGACATGAATTGCATGTAAAGTCAATTTTGCATGAATGTCACAAGAAAAATTCATGTAAAATTCATGTGAAGTAAATTTATGTGAAATTCATGTGAATTTTTTTTCACATGAATTTTATGTAAAATTTATATGAAATTCACATGAACTTTCACGTGAAATTTACATGATGCTCATTTTATATGAATTTCATGTGAGGCACAATTGGCTGTGTAGTTAGTATATTGAACGTTCTCGTTTTGGCCGTTTAATTGTTGACGATGTCGTTATATATTCTGTCCCATTTTTCTTGTCTCAAGGCTGTGTTTTGTCGTACTTATTGAATTTTCTGATAGTCCCGTGTACTTATCATTTAGATAATGTGCAAATCAAGGTCAGGACAACTAGAAATCTACATATGACACATCAAAGTTGTTTGAATAAACGTGAATCGGTTCATTAATTTTTTAAGCAGGTCAAATGTCCAGATGATGATGATGATGATGATGATGATGACGACGACGACGACGATGACGATGACGATGATGATGATGATGGTGGCGATTTTTAATCATTTGGATATCGTCTCATGTTATAATGGTCAAGGAAATCCAACACTCTTGTCTGCAGATTTTTTTTTCTTGGGCGGGGGGGGGGGGGGGTACAAGGAAAGTCTCATCATGGCTTACGAGGAAATACCGGGTACTCGGATAGAGTTTCCGTCTTAAGTTTTATTCGGTTAATGTTCCGATTAACCTCCTCAGCCAAAATATAATGGTTAATTGGAATGTAATTAACTGCTACGAATATCCAGAACTTAGGACACCTCAACGATGACATTTGAGTTTATTATTTTGCTACATGTGATCTTTATTTCTTGTCTTCTACAAGAAAGGTTTGGATCTCCAACAGGACTCTGTTGCAGCACCCTCTGTAAAACACGGACCCAAATGCAAATTGACGGAGTGGATGCGCACAACGAGAAGCTGGTTACCCAATTGCAACGTTCTTGAAGGATGCTAGGTATGAAAAAGGTAGGAGATCTCCAACAAGACCCCGTTGCAGCGTCAACAGCAAAACACCCGATGCAAAAACACAAAAGACGAGTACAGCAAGACACGGAAAAGAGACACACGACATGTAAACATCAAACACAAAAGACTACACATAAACCGACGAGACCAATGGACGGCTATTTGTCACGCAAGTAGCAAATGGTATGGTTATCCTGGATTACGTGCGCACAACCCTCTCACTTCTCCAATTACCCAGAGGTCTCGAAGAACGTACAATTGTGGTGTAAAACAACCTCCTCACTGTAAGATGACCTCACACAAACTAGACCGTGAAACGTTGAGGCCCCAGAAACACAGATGAATATGAAAATGGATATAAAAAGAGTGCATGCGTAATACAGTCTGTGATCTGCCGGCTTTAGCGAGCTAATGTATGTTATCACCCGAGGAGTCCGGCTGACATTCAGAGAGGACAGGTGGTCGGGGCCATTTGAGGTACATGTATTAGGTATCCGATCTTCTACAAATGACGACATTAAAAAGACAGTAAAACGCAGGGGCCAAAGAATACGATAACCGAATATATAAATATATATCAAACGAATGTAAGCAAAGAGTCCGTGTTATGCAAGCTGAAGCGAATTTTTGCATGCAATTAACCGGGGATTCCGATCGACTTTCAGAGGGTGCAGGTGGCCAGGTCCTGTCTTCGTTTACGAGATTTGTATAGTGCCTTTCATGGAGTTCCGTTATCACAGTCAGTCAGTGGGCAACTTTAAGGAATCAGAAGATACACGGAATTCGGTGTTGAAGGGTCAAATACTATCCAAGGGGCCCTGCTGGTGACACAAGGATAATATCCATAGTATGCATATGTCAAACAAGCTAGCACTCCTTACGGAGTGAGACAGTCTTTCCGCGTAGAAAAATTGACACAGACTGACAAACAAATTAACTAATACATGTATATCTTTATCGACGGGCAAAATCATTCCTACTTCTGCGTATCCTGCCTTGCCTGTTGTATAAAGAATGTGACACACATCGTATTTAATTAAACAGAATCAAAAGTGCAATATTATTCATTTGAATTGAATAAACATGAAATTAATATGAATGAATAAATTGTGATCTTCTTTTATTTCGTTATCTCAGGACTATTTGAGAGTAGTCACATGCAGTTTGAAGCCGATCGTACGGACCCAAAATACGAAACTGCCGGAGAACCTTCCTTAGCGGAAATGACTGAAAAAGCTATCCAAATTCTTCGTAAAGATTCGGATGGATTTTTTCTCTTTGTCGAAGGTTGCAAGATTTTGTTTTTGATTGAAAGATAGATGTAAACAGATTGAACTCAAATTCGTGTCAAATGAGTTCAACAAAATCTGAAAAAAAAACCCATTGATGAATAATACGAAGGTGTTCCAACTCTATACCTTCTTGAAGAAAATTTCAAAATAATTTATTATGCACCAAACACATGTTACGGATATCAAATCCTCATCAATGATGTTTCCAGCCAAAGTAATTTTAGACACAGCCGAAATTAATTTCAGTAGTGCCCTCTGGTTATGTTTTTGAAGTTTTTGTGCAAAGAGTGCACGGCTCCAACTTTCCTGTAGGGTCGATTAAGTAGCGATGATATTAAGATATATTTTGAAATTTTGCCATATAACTTTCTGAGTACTTTTTATTGCACTGAAAAGGAAGAGAGGATCTCCAACAAGCCTGGTTGCAGCACCGACAGCATAGCATCAAAATATCCTAAAGCAAAAATACAGGGAGAATAGCAAAAAAGAGACACTAAAGGGTCATTGGAACGATTTAACACTAAACATTAAAACACTTCATTAAAGAAAACTTCACATAAACCAACGAGACCAATGGGAAATCGGCACAGACTTCCAAATGCAGGACGGCCATTTGCTACGTCAGTAGTGTCCTATTTGAAAATCCGCATCATTTTCCAGCAAATGATGCGGATATCCGAATTTTGTACATATTCAAACTTGTCCAGGTGCACACCGGTGTTGAAGAATGAACAATAATTGTTATTTACATGTATAATAGCCTCTTCGAGTCATAGTAGAAGATGAAAAGAAACGCGAAAAGAAACGGAAAAATATCTAACAGGACTTGATTGAATGACGAAGAACATACGAAGGCGGAATCGAGATATGGGTCACGTCGTTGTTGTCAATGTGTCATTTTTCTTTAAATCCTTACGTTACAGTTTAGTTAGCCGTACTGTACTTATATGCATGGGAACTGTCCCTTCCCCCTTGAAAAATGTTCTAGATTTGCGCATGAAACCCACCGAATGGGGGCGGACAGGGGGTACTTCTCTCTCACCTCCAACCACCTCACCCCCTCCCCATTCTTTTCACCCTTCCCTTCCCCTCCGGCCCCCTTCGTCCCTCCTCCCGCCCCCTTCTCTGCCTCCTCATGCCCCTTCCTATCCCTCCCTCCCTCCAATTTTTCCTCCTTCCCACCCTCCTCCCTCCTCCCGCCCCCCTTCCTCCTGCCTCCCTTTCACCCTGTCCACCCCCTCACCGAAGGCTAACTAAGTAGAAAAGCGACATTTTCAGTGAGAACAACTATAGAATTGGAAAAATTTGTTGAAAAGTTATCTATGGATATTAAAATAGAAAAGTAAAAGTTTGATCTATCGTAGGTGCAAGGATCGACCATGGTCACCATGAAACCCGGGCATACAAAGCCCTCCGTGACACAATCGCCATGGAGGAAGCCGTGGCCAAAGCCGTAGAAATGACCAGTGAGCAAGACACACTTATTGTAGTGACCGCTGATCACTCACATGCTTTTTCTATGGGAGGATATCCTAGTAGAGGAAATCCAATCATGGGTAAATTATATTTCAAGATGCTTGGAATTTTGTAAAGCAGACGCTTTAATATTCCTTGTGCAAATGTTCATAAGACATAGTGAAACAACGCTACCTTGATGCGACTGATGCAACTATTCCTTTGGTAGTTTTACATGCAGAAAATTATAGCTGTCTTTATGAAATCTTATTTAAGATTGATTTTCTAAAAATGCGCTATTCCTTGCACTAACGATGTGTCAGAGGCATCTCTTCTGACAATTTATATTATATGATATACTGGGGGGCCAAAAGTGTCAAATAGTGTGCCCCTCTTCAAAAATCTGCCACTTCGGAACCGCTGCATGGAACTGAAATCTAATTGTATCTATACAATCCACATAGATGGGTTTTCAAAAATTGTGTTCGGCATAAAGATCCGACAAATGGAAATTGGCACGTTTTTTACGCCTTTTTGCACTTTTTTTCGAATAACTCAATAAAGGTATGTTTTTATGCTCTCATTTAGTGCAGTTTTATCACATTTATGTAGTACAATGCTTTGATACTGATTTTGTGTGAAATTTCTTCTAATTCTAATTATTTTTTCTCTATTGTAAAAAAGTATTTGGGGGTTTATTAATACATTTTCAACTTCTCCTCTGGAACCACTGGGCTGATTTTGATGAAACTTAGTACACATGATGTACTTTGTTTCACGTTTAAAAAATTGGCTTTGGAATTCAGATACGTTCAGGGCAGGTTCCAGAGAGCGGTCAAAAGTGTCAAATGATGTAGCCCTCTTCAAAAATCTTATTCTTCAGAACTGCATCTATAGATGCAATCTTCTAGATTGGTCATTAAGAATTGTGTTCGGTATGAAGAACTGATTAATATAATAAAAATCGATATGTTTTTATTGAAGAGGAATTAGGGTCACAATGCTATTTGGCTTGCTTACATGCTTCGTGCTATGTTGCTACAATTAATTTTTGATAATTCCATGTTCATTTGTCTTGCTTTCATTTCAAATTGACTTTATTTCATTTGTCTTTCTTCTTTATGCGTTGTTGCTTCCGTGCATTTAACATTTGTCCTTCGTCAATGCATAATTGTCGTTATAACATTCGTTATAACATCTTTCATTCTGTCATCATTCTTTCGTTCTAATGTCATTATTGCTTCGTCAATGCTAACCTCAATTTTGATACCAGGTGGCGCTCCGTTTGTGTCCGCTCCTTGAAATAAACTTTGAGAGGTCCCCTATTGCAGTACTCATCGTTCGACAATTGAGTTATGAATAGCGCACAAAAAGCATAAGACGATTGATGAGGCTAAATATTTGGAAATAAAAACATTAAATGATAATTATTTGGGTTTTTGTGTTCAACGATTCGAAAGGTTTCATGGCACGATGATAAAAAAGATCAAAAATTAAAGGTACAAATAGTCTAACAGGAATTAAACTGTCAATAATGAAGTTTTACCGTAAATAGCTTTTAAGTAATACCATTTGAACATCTATATATTACCTGCATAAAACATCTCTCACATTTTTGTTTTATAGACGTTTTCACTCTCTCATACACACGATTTCGGTAAACTTCGGAAATTGTTATTTGCAATACAGTATATTGGAATATGTAACCTTTTCTAAGGTCAAAGTGAACACGCTACCACGATCACCCAATCGCTTGAATGAACTTCACATCGCGGGATTACTACGAAACATGTAGTAAACCACGTATAAATTCTTTTTGAAATTCAAAAAAAAAAACTAACTCGCTAATATTTCATTAATTGCAAATAAAAGGTTGATATCATGTATAGATATCATGTTCCATTCAAATAGCCATGCATTTTGAACGTTGATAATCAAACACTTTCAAATGACTAACAACTAAATATAATTTCTCGCGTTTGAGGAACGAATTAGAGAGAAATTATTTTCCTATTCGGTTGTCAATTCAAGTGGTTCTCATCGAACACTTGTTTGTTCTATTCGAACACTTCTTTGATTCAATTCGAACACTCATTGAATCTATTAATACACCACATGTTCTAATCGAACACTACCTCATTTAAATATCACGAGCTATGTAAATTAAGCTCGGTAATATATACTACGTGGTGAGTAGTGCATATCAGTTTAGGACGACGCAGTACGTACGACATGGACGAGGTTGGGCCGTCTGCTCTTGATCAAATTTTACATAAAATCGCCGAACACAAAGAAGATATAGACAGAACAGTGAAGAGTCGTTTCCTCGAATTGCGTCAAGAATTTCAGGGGGCAACATCGTCCGTTTGTAAGGATATCAAAAAGCTGAAAACTGACAGTACAGTTACTTGGAAAAGTGAAGGTAATAAGCAACAATTTGAACCTAACAGTAAAGTTTCCGACTGCATTACGCAAGCTATTTGGGCTCTTGAAAACTCTAAACTTGATCATTGTAAGGAGCTCTTGTTAGAGGCAGTAGAAACTTGCAACCAGAGAAATAAGCTTGTCAAACTTGCAGATCAATCTTCCTGTGGTTGGTCGACCGTGAAGAATTATGTCACTAATCCACTGGCTGACGACTCGGACGATGAGAAAAGAATTTTAAAAGCTGAGAGCAAAGCTCAGAGAGAAAAGAAAGAGAAACAAAAGCAGAAAAGTAAACAAAAGCCTCTGTATAATAGATCTACTAGTACTTTCAGCAATAATCCTGGCTATCCTTTTCCGCCTATTGGACCCACGCTATTCATGTTCCCAGGACATATGCAGCCCTTTCGAGGATCGGCTCCACAGTTTGCCCCCAGAGTACAAGGACCATGCTTTCACTGTGGGAAGGCAGGCCATTTCCGGAGAAACTGCCCCCAACAGCAGAATACACAAGGAGGGAAGCAGTAAGGCTGAATGTAAAGAACAGTTCTTGAAAGATGAGTATCAGTTTTTGAATTTACAGTATGGTTTAAAAAATGAATTGACGTCAGATGTTTATGAATATGAACAAGGGGATAAAGATATTGTGGTATATGGTAGGTTGAAAGATAGTATCCAATTTTGGGAAGGTATAGGTACTAGTGATTTTATTTTGGATACCATTAGGTATGGTTATAAGATTCCCTTTTTGTCATTCCCTTCCCCTGTGTTATTACGCAATAATTTGTCGGCTTTGAATGAGGAGAAATTTGTCTCTGAGGCTGTGTTAGATTTGGTGAGAAAAGGTCTTGTTTCCGAGAGTGATTCTATGCCTTGTGTTTGTAATCCTTTGACATGTTCAATTGGAAGCAGTGGTAAAAAGAGATTGATCTTAGATCTTAGAGAAGTTAATAAATACATTTGGAAACAAACAGTCAAGTACGATGATCTACGTACAGCGCTTCTTTATGTAAGTAAAGATTCTTGGTGTTTTAAGTTTGACATTCATAGTGCTTATCACCATGTAGATATATTTCCCGATCATCGTAAGTATTTAGGTTTCTCTTGGGTTTTTAACGGCAACTTGAAATATTTTTATTTCAATGTTCTGCCGTTTGGTTTGACTTCTGCCCCATATATCTTTACGAAACTTACTCGTCCTCTTATTGCTAAGTGGCGGAGTGAGGGTAAAAGTATCCTTATGTATTTGGATGATGGATTCTCTTGTCATTGTGATCAGAACATCGCTAAATCATGGTCTATACAGGTAAAAGAAGATTTGGTTTCGTCCGGTTTTGTACCAAAAGCAGGTAAATCCATGTGGGCTCCTGGTCGACATTTATCTTTTCTTGGTGTAGATTTGGATACCGAGAGTGGTATGTATATGATTACACAAAATCGTATCGAAAAAGCATTGACCACGATTTCTGAAATAAAGAGCTATATCAGTAGAAATTTGAATGTTCGTGTCAGACGTATAGCTAGTTGTGTTGGTCAAATTATTTCAATGTCTGTTGTCTTAGGGGGCATAACTCAGTTGATGACAAAGTCTCTTAGCTTAGATATATTGAAAGCTGATAACTGGAATAGTTCTATTTATATGTCAGATGAAAGTTTAGAACAGCTAATTTTTTGGGAGTCTAATTTCAGAATTTTGAATTTCAAAAGTTTTCAGACTTCTCTTGGTTGCAATAGAATAGTTTTTTCGGATGCAAGTAGTTCAGGCTTTGCCGGGTATTGTGTTCAGATAAGAGATAAGTTTGTACATGATATGTGGACACAAGATGAATCATTTCGTAGTTCAGCATGGAGGGAATTAACGGCTATAGACAGAGTTTTGGAACAAATGAAGGAGTTACTAAGTGGTCAAAAGGTTAAGTGGTTTACCGACAATCAATCTGTTGAAAAGATAGTATGCAAAGGTAGCATGAAGTCAGATTTACAGTCTGTTGCAATACACATATTTCATATTTGTTTAGAGAATCAAATTCAAATTGAAGTCCAATGGGTTCCGAGGCTTTTGAATGAAAGAGCTGATTTTTTGAGCAAAATTGTAGATTATGATGACTGGTCAGTATCAGATGCTTTGTTCAATTATGTCGCCCATTTTTGGGGTCCCTATGATCTAGATCTTTTTGCCAGTTATTACAATGCAAAACTGACAAGATTTTGTTCAAGATTTTGGAATCCCAATGCATATGCTATAGACGCATTTTCAATAGATTGGAAGGGTTTTAATCTTTGGATTCTACCCCCTTTGCATTTAGTTGCACGTGCAATTTTGTATTTGGTACAGTGCAACGGATATGGCACATTAGTGGTACCAGTGTGGAAGTCTGCGGCTTTTTGGCCGGTTTTATGCTCCGATCTTGTATCTAAGAATATTCGTGGCTATATTCAGTTACCAAAAAACAAATATTGTTATGTTCCTGGAAAATTTAAGTCTGGCCTTTTCGGGAAAGAAGATTTAATGTTTCAAATGCTTGCAATTCTACTTGACTGTAGATAAAAATAAAAATTAAAGGTTACATGAATTTTCATAGCATGTTGTATATAAATATTAAGTGGTTTTATTAGAAAATGTAACTGTTTAATTGATTTTTTTTTTTTTTTGTTAATTGGCATTTTATGCATTTTGCATAATTTGGCTTTTATAGCTTTTTGGAACTTGAGTTCCATTGATTAATGATATTAAAATTCAGCTGAATGCTTTTTGCATTATGGGCTTTTACAGCCTGCGAGGACTTTAGTTCCTGTTGAGGTTTTTAAAACCTGTTTATTTGAATATTTGAAATATATTTAAACTGTATTTATTTTGTGCAATATGGAATAGTTAAATTGTATTTGTTTTGCACATGGAATATTTAATTTCTTTTGGATCAATACGTCTGCTTTTGCAGAAGTTTCAGAGTAATAGTGATGTATCTCCAAACATGAGACAGAATTTTGATGCGATGGCCAAACTGCTTTCTGCTGCCAGGGCTGATGCTACAACAACAAAATACTACAACAGTTTACTGAAATGGAAGAAATGGGCAGTTTCTCAAGGTCTGTGTGAATCTGATATTTTTCCTGCAAAATCTATTCATGTTGCAATTTATCTTACATGCTTAGCACAAACACATTCATCTTTAGGATCTCTGAATGATGCATTTTATGGCATTCGATGGGCTCATTTTACTGTTGGTATAAAATCGCCAACTGATGATTCTATTGTTTGTAATATTTTAGAAGGTGCAAAGCGTTTGATGTCAAAGCCTATTTGTAAAAAAGAACCCATTTCTCAGTCAGACTTATTACAAATGTTCAATAAACATTTTGATGAAAGTAATTTGTATTCTCAAAGGATTATTTCTATGTGTCTGCTAGCTTATGCTGGATTTCTCAGATCTAAAGAACTTATAAACATAAGAAGATCTGATGTTAATATTTTCAAGGATTATATGGAAATTTTCATTGAATCTAGTAAGACTGATATATACAGAGATGGTGTCAAAGTTGTTTTGGCCCGTTTAGATTCGCCTTTATGCCCTGTATCAAATTTTGAAAGATATTGTAATCTTGCAATTATTTCAGCACATTCGGACGAATATGTGTTTCGTGCTCTGAGCAAGACTGGAAATGGTTACAAACTACGTAGTGTTAATAAACCGCTAACGTATACGAGAGTGAGGGAAGTCTTTTTTCAAGCATTCGATGGAATTGTTCCAGATATTCGTCGCTATGGACTTCATAGTTTAAGGTCAGGAGGTGCAACAGCGTCTGTTTCACATGGGATTCCAGATAGAATGTTTAAAAGACATGGACGATGGAGATCGGAATCTGCCAAGGACGGTTATGTGAAGGATTCCCTCGATGACAGGCTTTTTGCTTGGATTGTAACCTTTCGTATTATTATGATTGTTTCTTTTCAGAGTAAATATAAAAATTTTGACATTTTATTTTGAGATGTAATCTTGATGACTATTTTTCATTTCATATTGACTTTTTTGAATTTAGATCACAACTTTGATTTAACTTTCATATTATATAAATGCATCAATTTCTTTGCCCGTTCTTTGTTGTTTAGTGCTGCGTCGTTGACTAACGGCAACAAGGTGTTGTTATTCTTTTAATGGTATTAAGGTGTTGTCATTCTTTGAATGGTATTAGAAAGGAAATATAATTTCTCGCGTTTGAGGAACGAATTAGAGAGAAATTATTTTCCTATTCGGTTGTCAATTCAAGTGGTTCTCATCGAACATTTGTTTGTTCTATTCGAACACTTCTTTGATTCAATTCGAACACTCATTGAATCTATTAATACACCACATGTTCTAATCGAACACTACCTCATTTAAATATCACGAGCTATGTAAATTAAGCTCGGTAATATATACTACGTGGTGAGTAGTGCATATCAGTTTAGGACGACGCAGTACGTACGACATGGACGAGGTTGGGCCGTCTGCTCTTGATCAAATTTTACTTTTTATTCAATTTTTCCTTTCATGGATTGAACGCATAATCACGTTGTTAATTAAAGTGCTGCGTCGCTGACTAACGGCAACAAGGTGTTGTTATTCTTTTAATGGTATTAAGGTGTTGTCATTCTTTGAATGGTATTAGAAAGGAATAGTGTATGACGGCTTGAATGGGAGGCAGTTAATTTGTAATCTGCTGTACACATATGCGTTTGTTTACCAAATCTGAAAATTAACCTTTCTTTTGTTATGATTTTTTGATCGTTTTTTGTATTTGATTTAGACTGTGAATATATATATTATATAAACACTATTAAAATTACTGTGGATATATATACACGTCAATCTTATATATATAAATCTCATAGATATAGATAAATAAATAAAAGAGAACTACACAATGTACATGTACACACTGTAGATCCCTTTATAGCTAATTTTCCCTCATACTCGTCAGAGTTTTAATTCCACGGTCGTCTTCTAAGCTAGGTCTCTATAACTTCGTAATACCAAGCCAATACTATTTGTTCATTACATTTCTCTTTTCAGATTTTGATAACACCGGTTGTCGATTCATTTTCGTCCAACGTGTGATCCGTCTGCCATGTTCTTTTGTTTTGATACAGTACTAGCCTTATGCAAATAAGTGCATACACGGTTTCGCAATCGGTCTTCTACGGAGAAAAGTAGGTTATATTAGGTTACCCATTTTATAAACAATAATTGATCATAGCTCGGTAGTGAGGGCATATGTGACTATTGTAACCAGCCAGTTTCTAATTTCTAAGCATGATAGACTCGTTTGCGTTAAAATTTTGACAAAATTAGTTGATTCATGGATTGATCTTGACAAGACCTAGGGTAACTTTAAGAGCTTACATATTAAATAACATTTTATTTTTATAAATACCCCCAATTTTTCTACATCCCCTACTTTGGCAGATGGACAAGGTGTCATGTATTACCATTAGGTACCCTCTCCCTAACTATAACAGTATGTAACGTTCATGATTACAATCGGCATAGGGGGGGGGGGGGAGTTTACTTTTTACACAGAATGAGCAATCCAATGAATGCTTGTGTCGCCTGCGAAGTTTCTTATTTTTTTAAAGTGAATCAAATATGTAGGTCAAGGTCACTTGGCTCGAAATTATTGGTATAAGTAGAACAGCCTTGTCAAATGAAATTCACATGTGAAATATCAGACCTTTTAATTACCGATTAAAAGATATGGTCCATCTCAAATTTTAAGAAAAGTGGGTCAATCATCTAGGTCAAGATCCTGTAGCATCATATCCCAGCCATCTTTCTACGTCTTTCGGTATATTTTGGACTATATTTTCATAGTTTTGGTCATATTTCATTTTTTGGATTAAGGGTCAATGACAAGGGTTAAATACCCGAAACAAGCATGATGTTAAATTATCTGCTTTTAAATGATGCTAATGAATTTGAAGACGTTGAACATCACTACGTAATAAACATTGGTAACATGATAAAGGTATCATCATTAGTAATAAATTTGAAGACGTTGAACATCACTACGTAATAAACATTTGTTACATAATAAAGGTATCATCATTAGGAATATATTTGTGAAATATTAAAGCTGTAACACGTACCAATCAAAAGATTAAGCAAGTCTTAATTTCTTTTTTAATCTAGGTCAAAGTCATTAGGTAAAAAAATATGATATATGTAGAAAGGTCGTGTCAGAAGGATGACACATGCATTTGAAATATCAAAGTCCTGTCGCAAAAGTTATAAGCTGTGACACCCGAACTATGACAGATAGACATACGGAGAAAGTGATCTATAAGTGTCGCTATGCTTTACGGATGACACAAATATGACACAATGAAAAAGGCTGCACATACCCTCTTCCGGGATTCGAACCCACTCGGATAGTTGTAAAAAATGAAGATTGAAAGACGAACTTTTTCCTACTATGCGGCGCTATAGTATTGTGTTATGAAAAACAAATGCATACAAAAGCAAATATTTACTAATTCATGATAGCATATTTTTCAAATATTTATCTACTTCTGTCCTCTCGTGCGATAATCTAACTTAATTTTCGAACGATACAGTATACCTTAGTATCTAATGTAGAAGAGATTTCAAACGACATGGTTTATGTGTGGTATTTTGTGTTTCATGTTTCCATCATGTCAGTTGGTATTTTGGGGTTTTGCTGTGTGTGCTGCAGCCGAGTGTTGAAGAAGATCTCCTCCTCTCTTTTACGTACCGATCGGTCAACAAATATCACTGCTCAGGGCTCTGATTGGCTGACACACTTTCAACTTCTCCTCTGCAACTCCTGCACAGAATTTCACGAAACCTTACAGGAAGCAAGTGCCCATCGTTCTCTACTAAGTTTGTGTTTTTCATGCCCATCGGTGAGCAAATATGGTCGCCGAGGGTTCTCATTGGCTAATACGTTTTTGACTTCTCCTCTGCAATCGCAACACAAAAATTTACGAAACCTTACAGGAAGCAATTACTCAGTGTCCTCTACCAAGACTGTGTTTTTCGTGCTGATCCTTAAAAAAAATATTGCCACCGAATGCTCTGTTTTGCTGACGCAATTTCGACTTTTCCTCTGCAACAGCTGCACAGAATTTCGTGAAACCTTACAGGAAGCAAGTACTCGAGTCAAGGTCATCTACCAAGTTTGTGTTTTCGTACCAAACGGTTAACAAATACGGCTACCAAGGACTCTGATCACCTGACGCAACTGCTACATAGAATTCACGAAATCTTACAGGAACCAAGTACTCAAGGACCTCCACCAAATTTCTCGCTATCATTCTTTTGTCTGAAACTAAGGTGAGGGATATGGCCCCCTCGGGCCTCTTGTTTAATTCACTTAATTTCCTATGGTGACGCCAGAGAGATTTTTCGCGGCGAATTTGTTGGATCTGTCCTTTCCTTCTTCTAGAAAGTCGTCGGGATATGGTACCACTGGAGGGTCGTTGTCCGAGGCTTACATATCTGCTGGTTCTTCATCTCCAGAAATTTCTGTCAAGAAGGCTGAACTCTGGCAGAGTTCGATATACTTCAGGGGGGGGGGGTAGATTTCACTTTCGTCATTTTACAACACTTTCATACTCATATCAGGTTTGACGGACTGGGATGGAAAACCAGACTACGACAGTGACAATCACAACTTCACAACACTAGTATATGGTAACGGTCCAGGCTATGAAGATCATTATTTTCGAAACAACACTAGATTGAACTTGACTGAAGAGCACTTGTGTAAGTTTTTTTATCGATATAAATTTTGAAATATGGAGAAACCAATAACTACATGGAGAGCTCGAAATATTAATAACTTTTCACAATAAGCAAATAAATAAAATTTGAATGATTTTTGGAAGGTGACTGTCTGACTTTACATGTATTTATTGAAAGAAAACTTACATTTTTCAAAAACGAAATGGTTTAATTGACAGGTCATGTTGGACGTATTTTGATTAAAGGAGGGGATCTCCATCGTGACTCGGTTGCAGCACCAGTAAAATCACGAATATGAAAAATGTTCAATAGAAAATAGAAAGTATAGAAGAATTGTAAATAATAATCATTAAATGTGTTTATATGACCTAAGTATATTACACAGCCGTGTGCTCGAAAATGTCGTGATTTTTGGTTTTATATTTGATTTTCATTTATTGATAGTTGTTTATTGTTACACCATGAGTATTTCGTGCCGGAAAACTACATATAAGTGACTGAGAAGTACGAAATAAGACCGTTTTCAGTTTCCTAATTGCGGAATTTGCCGATTTTATTTATATAATAACCTCATAGTTAATTCTTCTTATCCAATGTTGACATGAAAAGGCACAGAAGCATAATAAACATAAAAAATGTGCGAAATAATGCATTTTTGTGCATTTTCATTCGATATTCGACGTTTTCCGTCATCAGTACCCCCACCTCTTCAACCCGTAGTTATAACATTTCTCACCACATTTATCTATATAAAATACCTACTAGGAATCTTATAATACTTTACATTTTTATCCTGACCATTTTTTTCAACATTGGAAAGACAGAGCACGAGAAATAATCGATTGATTTCAAGGACAAATCTAGCCCTTATCTTAACAGTTCCTATCGCTATCAGTGACTATGTCCTTTAGGATAATGTTAAAGTGTCAAACTAATGATTTACATTCCATCGTTATATGTAAGAACTATGAAAGTTTCGGATATCGGCCTAGAAAAATTGTAATTCTTATTTAATTTCATAGATAACGGGAACCAGCCTAACAAAGAATATCGTCAAATGGCGGCTTTTCCTTTAGGATCTGAGACACACGGCGGAGAAGACGTAGGTATATTTGCACGAGGTCCATGGTCCCATCTCTTCCACGGAGTACACGAGCAGAATTACATTACACACGTCATGGCATTTGCGTCATGCGTAGGAGAGTATAAACGTGGGTACAATCCCGATTGTCCAGCATTCTAAAAGGTTATATAACAATTGTTCCAGAATTTTGTCATCTTATTGGAGCCACAGTCTTTTTAAATAGAATTAAATAAAACTCAGATTATTCTTTTGTTGAATTTTCATATCTTAGAAAAGAGAGGATGTCCATCATCACTCTCTAGCAGCACCCACAGAAAAAAAAATCAACGAAACTTCACAATCGAAAAAAACGTGGTCAGATTTAGTGTTTATTTCGATATCTAGTTTAAATCGATTTTATCTAGTATATAACTTATACCTTATGTGAGACATATTGTTTTTTCCCCTCATTGACATTAATATTGAAGGAATAAAAATATTATTTTAAAAATAAAAAAATGTTTTTGAAATAAGATTTCCACGTTTCGGGCACCGTGTGCAAGAAACTGAAATGAGATTAGCATTACTCTGGTTTTTTTTTCAAAAGAGATGCGTTGATAGCATAGAAAGGAGGGGATCTCCAACAACACCTAGTTGCAGCATCAACAGCAACAGCATGTCATAGAAAATAAGGTAAGCCTAATATTTTACGGAAAATGTTAAAATTAATAAAAACACTTTGACATTTCCAATGATTGATTCCCACTTATATAACCGTCAGTCTCACATTCCTTACAGACATGAGCCACAAAAGTGTACATATACACGTATCGTCAATAGATTAACTACAAAATATAGCATGTTTCCATTTCGTTGTTGTTGATTTTACGTATTGTAAGACCTAGAAGATTCAATTACACCCAAGGATGCCACTGCTTTTACCGACCTCGTCACTATTAATATGGACAGCAACCAGGGATAGACCAAAAAACTATAACAGCCAAGAAGAAATTTATCCAACATGCACATCCAATCATCTTCTATTGGACCAAGCAACAATTTGACCAGAAGTTTTGAGGTTGTTTGATACGACAAAAACGCCAAATTGATGACGACGATGGCAGATTTGAGGAGGTATATTGCGTAATTACACACTTGGTTAACAAATTCTTTGTTTGGGTTTGTTTTTAAATTACATATTTGTAACTACGCAAAGTAATTTTTTTTCTATCAACAAAAATAATTTCTATGAGACTTTGAAACATTCATTTCTTAACGCTTGAACTAATTTCTTTGTGACGTCAACTTATTTAAATTTTTATAAATCTGATTCTATCAAAACAATTTTGAAATGCAATGTAATTACAAATGGTAAAGATGACAACAAGCGTGCTTAAATTAATAGTAGAAATACTCTGTGTATCCGGATAAGTGGGATGGTTGTGCGCGCGTAATCCGTATAACCACACAATTTGCTAATATATAGCAGATGACCGTCCAAAGTCGGTGCCGGGTGCACATTGGTCTCCTGAATTTTGTGTGTTGTCATTAATGTTCGATGTTTCTGTACGTCAGTTTCGATTGTCTTGTATGATGTTCTAGTGAATATTGTAGTATCATTTTTGTGGTTTGTAGTTTTGTCTGATGTCATTTACGTATTACTTTCTTGTGGGTTTGTCTCGCTTGGTGAGTGAGGGTGGTCATGCTGGAGATCATCTCCTTTTCTTGAATTCTGGTTTTGAATCTTGTGTTTGACTTTCATTTATAGAATCAGTGTCTGAAATTGTGTTTTGTGACGGGTATGCAACACAAATCAATTACATTTATCGTTCATATAATGCGCGTTAGCGCATTATATACGATAAATGTAATTGATTTGTGTTGCATACCCGTCACAAAACACAATTTCAGACACTTATTCTATATATATGCGCCACTATTAATAGTGAACAAAAAAATCCTGTCATGAAACCCCCTGTTTCTATATTTAGAGCTGGAATGTGTATCTAGGTCGCCGGGTGGACGATTTTAGGACGGAACAGCCGACATGTGCAGATAAATTTAGAACAAAGACAAATCATCACTTTTCAATAATTCATTCGACTCAGTTTAATATATTTTATGTTAACAATGCTAGAAATAATAAAAATAACATAAAAGTTCTAAATTTGAACATGAAACTGACAATCCATCTAGGGACTACTTTCTTCGCGAACGTTTGTCCGTATTGTGTTATGCGCCCCTGGCCCAGCTGATAGCGCGGGTCGTTCAAAACATGTGTACTCGAGGATTAGAATGTGAATCACTTTCCAAATGTGAAGTTACAGTTATTGAACACCGAGTTGGACAAAAATCCAGAGCTGTGATTTAATGCCCGGACATCAAAAGCCATACTGTGTCCATTATTGCTCTGCTGGTGAGTACTGCACGTATTTGTCGAACTGCCACGATCACGAGGTTGAGAAGCTGCATTTTCGATGGGGAAAAGAGGAGGTCTGGGAGTTGTTATCGCGGTATTCGGGTCCTGGGTACTTTGAAGGGGGACTACAGAAAGCATCATTGAGGTACTGAATTGCTGTGGCCCTCACGCAGTGATTGGTATAACGTACATTGGTATTCGCAGATTTACTAATATCGGGCATAAAATTGCTGAACGTACGCTGACTCAGTGGTTTGGCTGTAAACCAGAATGTAGTTGACACTGGCCTATATAGCGCATCAGCATTATACTGATTAAATAGCTTCTGTGCCTGTGGGTCGGTCCTCGTTAACATAAGTCGCAGCATCCGTACTGGACATAATGCCCCCCCCCCCCCCCAGTAGCATACATGACTTTACCACTGTTCTCTGCTTTGTCCCCTGCTCCACCTGAAAATAAATAATAATAACATAAGTTTTAGCTTTTATGATTTAAATTAGTTCAGGTACTGAAAATAACACACAATTTTTCATTATGCAAAACAGAATTTGTATGACATTTTAAAGATTCATAATATGAGTCTTATGAATATTATTGTGGGAAAAATATGCACTCTTGTTGTATTTATCATAGAAAATATGTCAAACTTCTATAATGACAATTAATTTACCTTGATGATTTTTTTGCATGGTCTCATGTACAAGCATGACAAATTCCCCTTGATTGTCACTTTGGAATGAGAAGGAATGGGGGGTCAGTTGAAAATGTGTCTCATTTCCACGGGTTACGAAGTGAAATGCAATGGAAAACCAAACAAAGTGGCGAAGAACAACAGGGTTGTCTGATGCTGCAAGGAAGTACTGACGTATAGCGTTCATATCATCCATGTTGATGATATCCTTATGTTTAGTGGGAAGTGATGCTCCTGACTTCACTCTTTCCTTCAGCAAACCACTAAATACTCTGTTTGCAGCTTTGAATTCTGTGTCACTTACAATGTTAATGTTACGTCCAATGTTTTGTAGATGTCTATTGATACCTGCACGAATGTTCTTAAGTGTGTTTTTGTGGTACTCTTCTTTACCCTTTTCATTCTTTTGTGGTTTAGCTGAGCAGTAGAATCTCATCGATATATCAGCAAGGGCATGGGTGGGCACTGTCTCAAAATCAATCAGCTGGCCACAGACTTGAACACTCCAGTCTGCAAATAGATGATGGTCCATATATTAACTTGCAAAAACAGTTGAACCATTCGTGTAAAGATTCATTAGATTCGAAATTTACAAAGTGATTTCTACATATTTCAGTCTGCTAGATATTGTGAAAATTCAGGAGATTTCCTCCCAATATTACTGTATATAGATTTACATACATTATGTACATCTACTACAATTTTGATACACAAATTTACTCATCAAGTGTACAAAAAAGCTAATTGGTTTAAAATTAGCATTTACCATTTTACCTTGAATGATTTTCATACACCACTTTGTGTTGAACTTGGTTGATTTTGATTGTGTCGAGTCATAGTAATGGGAAATTTCTTCCATTGTAACATCATGGAATCTGCCTTGATTTTCCTTTTGTACATTGTGTAGATTCATTTGTTCAGTTTGCGGTTCCTGTTCAGTTTGTGGTTCCTGTTCAGTTTGCGATTCCTATTCAGTTTGTGGTTCCTGTTCAGGTTGTGGTTCCTTTTCGGACTCAGTTTGTAGTACTTGTCCTTTTTGTGATCCTGCCTCTCCTGAAACTTCATTTTCTGCTTGATTTGCATCAATCTGATGGTCCATTTGATTAAAATTTAAAGAATTCAACAGTTTTTCTTCATCAGAATCACTATCCAATATGTCTAATTTGAAAATATCATCAATATTTCCGATATAGAACAAGGAATCCATCATTGATCGGCAGTGCTGATCTTTGATCGTATGCTCAGGCAGACGTTCTGGGCTCACAAGTTGTTAATTTAATGTATCTAAGTGTACTTTCATGTATCTAAGTATATTTTTATTGATATAAATTCAAGAAACATTGCATAAAACCACGAAAATGATATTTTATTTCAAGAGAGTTTGCTTATTCTGTGCAGTTATCAGGAATGAGAGAAGAACGAATATAGAAGTAGTTCTCATTATGTATCACTACGCGCTTTGCTGTGTAATGACGTCACGAGTTGTATTACACGAATTTGAAACGTACGCCTCTTCAATGGTTTTATCTCAGCGAATTACAATGATTCTGCATATATTCACTAATAAAGTATCAATAACGTTTACAGAATCACGCGGTACTTTTATAAACACACACAAAACAATGGTCAAGTATGTATTATGTGCTTTAAAATTAATTAACTACTGCAAGATATTAACGTTAAGAAAAATATTGATAATATTGCACATGTTAATATCAGACCCATACTCAATATTCGGTATTTACTCGCTACAGCCGGCAGAGCACGGACTGTATTACGCATGCCCTCTTTTAATATCCATTTACATATTCATCTGTGTTTCTGGGGCCTGTACGTTTCGCGGCCTTGTTTGTGTGGGGTTATCTTACAGTGAGGAGGTTGTTTTACACCACAATTGTACGTTCTTCGGGACCTCTGGGTAACTGGAGAAGTGAGAGGGTTGTGCGCACGTAATCCAGGATAACCACACCATTTGCTACTTGCGTGACAAATGGCCATCCAAAGTCGGCACCGGTTGCCCATTGGTCTCGTTCGTTTATGTGTAGTCTTTTGTGTTTGATGTTTACATGTCGTATGTCTCTTTTCCGTCTCATACTATACTCGTCTTTTATGCTTTTGCATCGGGGTGTTTTGGTGTTTTGCTGTTGGTGCTGCAACGGGGTCTTGTTGGAGATCTCCTCCCTTCTTTTATGTTTTTAAAGTTATTAGACACGGTACATTTTTGTGTGTTGTATTTGACATATTTCAGACAGTTAGCTTACCAATTTTGAAAGTAGATTTTGAATTAACATTTTTTAAAAACCTCGATATTCGCCACCAGGCGTACGCAAGTACGCAGGTGCTTCCACATCGCTTTGCAAAAAAAAAAAATGAAACATAGATGAAAAAATACAAAAGGATTCATTTATAACTTTTTAAACTGCCCTATAGATGTTTAAAATCCATTAGTTTCCGGGTGCTACCTCCACCTCCTTCTCAAGAAAGGCCTTTAATCTGGCCGTTCCTGAAAGTGCTTCCACTTGAAAAGAACTACGTGCATGGTCACCTTTGAAAATACAGAGACGGAGAATAAACGCGACTCTAGTTTACTTTCTCTTCCTCAAATTAAAATAGAGATAAACATATCTCAAATACTTGTTTTATCAAAAACCACAATGATAATTCACTTACTATCCTTTCATCAATTGTTGATATTGATAAAACAGTATGTAAATATAATCTCATGTTTTTGTCCATAGTTATATGATAACCAATTTATCTTCCTTTTCATTGTGACAGGGTTCAGCGGATGTTTCAAATGGAGGATACCCTTGGTAGGTGGTCTTTAATGTAAAACTTAAATTTCTAAACGTCTTCTTTGCAAGAAAACTATAGATATATGTTATTATTAAGCTTCAGAGTAGCTTTGTAGCTTAAAAAAAATCAAGTTCTTATGGAGATTAATTGTCGCCTTTAAGAAAAGATAAGACGTGGATGATCAATTTAGAGTATCATAACCTAGTAAACACAATCATGTTTTAAAAACATGTCAAAAATATTGCAGTAAATGTTATAGAAACGTGTTCTTGTATGGTTCCAGAAACATCAATAAAACATTTTTGGAAACATTTCGTTTTCTTTAGCGCTCTAAAATGTAGTAAAACGTTCTCTACAACTGCACAATGTATTCGCTATTTTCGAAAACCAGAGTTACTTCCTATTTGAGACGGTATCTGACGTAGGTTGATTATGACGTCATAAAATTCTATGGAAACATTTCTAAAAGTCTGGAAAATGACGGTATTAAATCAAAGTTACCATACCATTTTCATTACGTCACAATAGTTCTACGTCAGATACCGTCTGTAAGGGGAAACAACTCTGTATTCCGAAAAGACTCAATAAAAATGTTCTCGGAGCGTTTTGTCGGAAATGTTTCAACAGAACCTGTTTGAAACCATACAAAAATATTTCGAAAATATTTGCGTGTAACCTGGGAATATATATATCAAGTTTCTAAGTTTTGTTTTGGTATCTCAATGGCCAAACTGTCAGACTGCGTGAAGTCAAAACGGTGATTCAGAAGGAAACCGTTTAGGTCGATATGTTCCTCGATTTACACAAAAATATATGTATTATTTTGTTTTCTGTTTCAGAATAAGCGAAGATTTTACTGTATCTGCTATCCTATGATTCTTTATGTAAGTTCAGAAGGTCTAACATCCAGAAACGCTAGAAACTTGCCATGGCTGTTCTGTACTGGCTAGAATATCATTTTTGAAATAAAGGACAGGATTTCACCTTTTAATTTCATAGGTATATGCCACAATGCATGAAAATAAAACTATGGCTCATCAGTTTTGTAAAATTTAACTTAGAAAATGAAAAAAAAAACCAAAAAACTGTCTAAGGAATCACAACACCATACGATTCGATCCCACGCGGTGAGTATGCCCACTTGCATTTCACTTTTCTTGAATCAAATATTCTTGATTGCTATCGTACCTGTAAAGAAAAGTAATATTTGATTTTATTTCAAAGCACAGTGACCATGGCGAGAGCTCGAATCGATCTTAACTTTGTTCTTCGAATTGTGGCCTTGGTAGTGGGATGCCTCAGGATGGTGACAGCTGGTTCTATCTTTGCTTTTGGTGCCTATATTGTTGCAGTGAAGAAACATTTCAACTATACACAACCAGAGGGTAATAATAATACATGTCTTCATATATAAATGCCGAATAGGCACGTTTCGGGTACATAAGCCTCGTCAGTGATCCTTAATCTAAACATTGTAATATCGCTACAGAGTGTGAAAGTTTTTTATATTAAGTTTAAGGAAAGACATCTATATACAGATTTCTGTATAACCTCTTTAGTCTCTTTTCTCTTTAACATGTTTAGCCTCTTTAATAATAGTCCCGACCAATCAGGAAAGGAGAAGGTACGTTATTGGCCAAAATCGGCCCTTTCTGAGAAATGAAGCAAACTTTGAACAATGAAAATACATGATTTACAGAATGTAAATCAGTTTAAATTTTGAGAATCGGATATTCCGTTGCGATTCTATAGCAATTTGAAAACATGTAAGTAAGCTTTCTGTTTCACTGACTTTGACGTCATGTGACGTTATGAACACGTCGTGATATAACGTTGTCAGATAACAAATTGCTGTATTCTTACATTATTCATAAGTTTGGTTTGCTCAAGTTTTTGCCATGAAACGATTTCATGAATCCTCGAAAATCTACGATTGCTTATTAAAGTATTGTACGTCGTCTTTCAGCTTCTGGGTTATTCTTTGAGACTGTCTCATTCTACCGTTACAACTGATTCTAGAATTTAAGGGAATTACGATGTTTTTAAAAATTATATTCGTGCATATATAATGTAACCCTATGACCTCTCCCCCACAATAATTATTAATTATGTTTATTAATTAATGCTAATTAGTTAATTACTTCTCGATGTACTTTTATTATGTTAATTAATTGTCATACTATACAGAGAGACTTCCACTCTGGGCAAAGAAAGATAATTTTGAAGTATATTTTGGAAACACATTATTTCAATGTGTTATGAAATTCATAATTCGATCACGCCAAATTTCGGTAATATTCCATATAAGCGGTCCCATCCAGCTAACGCTGGCTGGCACCGGACAATCACGAGTGTAGATATGATCTAATAGGATACAGCTGCAGATATTTCGTATATCGGTGGATGTACCTGTCCTCACCTAAAGTGATGAGGTGACAATAGTTCATATCTCTATGTTAAGTGCTGTCGGTCTCTTTGCAATGGCTCCAGTTTGACGGGTGCTTTTGACAGATTCTGACAGTTCGGTCCCCACATTGGGAATGTTAGTTAATCATCATTTTGGAACACTCGTGATGCCCAGATGCTGGAATTCCCACTGAATAGTATATATTCGAGTCCTAGACTCGGTATGTTAGACTAGGATTTAGAGCTGCTCACGTGCACACGTTGTTAATTCATTTACTATTGGAAATTACAATAAACTATTATAAAGTTGAAGTGACTTTCTCTTTGTGAGAAATTAGACAGAAAAAACACAACGCGGAACAAAGATCACCGGACTACAAGGGATCTTTATTGGTGCCTTCTTCCCTGGATCTTAGACAGCCAGAAGAAGTTTCTAAAGTCAAAGAAGAAGAAACTAAGGTAGGACACACTTTTCTTTCTACTTAGTACTTATCGACGACCATAGATTTTTTTTAAAACTATTTTTGTTCAAATATGTCAACTGATAAGTTAGGAATGACGGAAGCTGTAGATCAGTTATGTAACGAAATGTCTTCCTTGGGTCAACCTAGTCAGTCTTCTCAGTTACCCCCACACTCTCAGGTATCCCCATCTTCTCAGTTACCCCAGTCTTCCCAGTCAGGAGAGTCCCAGTCTTACTTCTCATTAGATGATGTCAGACAAGATGTTAGACAAAAACTTCACAGTTCAAAAGACGACGATGAAATGGTGAAATGGTTGGCAGGTCAAGTAAAAGGTCTTCAGACCGCTATCTCGGTTCCCCTTCTCCAAGTTGTCAGGACTTTTGAAGGTGATCCTAGTAAATTCAAACAGTGGATCAAAGATATCGAAAGATATGCACAAATGGCACGACTGGACAGTAATGACATACCGCGAATCGTTCTAATGACGTGTTCAGGGTCAATAGCAGATTTCGTTAAAAGATATTTAGACGAAGTTGACAAGAAAGGCGACCCCCCTATTTGGCCCCATCTTAAGAAACTACTGCAAAAACGGTTTGCAGAAATAACGGACCCCCAGCAAGCAATGGCTGTGCTGCGTAGAATAAGACAAAAGCCTGAAGAAAGCGTTCAGCTTTACTCAGAACGTCTTCTCAGAATCGCTGAAGACGCATACCCGACTCCTTATGATGAAAGGGAACACCAGTTAGTACAAAAGCAGCTAGTCGACATCTTCTGTGATGGACTATGTTATGACTACCTCAGAATGAAAATCTTGAGAGAAAACCCCGATACTTTTGAGAAAGCGTTGGAGATCGCGATGAGAGAACAAAATTTGAGAAAACGATTCAATTTGAGATCAGACTCAGAATATGCCTCGATGCTGGCTGGCACGAATCCAAATTTGATTCAAAGCCAAAATTTCGGTGTAGGTTGTAATCAGAGTGTCCCACAACAAAATTTTCAGAATGTAAATTTCCCCACTGTTTGGCAAAGTGCTGCGCAAAACGCGTTAAATAATCAAAACTCGAGAGTAGTAGAACCCATGGAAATTGACTATTTCAGAAATCAAAAATGTTTCAAATGTAACGGTACCGGACACCGTGCTCGTGAATGCCCGTCCCCCGGACAAATGTATAGTAAACAAAAACATTGGGTAAAAGCCGTTGACAGCTCTGACGACGACTCCGATGAGTCAGACGAAAACGAAGTAGTTCCCCCTCCCAAGACAAAGAAACCCCCCAAAACTAAAAAGACTCCTAAGAAAACTGAAAGCCCCCCACCGAAACCGCAACCTAAAAAGACTACCCAAGCTCCCCAACAAAAGAGGGCCCCTAAACAGAATCCCCCTCAAAGAATTCCCCCGGAAACACCGGAGTGGATAAAAGGAGCAGAATGTTGGATCTGCCACATGATAGGTCACCTTAAAAGAAATTGCCCAAACAGGAGAATCCCCGATAAAAACAGAATAAATCTCTACCCTCAGCCCCACTTCCCATGGAGACATGGCCCCGCCCCTCGACATAATCAGGAAAACTAAGACGCTCTCTTCAAAAGGAAGCCGTTGAAGAGAGAAGAAAATTAAGTGAATCTAAAGACTTTAAGAAAGAAAATGAAAGCAAGAAACCCGTCTTAGAACTTAATTTAGCAGGAAACCCCAGCTCTTGTATCATAAAGGTAGGCAAGTTACGTTGCCGCACTTTAATTGATACTGGCGCTGAAGTTTCAATTATGAGTAGGAAAATATATAATCAATTATCACCTAAGCCGAAACTGACACCGGTTGTCAAACGATTACGCGCAGTAAATAATGCACCGATACAGATAGCGGGACAAGTGACATTACCTTTCAGCATGAACGGAGTACAAATGTCACAGAAATTTATAGTGGTAGAAACCGTCAACAGAAACTTTATATTAGGACGAGATTGGCTCAAAGAACATGGAGTTCGACTTTACTTCGATTTAGGAATGTTACGTGTAGGAAACACTTATGTAAAACTTGAAGACGATATTCATATTTCACAAATCTTAAGACTTAACAAGAGGACGACTATTAAGCCGCATACTGTGCAAATATGTCATGTTAAGTTACAAAAAGGCTTCAAAATACCGGACTCCAGACTTCTTGAAGTCACAAAGATAGACCCAGGATGTATCTTAGACGACCCAGGACTTACACTCACAGAGACAGTGAATACAGTGAAATCACCATTCAAGGTACCAGTCATGATTGTCAACGAAACGAACAAATACTACCGTCTTAAAAGAGGAAGCGTGGTAGGTAAGGCGAGACCCTTGACCACTCAAGAAATCTCGGAAATTCGAAAGGAAGAACCAATGGAAGTTGACGAACCAAATACCGACTTTGAAGAACTAGTGGTACCTGACGACAAAAGACAAGAGATCATCAAACTCCTTACGAAAAACAAGGATCTTATCGCCAAGAAAGACTCGGATCTTGGAGGAACAAAGACAGTACAAATGAAGATCGATACTGGAGACCATGCCCCTATCAAGAACAAACCATACCGGACTCCTTTGAACAAAAGAAAAGTTATTGACAAAGCCATAGACGAAATGTTGGAAGCAAAGGTGATCCAAAGATCTCAGTCACCATGGGCGTTTCCCTTAGTAGTAGTAGGAAAGAAAGATGGCAGTGACAGGATGTGCGTCGATTTTAGGACCCTCAACAAAATCGTGAAACCGATTTCTTTTCCTCTTCCTTTGATCGACGACATCTTATCTCTGATAGGGAACGCAAAGTATTTCACCGCCTTGGACTTAAGAAGTGGCTACTGGCAGGTAACCCTTGACGATAGCAGCAAAGAAAAGACAGCTTTTGCTTGCCACCGCGGACTTTTCGAGTTCAATAGGATGCCCTTTGGTCTCAGTAATGCCCCAGCCGTGTTTCAAGAACTCATGAACATCGTCTTACAAGGATGCGAAGGATTTGCCATGGCTTATCTGGACGACATCTTAATCTTTTCTCAAGACGATCCGAAACAACACATGAAACACATAGAGGAAGTGTTCAAACGACTCCGACAACATAATCTTAAGCTCAAACTTAAGAAATGCGCCTTCTTCAAAGAAGAGACCGAATATCTCGGATTCGTTATCAACAAAGATGGCATATCTCCGGATCCTAAGAAAGTTGAAGCAATCAAGAACTTACCAGCTCCTAAGAATGTCAGAGAAATCAGAGGATTCATCGGAATGTGTAGCTACTACAGGCGATTCGTACCCAACTTCTCGAAAATAGCGGAACCTCTTATCGCCTTAACCAAGAAGTACGCAAGATTCAAGTGGACAGAGGAATGCCAAACTGCCTTCGATTACCTTAAAGAAAGTCTCACAGTGGTACCCCTTCTAGCCTACCCAGATACCAACAAGCCTTATGTGCTTTATACAGATGCAAGTAACAACTGCATAGGAGCATGTCTTACCCAAGAAACTGACCAAGGAGAAGAAAAACCAATCTACTTTCTGTCTCACAAGCTTAGCCCCACACAGACAAGGTGGTCAACCATCGAAAAGGAAGGATTTGCAATACACTACGCTCTTCAGAAACTTGACCACTACCTACATGGAGCACAGTTCACCATCAAGACAGACCATAAACCCTTGAAGTATCTTTTGGATTCTCCAATGCAGAACAAGAAAATACAGCTATGGGCACTCAGTATCGCAGGATACAACTGTAAGATTGAGTACGTAAAAGGAGAAGATAACCACTGTGCTGATCTTCTATCCCGAATACCGCACCCCAAAACATCAAAGACGACTAAGAAGTCTAAGGAATGCGAAGACGAACCGGACATAGATGACAGAGCACTTGAAATAGGAGCTCTCAACTCCAATGAATTCATACCCAGAGACTTCGCAAGCTGTCATGTACAAGATGACAATGAGATAACCAAAGCTGTCTCTGACTTACCCGAGGAATTCGATATGAAGGAAGAACAGGAAAAAGATCAAGAAATCACAAAGCTCAGAAATAGGATGAAGAAAGGAACGGCAACAAAGGCAGAACAAACACATTACTTCGAAGATGGAAATGGACTCCTTTACTATCTTTCTCAACCAGATTCAGAGGACCCCAAGCTAAGACTGTGTATACCTCAAGAAATGGAGACAGTCGTCCTCAAGCAATACCACGACCAACTTGGACATATGGCACTGGACAAGACGTACGACTCTATCCGTCTAAAGTACTTCTTCCCGAACATGTACAAGAAGATACATTCACACATAGAGAAATGTGTCACGTGCCAAACAAGGAGTTCGAAGACGTCAAGACCACCTATTAAGGAAACAGAAATACCACCTTATCCTTTCGCCAAAATTGGACTTGACTTATCGGGACCATATCCTACAACAATGTCTGAAAACAAATATATTGTCTCCTTCATAGACGTTTTCTCAGGATGGCCAGAAGCCTTTGCTGTCCCGGATAAATCAGCAGACCGGATAGTACATCTTATCCTGGAAGAAATCTTTCCATGATTTGGTTGTCCCCTTGAGATTGTCTCAGACAACGGAACAGAAAATGTGAACAAGAAAGTCCAAGAAACCTTAGACGCCATGAACATCCACCACATCAAGACGTCGTACTACAGCCCTCAGGCAAACGGAAAAGTCGAAAGATTTCACCGTACCCTTCACGACGTTATGTCTAAGAAAATTCAAGAAGATGTTCAAACATGGGACTTATACCTAAATCAGACACTAGCAGCAATCAGGTTCCACGTCAATGAATCATCTAAATTCTCTCCGTACTTTCTTCTGTACAACCGAGACGTTGTATTACCATTGGACACCATCTTAAAGCCAAGAAAGCGATACATGGGTGAAGATCAACACCAGATTGCCCTTCAACAACAACACAAAGCCTTTACTCTTGTTCACAGAAACATGAAGGAAGCCAAGAAAAAGCAGAAGAAATACGCCGACAAGAAAAGCAAAGAAGAAAACTTCCAAATCGGAGACCCTGTTTATCTCAGGAATCATCGGAGAAACAACAAACTCGACATCAAGTGGAAACCATACTTCCGAATAATAGATCAAACCGGACCACTCTCCTTCAAAGTGAAAAATCAACTCGACGGAACAACAACCAAGACACATGCGAGACATCTTAGACAGGCCAAAATTGACGAATGGAAAGTTCCCAGAGACTCAGAAGGAAACATCTTAAGGAAAACAACTTACGTTGTACCTCCTGAAAACTCTGATTCTGAAAGTGATGTTGATGAACCGACTCCTCAAGACGTCGCAATAAGACATAGATTACAAGAAAGAGAAGGATCGTCTGACGAAGATGATATTCCTCTTATGGAACTCAGAAGACGACTTCGAAGCCGCGAAATACCACCGACAGAAATAAAACCCGAAACTGTACCCGTCGCTGGCGAAAATAGTCGCGATGAGGAACAAATGGAAATTGACGCCGTCTTAAGAAAAGACGCGAGTTTCTTGCATACCGAAGAGGCTTCCCCCCTTAAAACCATCCCTAAAACTATCCCCCTTAAAACCTCCCCAGACCCAAATCAAGTCATTATGAATAATTTCGTTGAACTAGCTAAGATGATGATGTCTCAAAACAAGAACTAATACTCTTATGTTACAATTAGACATGTTATCTCTAGGACACCTTTCCCCCACAGTCATCTCTCCGAGTAACTTGAGACGACTTCTGTTGGAAGTCAGAAATAAACTTGACAGGAATTTTCAATTCCCTTTTGACCCTGACACTGACCTTTGGACATTCTACAAGACATTGACATGTGCTACTCTTGTACATCGTGATCAGTTAGTTGTTGTTCTTTCAATTCCATTATTAGATACCCTAGGTGCCTTTGAAGTGTATAAGGTCTATAATATAGCCTTACCTCGTAACGTTCCTAACAGCAACTTGCAAGCCCGTTATGACCTAGAAGCCCCAGCTTTATTGATCGATAAAAGAAGAAGTCAGTTTTCGTTACTTTCATCGTTTGAACTCTCAGGTTGTATGTCGTCACTAAGACCCTATTGTACAATAAGGAACCCAGTTTATTCTATCCTTTCATCTTCCATGTGTATTATACACTTGTTCCTAGGACATACAGAAAAGGTGGAGAAACATTGTAAAATCATTGTTACCCCTAACGCCCCTACCCCTCAGGCTAGGTATCTTTCGGATGGTCATTGGGTGATAACATCGGCGGCCTCTCTTACCTTTAGTGTGGGATGCAATGCGTCTTCTACTCAGGTCATTAAGACTTCCCCTCCCCTCGACATCATTCACCTTCCACTGGCTTGTTCAGCATTCAATAACCGTATGACCCTGCCTCCCTTCTTTCATAAGGAAAGTAAATATAATTTGTCCTCACTTTTTCGACAATTCCTCCGAAATTATAAGTTTGGGCTCATTAATGTCTGGAAACTTTTTGTCATTTCTCTCCCTTCTTTCGGCAACATCAAGATACCAAAGAAGTTGAAAACAGTAAAAGAAATGCCCCTCGATAATTTGATTTTTGAACTCAAAAACAGTATACCAGACATCGAGCCAATGCCTGCAGATACCCCTTTTTATTATTACATAATAGGTAGTTTAGGCATTATCCTTTTGGTACTTCTTTGTTGCTTTCGGCGCAGGCTTCGAAATTATTTTTCAAAATTCAAAATCTGCTCGTGGTCGGTCGAGAAGGGAACAGTAGAGGAACCACCGTGTCCAACCATAACCAGGCCTGACCAGCCCGATGTGCGACCTTCGGCACCCTCCTGGCAAGAAAGTGACCATGCACCAAGTAGTTACCTACCTGAACCAGAATCTGTTGCAGACGTAGTTCGAAGACAATACCAAACTCTCGTAGATGATCAACGCCCCTGGAGTTATATGGACAATACAAGAAACACAAATTGGGAACCACCGGTTGTATCCAGATTCAGTGATGGACACTATGCCTACAGGTTAGATCCCCATGGACGATATAAAATCAGAAAACTGAACAAGAAGCAGAACAAGAAAAGAAATTCGTATCCAGGCGCCGGAGACGATGAACCTATCCAGATCCCTAACCACCCAGGTGGGCGAACTGAAAACATTAAACTAGAACCAAATGAAAACGTCAAGCAGATCGAACCGGAACAAATTCACGTGACGTCGGGAAGACCCGAGTGCGATGATCCCGTACGGCCGGATGTACAAACCAGCCCGCCACAAACAGAAGCGATTCCACTTCGGACATTACCGAGACCGATACCGTCTGTTTATCCCGGACTTTCAAATGAACTGAAAGAACTGTGATTAAATTGGGATTTACCTTACCCGGACGTTGAAATATGTGAGCATGACGATATACCCCGTCGCTTTTCTGAGTGGTGCCGCCACTCAGATTACGGGAAGATCTTGGCATCGTCACCATTGTCAAGATGCGTCCGAGTAAGAAAGAGATATATTTTGAAGAAACTTTAAGAAAAGGACTAGTCGAGAAAACTTTATTTTATCACGTTATGAGGAACTGTATCCAGAATATTACGACCCAATGAAGAACAATGAATACAGGATGATATCCAAGCATCCAGGTCACAGACTATATAATATCATTGGACTAAGATTGTTTTCTTTTATGGTGCCATTTTAAGATTCCTTAATTTACTTGTACATGCATGTATATCTCGTATATTAATCCAGGTCACATAATAACTTTCTGTTTGTCTACGTACTGGCCTTGTAATATTTTAAGATGTGATTATCCAAGTCAAGGATTACGATATCCAGGTCACTAGATTATCAGATATAAAAAGATGTATTATTGTTACTATAGTTTTGTTGAATTGGTAATTATCCAGGTCACAGGTGAATCCAGGTCACTGTGATAGAATGTACATATGTATATATTATTGTTGTAATTAAGATTAATTAGAATATTGTTGAGTCAAGGCCAGGCGTATAGAAAATAACCAAGGACCATCTCATGACACACCATTTTGTAAAGGAACCATCTTGGATCGGCTTTATTAATAAGTCTAGACATTATATCCAGGTCGTCTAAAATTTCAGGTTATAATAGTCAGACTATCCAGGTCAGTCCCAGATTAAGCCAATTCAAGTTATGGTCCCTTGATTGTCCTTTTATTTCATGTAAGAAAGTTAGAAATACCGTTTTTATTTAGTTGAAATATCCAGGTCTTTAGGGTAAAGAACATCTAGGTTACAATACTTTGTTTAAAGATATTGCTAAATCCAGATTACGAAATCCAGGTCTTATTCAGGTCTTAAAAGTGAAGCCTGTGTATCCAGGTCTTTAGAGTAAAAGAAAATACAAGTTATCGATATATCCAGATCACATCCAGGTCAAGGAGATGAGTCGTTATAATCTAGGTCGCACAAACTTGGTTATTTTCTTAATTGGGGGAGCATTGTAACCCTATGACCTCTCCCCCACAATAATTATTAATTATGTTTATTAATTAATGCTAATTAGTTAATTACTTCTCGATGTACTTTTATTATGTTAATTAATTGTCATACTATACAGAGAGACTTCCACTCTGGGCAAAGAAAGATAATTTTGAAGTATATTTTGGAAACACATTATTTCAATGTGTTATGAAATTCATAATTCGATCACGCCAAATTTCGGTAATATTCCATATAAGCGGTCCCATCCAGCTAACGCTGGCTGGCACCGGACAATCACGAGTGTAGATATGATCTAATAGGATACAGCTGCAGATATTTCGTATATCGGTGGATGTACCTGTCCTCACCTAAAGTGATGAGGTGACAATAGTTCATATCTCTATGTTAAGTGCTGTCGGTCTCTTTGCAATGGCTCCAGTTTGACGGGTGCTTTTGACAGATTCTGACAGTTCGGTCCCCAAATTGGGAATGTTAGTTAATCATCATTTTGGAACACTCGTGATGCCCAGATGCTGGAATTCCCACTGAATAGTATATATTCGAGTCCTAGACTCGGTATGTTAGACTAGGATTTAGAGCTGCTCACACGTTGTTAATGCATTTACTATTGGAAATTACAATAAACTATTATAAAGTTGAAGTGACTTTCTCTTTGTGAGAAATTAGACAGAAAAAACACAACGCGGAACAAAGATCACCGGACTACAATAACAAAGTCATTCAAACGAACGAAAAGACAGATATATTACCGCTTAAATTTGAGATGGGGATGTAGTGAATATCAGAAAGTCAAAGAGTCTGGGAGAGCGACTAGGGTCCCTGTCCAAGGGGTCCAGGGCGTTCCTGAAAGGGGACGGAAAATTATCTTACGGCGATTGACCGTTTTGCTTGATAAAGGCAGTATTGAAATAGCCATTTGAAATCTTTATCATGGTTATTGAATTGTTATGAATAGCTATATTTTTATATGATCGAGAATTATCTGATGAGCAAAGCAAGCCAGCGATTTTTAGGAGGGGGGGGGGTTGTTTACACACCTTTTGCTGTAAGGGTAATGTTGACTTACTTAGTATAATTATCAGAAAAAGCCGGGGTTTCTTTTAGAGCAATTTGACATGCAAACAACAAACAGTTACGTGGCGAGCGGCCGGGAGCAAGAGAAAATAACTTCCGAAATTTCGACATCAAAACTCAAGTATAAGCCCACCTAATGCCTTACTTACCGATTTATTAATTTTTTTTTGTGGTGGCGCCCCAAATGCCCATCTAAATACGCCAATAAGCATAAATTTAAAATGAACCTTAGTTTGTTTTATATATGTACATTTATATATCTAGCTGCAATTAATGAATCGGGAATATACGAATAAAACATAAAATGAAACAAATAAATAGAATAAATCTTGCGTATACATGCAGTTATCACAGCCGTTGCAAGAAACTGTGATAGATGGCGCCACTGAAAAAAAAATCGATAAAATCACGGTGAACAGGTGCTACAATACACAAGGAGTACAATATTAATACAACCCCTTGTATAATACATAAACATTTTTTGTTTATGTATTATAAATGGGGGGAGGGGTCATGTTGTACTCTGTGTATTGTAGCCCTGTGAGTACATTTCGATTTATTGAAGTATTTACGAGAAGTCACAAGATTGGGAGAAAGCTACCAAAATTTTAAATACATAATAACTTATGTTTATCAGGGTGATGTACTTTTCCGAAACAGTGTGTATTTGGTTGGTTTGGTTTTGTTTTTCTTTCACCTAAACACCCAAAAATGCACATGGTTCACTAAATGAACAGTTTGTAATTGTCTAACATTTGTATCGAACCGCTGGCATATTTTTTTTTTATATAAAATCGATATGCTAATTCATAAACGTTGGTGATGTTGATGGAGGTGGGGAGGAGGGGAGAGGGATTCGGAACCCTTTTAGATCATATTGTACGGCAGTCTTTCAATTATACTAACGGTAACACAATTTAAGCGAGTGATAACGTCAGGTCCGAAAATGCGATAGATTACGATTATGATCATTAAACATCCCAGATTATTCTATTTCCTTCGTATGCGAATGAAATGTTCTAATAATGACTTCGTATGCGAATGTAATGTTCTAATAAACACACATACATGTATATGTATTCACACTCAAGCCGAATGAAGAAAATTTTAAAATAAAGTCCTGTAGTCAAACGCGCATCCAGAGGGGGGGGGGGGGGGGGTCGGTCACTTCCACTTGCAAGAGTTTTATTACACACGTTATTTTCAAAAGATGCTGCGCTTTCCTAAAAAGCCCATAAACATTTCACTTTGGTCAATAAACAAGGGCACTAGGAGTAACGGAACTGAAAAAAGACACGAATAGAGGACTTGTTCTGGAAAAAACAATTCGCTGACTCGATATCGCTCGCCAATTTTTTGAATTTAAATATCATTAATCAAGTACAATGATGTGAAAATTCAAGATTTTAGTACTATGATGTGGAAATTCAAGAATGTAAGCTTTTTGCTCGCTATATAGCCCACCAGTCATCTGTTTTATTTATACATGTGATGAAAAATAGAACTCACAGTCATTAATCAAGGACTTTATTGTCTGGTGTGTAACTCCCCGCCCCCCCTTTTTTTTTTGCTATTCAGAAAAAAATCGGACTTACGGAGCAATCCTGAAATAATATCCTGGATCCGCCCATGATCTTGACCTTCTAAAGAGATTTGTCGGGTTGATCCTGCCAAAAGAATGAGAGGCGAGGCAGAGCCTTCTATGGGCTTGATCTCCGTGGGCGGTCAGTGACAAACCTAATTACTGCAACGCATAGATTTTTAGGGGGGGGGGGGTGTTTTTTGTTTGTTTGCTTGTTGCTGAAAATTTCTGTTTCGCGACTCTTATGTACATGCGAATTTATTTATACGGAAATAGCTGAATTGCTGACAGTGTACAGACATTTAGGATCGGGGGATGAAGGAACAGAGGATATAGTTTCAATAAACTGACAGATTGGAAGAATTCTCAAATACAAGTAAAATTGGAAGAATTCTCAAATACATGTATGTTACCATGGCCTTGCATGCGACTGCATTTTCTTACATCCCTATCAGTTATAGTGGATTCGTGATACTGGAATCAACGAATCTAAATTCTGGTTAACTTGCTCGTTTTTTTTTTTTTTACTATTTTACTCCTAAAATTTAAGTTACTGTACCGGCGGAGATTTTATGCGACATGCTCGGTGAACACCTAGATCTACCCTCTATGTTAGTAAAATATATCAATATTCAGCCTTTTTTGTTTGTTTGTTTTTACTACAAACGTTTATAAATCATACCGAATTTCAAGAGAAAACCGATTCCAAGTTCAAGTTCAAGTTCAATTTATGCATGCACCTGCGGTGTCAAGTAAATGACGTCACTATAATGACGTCATTACGCCGTGTCGACGTGGTCCATGCATTTTCCATATACATTCTACGCAAGACAAATCATTAATTTTCAACTAGAGCAAGAGCGTCTGCTACTAATTTTTCACCTTTAATCGACAGATATGGAAATTATTGATCCATTTTTCTACTTTTATTTTTAGCAGATCGTCTTGCTCTATATGAAATTCTCGAAAATATATGTGAATTTCTAGAGAAAAATCCGGATTTGTTAATCCTTCCTTGGTTTGATGAGCTATAATTTCGTAGGGGTGCATCAAGATGAAAAGCGCATTTTATGTATATATGTAATTGATCTTGTAGATAAATAAAATAAACCCATTTGATCAATTTTCACGATTTGAATTTCTCAGGAAACAACAGGGCCGATATGGGGTCTTTATGTACCTTCTCCTTTGAAACCATGAACGCTTTACAAAGAATTGGAAAGAAATCAAAGAGGGTGCTACTAGAATGAATTTGGCTATGTCTGATTTTCACTTTGGCTTCAAGTACCTATGGTGAAGATTTACAGTCCGAAACACGTGTCTGGTGAGCAAAAATCGGGTTTTTGTTTAAGAAGGAAACGAGTTGGAACAGTTCATATTTTTTATTTCAGTGGAAATCATGAGTTCAATGATCAATTTTGGATACTCATTTGGAATTCCCGCTGGATTTTTGTGTGAACATTTTAGCCCCAGAATTACATCGCTTGCAGCCCTTTTGATTTCTTGTATTCTACAGCACTACCTTAATGGTGGAATTTTATTCGTCAAAGGCTTGGTTACAGTATTTGTACTTTTTTCTCTTCGGTAAGAAACATTATATTTCTTTGATATGACAAATTCATTTATACATAGCAGAAATATAATAATGAATATTATAATGTATGCATTAATTGCTGAAACTACTGAAAAAAATATTGGGTGACCTTTAGGCGATAGAAATGTAAAGCAACCCAAGTGCACAAATCAATAACTACAAAACATTGCCTGGATATTTTGTGATTCAAATTGTTTCCCTTAAATGGTACGTAAGATTAAAAGACATAGGAATCATTATTATCTGTTTCTTTTTTAACAGGATTTGGTTTCAACTTTATGTACATGGCTTCCTTGACAACCAATATGAACAATTTTCATTCAAAGCATAGAGGAAAAATTGTTGGAATTCTTCATGCGTTCTTTAGCGCTGGTCCAGCATTATACGGTGCTCTCTTTGCGGTCGGACATGTCAGAGATGAAGCAAATCAAAATTTTTCCTGATTTTACCTCATGACAGCTATTGTATTTGCATCTGTTACTTTACTTGGAACATTAAGTATCGGGTCGTATTCATATGAATCAGTTGATACCGATACAACTACAATTATTGACAAAGATGAACTCGGCCATCAGGATTCTTCCATTAACTTGCCTCTAGACGCACAGAATAAATCAAAGGATATCACAGGAATGTCGATAGTGAAACGGTTTGATTTTCATTATCTATTCTGGGGATACATATTTTGTGCTGGCTTGCAACTAGCTTATCAATCAAACCAGGGAACATATCTAAAGTCTTTCACATTAGAACAATATACCACACTCTTTACAGTTGTCAACCCCATTGCAGGGATCGTTTCAAAGTTTTTCGCAGGATTCCTGTCGGACGCCATCTATCACAAGGTCCCGCGTGTCGCCGTATTATTGGTTTTCAATGTAAACGTCTTCAAATTGAATAGCATCATTTAAGAACAGATAAATTGGCAACGTGGACCAGACATGCACGTTTCGGGTATTTAACCCTCATCAGTGATCCTAAATCTAAACAATGTAATATGCCAAAAAGTATGAAAGTTACTATGTCGTACAAACAATAACTTTAACCATTTCAATTTTCTATTCAGACAAACTATTTGTTTTTGCAATCGCAAATGTATTCATTGGATTTGCAAACGGAGTTATATGGTGTTTGACTCCAACCATGACCAGCGAATTTTACGGCATGAAATATTTCGCGCAAAATTGGGGTGCCATGATGTTGGGAAATGCGTTCGGTGGATTGGCTTTATCCGAGGCCTTTGGATGGATATATAAAAGCAACATCACGTCTCCAAATGCTACAGACTGCTATGGCATATCTTGTTTCACATGGAGTTTTATGTTATTTGCGGGACTGAGTTTTAACGCATGCGTACTTGAAGTCGCCCTTCTGCAAAAGAAATTGGATGAGAAAAAATGTTCAGGGGAGGATTTGAATTCATAGATTTGTTGCCCTGGTACTGATCCTACCGACATATATTTTATACAACAAAATAAACAAAGATAAACAATAGTATGGTGTCATGAGTATATGTACTACTGAACGTTCAAAGTGCATATCAAATTATTTGAAATATTACTAGCTTGTGCGCTTATTTCTTTGAGTTTTATGGTTATGAATTCAAATGAATTACAAAGATAGAGATTAGCTCGCAAACCGTCACAGTAGAATAGAAAATAATATTATTTAATTTATTCCAATTGCCATTTTCAAGAGACCACGTTTCTGATTGGCTGAGCCATTTGGTTTCAACTTCAAACAAATTTTATGCACTTCAAGCCAAAGTGATTTTTGGACAACTTCAAGCCAAAGTGATTTTTAAACAACATCAAGTCAAAGTGATTTTAAACAACTTCAAGCTAAAGTGATTTTTAAACAACTTCAAGCCAAAGTGATTTTTAAACTACTTCAAGCCAGAGTGATTTTTAAACAACTTCAAGCCAAAGTGATTTTAAACAACATCAAGCCAAAGTGATTTTAAACAACATCAAGCCAAAGTAATTTTTAAACTACTTCAAGCCAAAGTCATTTTAAACAACTTCAAGCCAAAGTGATTTTTAAACAACTTCTAGCCAAAGTTATTTTTAAACAACATCAAGCCAACGTGATTTTAGACAACTTCAAGTCAAAGTGCTTTTTAGACAACTTCAAGCCAAAGTGATTTTTAAACAACATCAAGTCAAAGTGATTTTTAAACTACTTCAAGCCAAAGTGATTTTTAAACAACTTCAAGCTAAAGTGATTTTTAAACAACTTCAAATCAAAGTGATTTTCAAACAACTTCAAGCCAAAGTGATTTTAAAAAAACGTCAAGCTAAAGTGGTTTTTAAACAACTTCAAATCAAAATGAGTTTTAAACGAATTCAAGCCAAAGTAATTCTAAACAACTTCAAGCCTGATTTTTAATCAATTTCAAGCCAAAGTGATTTTTAAGCAACTTCAAGCTTAAGTGATTTTTAAACGCAGCCCAATTTAATGTTTGTAGCGCCGTCTGGTTTTAATTTTTGAATTTTATGTATCTACTAAGTAAAGAGTGCGAGGCTCAAAGTATCCTTTTTTTGCATTTTCTTTTCATTTTCATCTACAGGACTTCATTTTAATTCATTTGATACCAAACACGACTACAATACTCCAATTTAATGCTTAGAAATAAATTTACACACAATTTATTTATAATTTATTTAATCAAAGATCTTTTTGCTAATAACTTTTTTGTTTCAAGTCCGATTCTATTGAAATAAGTTTCAAAATGACTTTTCAAAAAATATATACATTAATGAGGTTATCTCGAAAAAATAAATTCATAAAATTTCGATGCCACTTTTATTGGGATTCCCCTAATAGCACTGTCATCAACTTTTGTTACATCGATGTAACAAATATTCTACATGTAATGTATGACTGTCTTACTTTTAGTTTTCATGGCTGTATAATTCTGGTTGGTCACCCGACTCCCGGAAAATTTGCAAGTGTCCTACCACAATTATACACCCATGAACACCAAAAGTAAGACAGTCATTACTTATGTTTACATTTGTACTAAATATTTGAAACCCTTATTTGCATGAACATCGCATAAACTGTGTGTAACAGCGTCAAAATTATTCTGGCGTTGGTAAATTCTCGATCCAAACTTCAAAACCTGCACATGCAATAGCAATCCAAGTTATTGGCTAATGGAATATTAACATGGGAAATCTACTGATATTGTAAATACTTGATGATTTACCATTTTCGAAAATGATCGAACCAGCATATACAGTACGTGCACAACATAAGGAGAAAATCTCCAACATTTACAAGTGGAAAAGAGGAAAAAATCTCCAGCTGAACAAAACTGCAATGACACAACGATTCACAAGAACAACTTTGCGATGAAACAACGATTCAAAAGAACAGCATTGCAGTGAAACAACGATTCACAACAACACTGCAGTGAAACAACGATTCACAAGAACAACATTGCAATGAAACAACGATTCACAAGATCAACATTGCAGTGAAACAACGATTCACAAAAACAACAATGCAGTGAAACAACGATTCACAAGAACAACATTGCAATGAAACAACGATTCACAAGAACAACATTGCAGTGAAACAGAGATTCACAAGAACAACATTGCAGTGAAATAACGATTTACAAGAACAACATTGCAGTGAAACTGCGATTCACAAGAACAACATTGCAGTGAAACAACGATTCACAAGAACAACATTTCAAGAAATAACAAGCGATGAGAAATTCCACTGTATGTACTTTGAAAATGAAAATAAAACCCATATGCTATATCAAACAAATATTCTCATAATAATATGCGCAAAACATTGATTTGACTTCATTGAAAAATTGCACTAGATTAATGCCAAGGAGCTGAAAATTTGTGTATCCGGGTGTTTGTATCTATATCTATATATGTCCTTCCTATCCCCTGGATGTCAAGTTCATTTTTCTTTTTTCGTCTGATGTATCATGCATTTTGTGACATTAAGGTTGCCATATATTATCACGGGGCAAAACAGAGTGAATTATTTTAACTAGTTCAGGAGAAAACTAATACCATTATTAGAAGGATAAAATAGCTACAATGGTTTAATGCAAATATATATATATATATAGTTTTCTGCATAGTTATTCATTAGAAAGGCTTCGTCTTAAAATCTTGATCAACTTCAAAGAAGAGACTGCTACCTTGCAAAGACGAATTAAGAGAGTAAATATATTGTTCCGATATCCAGAAACCCATTCATACCTGCTTCGAAGGAAGGATTTTTTTCAGAATGTACATTTTTTTTTCTGATGAGGAGTAAAGCTGACCCGGCTAGTAATTTTTGAAAAAAATATTTATCGTCTCTATACGTACATTGTATCTATCGCGTGTTTATTACATGAATGTCCTTCAAATCATATCAGAGCTATTGACATTATTTTATGTCAATGCTGTAAACAGACTAATTTAATACGCATCTGCAAACATAACCATGATAACTTTAATTGAATTTGACAAGACACGTTACCACAGAGCCAGCACACGATGTCCATCTCTGTCCAGCATCATACTTCAATAAATCAATGAAAATTTTCAACTCTTAAGATTTATAAAGACAATATACAGAAGGGGAATAGGTGAATCTTTAAATCCCTTGTATATCGAAAGACACATCTTCTCGAGACAAGTGTACCTTACTCCCGCTTGTCGGATGTCATACACAAAACTGTGTCTCCTGTGAGTGTCGTAGCGGAGAGTATATATCATACTAACTTTCATATACAAAACTTTCATATACAAGCAATTTTGGTAGTAAAATCATTCAAACACATTAGCAAGCAATTATATTGTTAGTAATTTATACACATTTTTGGCCTGACAAGTCTCCGCTACGACACTCTGTTTTGTGTATAACATCCGACAATGGGGGAGTAAGGTATTACGTACACTTGTCTTGAGAAGATGTGAAAGACTAGAAATACAACATTTAAAGACGTCGAAAATGAAACGGACTATCACATCGCCTTTAAAATATAATTTTCCGATTCAGCCCTCTGATTATTCTAATTATTGACGGAATGTAAATAAAGGAATTGCTGGTATCATGCAGATATTGCAGTCACAAGATAAAGCCAAGCACCTTGACAGACCAAAATTCCGACGTTGTCCTGTACCGGATCGTAACCCCTGCTCTATAAGTACTTTAAATATATTAAAAGTATTAAAGATTTGAAAACAATATAATACATTTTCCATTATCAACTAGAATTACTGTAAATTTGCCAGTACGGATGATGCTTTATATCCATCGTCTTCCCTCAAATCAAATAAATTATACAATTAAAATTTGTTGTACATTGCCACAGAAGTAACTGTTTTAAGTAATATTGAATCTTACGGTTGATAAATTTCACATAGAATTGATGAATGATTACGTTAGATTACATAACATATCTATGACTGATTACAAATATTAATGTTAATAGATCGATGAAAAAACAGGAGGGGATCTCCAAAAAAACACTCGGTTTTTTTGGAGATCCCCTCCTGTTTTTTCATCGATCTGTGGTTGCAGCACCCACAGCAAAACTCCAAAACATCTAATGCAAAAGCACAGAGCAGACATCCACAGAGAGAGACCCAAAAGGGACAGGGAACACAAACTCACGCCTTAGAACCATGAAACACAAAAGACAATACATAAACCAACGAGACCAATGAGCAACCCGTGTCGACTTAGGACGGCCATCTGCCACGCAAGTAGCAGACGGTGTGGTTATCCTGGATTACGTGCGCACAACCCTCCCACTTTTCAGATTACCCAGAAGTCTCGATGAACATACAATTGTGGTTTGAAACCACCTCCTCAGATAACCACACTCAAACAAGACTGCAAATCGCAAGGGCCCAAGCAACACAGATGAATATGTAAATGGATATATTATAAACAAATAAAAAGTCCATATCCACCAGAGTAAAACACATTTTGCATAAAATTTACGAGAAGTGGATTTATTGAACTCGATAAAAGCCAAGGATGTACATTTTGTATTCGAAAATTTGTGTATCCGGGTGTTTGTATCTATATTTGTATGTGTCCTTGAAAGTCCCTCTTGAAGTTAAGTTCAACTTTTTCGTCTGATGGATCATGCATTTTGTGACACTGGGACATATAATCATGGGGGAAAAGCGGAGAGGATTAGTTTACCTAGCAGTTTACCATAACTTGAACGAGGAGGATGAAAGTTCATTCTCAATTATGAATAGCAACCTATTCGAATAAATTAATCATTTATGATTTTTGTTACTAATTTCCTTACGGTAACATCAGTATTATAATTAAGCATTGTAACAATCTATGTTGAATATACATGGACCCGCTCACACAACTTTGGATTCAAACTAACAAGTGTTTATGATAGTTGAAAACAACCTTCTGTCCAGCATCACACTTTAATTTAGCGATGTTAAACTGATAAATGATAAATATAAGATACAGAGGATGAATAGATTAATTTTAACAAAATTTTTCAAAATGCTGGAAATGACAATGGATGAAGTTTATCATTCCCTTTGGCTTATTTTTCAACAGACTACACAGCCAATGGTGCCTCACGTGAAATTTATATGAAATGAGCATCATGTTCATTTCATATGAAAGTTCATGTAAAATTCATGTTCATTTCACATAAGATTTATGAGAAAAATATTTTCCAATGAATTTCATATAAATTTTTTTCACATGAATTTTACATGAATTTTTCTTTTATGTAAAGTTCATGTTAATTTCACATGAATTTCATATGAGGCACAAATTGGCGGTGTAGAAATGACAACATTACCTGGCCTTGTCCCCTCCTTTCGTGTCAGAATTTAAGCGAATGTTTCGCCATTATGATGATTAATACGATTTTCAGATTGCACCTCCTGGTTATAGACGGAATAGGGGATATTATGCATATAATATTGCAGTCACTTGATAATCCCGAGCACCTTGACCGGCCAAAATTCCGACGTCGTCGTGTACCGGATCGTAACCTCTGTTCTATAAGTATGTCAAATACTTGCTATACAGAATTAAGTACCGCACTATACGTAGATGTTTGCTCTTGATTCAATTACAAGATATCAAATTTCTTTCCAAAGGGAGAATCCATTCTAGATACTTTGAATTCAGATTGCAATTTTAATGATAATTTTAATATGATTTTTCAAATAACTGATCGATCACATCATTAAGTTAACATTTTTCGATAAGATGTGTGTAATTATATTTTAGTCTAACAATATGAAAAAGAAAATCTTTCAAAAATGAATTCTATATATGTTCATACTCAATACAATGTTTTTAAGCGATGAAAACTTTATCATGATATTGAGTATAAAATAGGTTTTTTTCTATTCTATATTCATCGTCAATGTAAAATTTCACTGTTTTCATAAGTAAAAAAATAATATTAATTATTAATGCAGTATTGAAATTTTTTTCAGACTTCTTGTGTTTTCATCCTCAATATGTGAAACAATGTAGTTTTCCGATACCGACAATTTTCATTTTGTGACATAATCTACAGACCATATAATCATCTCATTAAGAAGAAAAAACATATTTCAGAGGTAAAAACGGAGTATTGATGAAACTTTGGTAAAAACGCCGGGCTTAGTTCTTCGTAAATTCACAAGTCCATCAGGCGTTGATTGTTTCGTTTTGTTTATTTTATCCTACTTTATACCATCTGGCCACCATTTACTGTTAGATAAGACGGTGTTAAAGTATGTTTTCCTAGATTTACGCGCTCCATTATCGTAAATAGAGGGCACTCCTTATCAAGAGTTATCTGTCTGCTGTTTACGATGAATTGCCTGATTACACCTTTGGAAAAAATCCCGAAAGTCTCCCAGAGAAAAAACAATAACCCCTCCCTAAAGAGTTTGATCTCATAAGAATTAACGAAAATTCTTCAAGAAGAATAGTCTTCCAAGTCTAAATTATTAAATATCCAACCATAAAAAGTGAGAAATGAGTTATGCATTTTATTTTGTTTCTTTTTTATTTATTTTGACTTCTTTTACAAATGCTCCTCAGGGATCCATTGAATGGTCCCTACATGCCTTAAAGACCATTATTTACGTGATCTGTGTAATCGAAGTAGTATGCATTTTGCACTATCTGTGATCTTTGTTTTTCTTTTCATCCATTCATCCTTTGAGCAAAATGGATTATTTGACAAGACGAAGTATTCTGGAATTGGCGAAAGTAAGCGATCTTTTTTCATGATTTAAATTAAAACATGCTTAAAACAAGCTAAACTAAGCGGTCTTTTCACTGAAAATAGCATGAACTTTTACATATAAAATTACAAAAGAGAGAAAAATGAAAATTATCAAATTACGAAAAAAAAAAATTCATCAAGTCTGAATGAAAACTACGTAAAAATCATTTTAGTCGTTTACATTTATTCATTCATTACAAGGGCCAGAAGGTTATCAATTGAATGTGTTTCATGGCAAACGTTTTAGCGAATTGCACAAATTCAATATGATCATTTACATATTGATCAGATGTAGACTTAAGTAAAATTAAGGCAAATAGTATAGCCCTTTAACAAAAAGTTTTCTTGATCCAAAAAACTTCATTTGATTAATTTTTTGCCTTCTTTAAAATATGAAAAATTACAAAATGCAAAATGCACTAGATAACTTTGGAATGAGTTGCGAACTACACAGCAGAATTCAATAGGTGTGTTCGTATGTGATTTAAACGTAATTATTATGTAATATGTTTACGAACGATATTGTCCTTCGATTTTGATTATACTTTCTTATAGACTCAAATAATATCATTTCATACATCGGGGGTCCTGATGACCTCGAGATTTTACTGGCAGCCATATGAACATACAGAGAATCCAGGGACGTTCAATTAATTTCAAATAAATGACAGGTCAGTCCAATGTATTCATTTGTATATATTGTGAATGATTTATAATGAATCTAAAAAGGTAAAAATATGTAGAGATCTACACTAGAATCAGTAAAATGGTTAATGGATGGATTGACGTGTGAACATACTAGCTGGCAGTGATAGCGAGTGTTCGGTAGGAACCCCTTCAACTCCCCCCCCCCCCCCTCACCCTCACACAAACACACCCTCACTTGTATCAGATTTGCGAAAAAAGTATCAAAGGGCAATAATTTGTAGTCATATTTAAGACATATGAAAGTATTACACATGATATTTTTGGTTTTATTGCTGTGCAGTTCGATGAGCAATTTTCAAAGTTATCTCATGAAAAAAAATATCTACGGAATTATCCATGATTATAGCTAAGACAGTTGGGGAAATGAAGTTGTCTTGGCTGAGAAATCTTTGCATTTAAACTGTACATAATATTTCCTAAATTTTGAATAAGGAAGAATTTCTACACCGAATCAAAATGTGAACGGCCAAATAGGAATTTTGTATTACAAATAAATGGAGTATAGGATATACGATTACGTACATGTATAGCAAATTTGAATTAGATTTCATTTGTGCGCTATTTTTTACAAATCACATTTCAGTTTTCATTATAGACAAATTGAAGTGTTTGAACTTCTTACATTAAACAATATTTCAAACCAGTTTTAGATAATACACCAGACAAGATTTTTGGATCAGTGGTACACAAGCCACGATTTTCGGATCAGTGGTACTCACACCACGATTTTCGGATCAGTGGTACTCAAGTCACGATTTTTGGATCAGTGGTACACAAGCCACGATTTTCGGATCAGTGGTACTCACGCCACGATTTTCGGATCAGTGGTACACAAGCTACGATTTTCGGATCAGTGGTACTCAAGCCACGATTTTCGGATCAGTGGTACTCAAGCTACAATTTTCGGATCAGTGGTACTCACGCCACGATTTTTGGTTCAGTGGTACTCACGCCACGATTTTCGGATCAGTGGTACACAAGCTACGATTGTAGGATCAGTGGTACTCAAGCCACGATTTTCGGATCAGTGGTACTCAAGCCACGATTTTCGGATCAGTTGTACTCAAGCCACGATTTTCGGATCAGTTGTACTCAAGCCACGATTTTCGAATCAGCACTTGGTACTCAAGCAACGATTTTCGAATCAGCACTTGGTACTCAAGCCACTATTTTCGGATCAGCACTTGGTAACTCAAGCCACGATTTTCGGATCAGTGATATTCAAGCCACGATTTTTGGATCAGTGGTACTCAAGCCACGATTTTCGGATCAGTGGTACTCAAGCCAAAAGGATTTTCACACACAGCAAAATTTATCTTTAGTTAATAACGCCCTCTAGTTTGACTATAGGGTACAGAAAAAAATCAGGATACGATTTTATCTTTGGTTTAATATTTTTTAACTTATATTTACGGTTTGCAGAGCTCTTTCTATAGATCCGCTTATGGTCAATGTAATTGTTTTGTTTAATTCTAATGTACAATCAATATAGGTCCGGAATACTGGAAACAGTCAGCCAGGAAAACAATACAGGATGCCGTGCGCATGCAGAAAAATACGAACAAAGCCAAGAATGTGATACTATTCCTAGGTGACGGGATGGGCGTGTCGACCTTGACCCCTGCTCGTATCCTGAAAGGTCAGATGAGGAACAAATCTGGGGAGGAGGAACATCTCAGTTGGGATAAGTTCCCCCATGTCGCTTTTTCAAAGGTAAATCTAACTTTTAAACAAACTTCTTGTACATAGTCTTTTATGGTACTTTTCTATCTCCACATAAGGGACAACCAGTTCTATTAGACGTGGTGGATATGATTGGAGAGGCAGCCGCACGTTGTTCTAAAAGAGTGAGTTCATAAAATTCTATCTAGAATCATACCTTTACATTCTATGAATACGTTGTCCTGCAACCCCCCCCCCCCCTCCCCCCCATGTCATTCTACACAGATGAACGCCTCGTTAACCCTAAAATCATAAATCAATGCCATCTAGGATAGAATTAAAGATCATCGCCTGATATCTATAAAGTTTTTTTTTATGAGGGAGCAGTGTAATATTGTTCTTGTAAGAACAAGAACAGCCCTTTTCGCAAATTTGACGACGTGGTCAAACTCTTGTGACCAAAAGCCTTTTACACCGTGTTTTATTATTATTTTTTTAATGTCTTCTTGCAAATATTCTATTTCTTGTTTGCCTTTCATAAAGGCGAAATCTTCGATATCTCTTGAAGTGGTCAACAAATATTTGATCAATGTAAAGATATGAACTGGTCAATGTATTAAGGAGAAATTGATAGGATAATGTCAATAAAGCTAGTATATAAGACCATAACAAGAAAACAATATCCGAATACTAATCCTAATCATGAGGCTGTTTTTGTCCTTATCATAATGACGTCAAACCATTTTACACGCTTGTACGTTTGCACAATGGTCAAGCAGCTGGGTCTTTTTTTTTGTGTGTGAATTAGAGTTGACGGAGAAAATTTCACCTCAGATTTATTTGCACAATGAAAAGAGAGCAAATTCAGGACAAGGGGTGGTAAGGGGCTTTCTAGGCCCAATGTTTATAGGAAGATAGAAACATTATCCACTTCTTATTGTAATATTCGACATTCGAGTCATATTATGTTGTAAACCAATGCTATAGGCACCTTCTAAAGTAAATCTGTCATGTTTTCTCGTGAAAAGTAATATTCTCCAAAAGCGTTAGATTTTTTTAAGGAATCATTTGTAACTTTTGAGGCAAAACTTGGAAAATTTGCTTCCAGTAATATATACTTAGAATTGTTTAATATATCCATCAGCAAAAATATCGCTTTTATTTTGAAACTTTAATTCCACGATGGTACTTGAAGCCACAAGGACGAGCTCCAATTTCGGATGAAGTAGGAATCATCTCAACTTTTGAAACAATGAAAATTACGTTTATATGTTTAAATTTTTCTTCTCAATGTGTTTAGAAAATATTTTCATAGTAATGTTTCATACAGACATACAACCAAGATCATCAAACACCGGATTCAGCAGGGACGGCTACCGCCTTTTTGACCGGCGTGAAAACCAACATGGGCATGTTAGGAGTCGATGCCAGAACTACAAAAGGAGACTGCGCAAGCGCACAAGGGGCGGAAATCTACTCAATTGGAAAATGGTCGCTTGATCAAGGTAAAGGTATAAATGGCGCCAGAATTCAAATAAACATACGATGTATGAATGGTCAAATACGCTATTTTTCACAAAAATTCATATATTTATATTGACTAATAACCGATTTTACCAAAATTATGAAAACTACTTGCTTCTATTGAAAAACTATTTCTATTATTCAATTTTATAACAAAATAATTAACATACTGTAATGTCAATAGACATTGTGTCTAATGTAAAAAGTAACGCTTCCTGAAATTTTCCTAAGAATTTTTAGCAAAATCTTGTAAGTAATTTTCCCGAAATTTAAGGCAAGAAGGTAGGCGTCGTTACTACAGCTCGAGTTACGCATGCAACTCCTGGTGGACTCTATGCACACACACCACACCGAGACTGGGAAGGTGATGCCAATTTACCGAAAACCGGAGCCGAACAGTGCAAGGACATTGCAAAACAGCTTATTGATGACAATGCGGACATGAGTGTAACTATTCTAATATAATATATGGGTATCATGATTTCTTTCCATAAACCGTAAGTTAAGAGGAAATCGTGTACTCCGCGTTGTGTGAATTACTTCTACGACAATCATTTTGTAACTTTGAACAAAAGTCCTGGTAAAGATTTTAATAGTTTATTAAGATACAAAAGTAACATATTGGTTATAGCAGTATAAGAATGAATCTAAGAGAGTGTAACATACAAATTCTTGTGCATAGTATATACTGGGAACATGGTATCTTTCACAATCACATGGAAATCGCCATTGAAATTCATGACATCCAGACGTATAAACAAAGTGGCCTAAACCTAGCATAAATCCTTGCCATTTCGTCTTTTGCACCAAAACCTATGACAGGCGAGCTACAATAGCTTCTGTTGCTCTCAAGTGACATAAGAACACATAGTGTTGAAAGACGTAGGGAAAATGACAATCTGTTTGTTCAAACGTATTTTATTTCCATAATACGAAATGGGATTAGACAAAAGCTTAGCAACGTAATCAACGCCTTCTCCCTACATTTATACCGGTATTACATAACAAGAACAAAAATTCAGTCCTGCCACCATGACATCAAGTGATTCATGCCTGTGATCGTAAAGTTAACGTTTGAAATAAGAGTTATCTTCTCCTAGACATTTGTACGATTGGAATTATGATTTATAATATCCCATATACAAAATCAATATAAATTAATCAAAGGTCAAAATAACTAATTTGCATAATTATTGTAACTAGCACTGTCCAATAGTACTCTTGGACTACATACTTACATGTATGTATCTCTTTTCTGAAATCTCTATAATCTCCTTCGTATCAGGCTTAGATTGATTACTATATAGTACCGTATAACCAGAAATTTTCGCGAGTATCAAATTTCGCGATTTTATAGGTAAATAGGGTTCCTTTCTTTTCGCGAGTACATTTTTTCACGATTCCTAAATTACAAGCAAAGTAGAGCAAGGAACAATTTTTCGGCGGTGACCATATTCCGCCGTTTCATGATTAATTGCTTCTCCTTTGTTATCGGCATTGTTACTAAAGTTTATTTTTTTTTATACTAATATCCTATCAGATATGACCGTAGCAGTCATGTTTTGATATATTGTGACATCTCCTGCACTCAACTGTGATGAAAAATACCATAAAATGAGGAAAATTGATAAAAAAAAAACACCACAGTTTAGACGTAAACATCCGAAATGTATACGAAAACAAAACAAAGAACACATTTTATCGGATATAATTTCTTAGAGGTAGTAGTGACAAAACATTTCCAAACAAAGAAAATCATAATTTTGTTCGTTTTTGTGTGCAAATAGGATACTTATCAACAAAAACGGCAAAATATGGTCATCCCCGAAAACATGGAAACGAAATATTTTGACGTTTTATAAGGAAACAGTAAACTAGGTAAAATGAATTATTTTTGTAGTATTTTTTTTTTATCGAGAATGGAATTAAATTATATTTTAGCAATACCAATCATTGAATTTGCCTTCAAATATGGAAAATGTCTTGGAAATATACGAAAAATGCGACGAAATATGGTCACTTGCTCTACATATGATGTTATTGTTTTGTACCTTATAGTTAGGTCTTTGATGTTAACTTCTATTTGCGTTTAATTGGGAAAAGTAAAGCATGACGCATGTACGATTAGAACGAAATGTAAATGATATAACAATTTCTGTTATTACTTATCAAACGCAATTTTTCGCGAGAATAATTTTTCGCGATTCCAATTCACTCGCGAATATAGCGAAAATTAGTATATCGCGAAAATTTCTGGTTAGACAGTATTGTAATTTTCTTCGTTCTATGCCTAATTTGACTTTGGCAAAAATTTGAACTCTTTAATTTCTTTAATATCTGTATAATTTTACACCATTGTTATCTAGGTAACATTACTTTTTAGGTAATCATGGGCGGTGGTAGACGGTATTTTCTACCTTCTGACGTTGAAGATTTCGAAAGGGGAGATAACTCCAAACTTGGTCGAAGAGATGGACGCAACCTAATAACGGTGACAATATTATATTATTGAAATAATACTGCTGCTATAGAAAGATCAAAATCTTTTATGCCTTTAACTTTTAAATCAAGTTGTGCTCAGACTCATAGATCTGTCTGTTACGTTTTCAAAATATTACATTTTTGGAGATGTTATGGAGTCGTAGGACCGTCTTTATATCCAAAGCATTTCCAAATGACAAGAAAACCCATAAAATAAAGGTTTCCAGATGTTTCTATATTTATTTTAGGAGTGGCAAAATGAAAAGGAGGCTAGAAATTTGAAATTTAAATTTGTATGGAACGCAACAGAATTCCATGAGGTGAACCCAGACACTACTGATTACTTGCTAGGTAAATATTTTTATATTTATTTATAAAAGAACACAGGGAGTGTATTTTTCTCTACGCCGCAAAATATTACCTTGATCACAAGATTTTAAAATGTTTGAATGACATTGATTTGATAAATACCTGCTAAAACTGACACAGAAAGACATGGGCTACTAAGCTGTTTAAAGAGTTAAACGACGAACAAACCTATCTGAAAGTATATTCTGCGGTGGTGATAAAGTGGGGATATCCAACATGAATTGAATAAATATGAATCAAAGGCGGATTCAAGGGGGGGGGGGTTGCAGGGAGGAGGCTTCCCCCGGCACTGACCAATTTTTTCCAAAAACATGTATAATTTGGCCCATTTTCATTAAAAAAATCTACAAAATTCGCCCCTTGACCCCTGCAAGAGGAGCGCTGGATCCGCCACTGTAAATTATTAATATATATGAGCACATAATAATTTACCTTTTTCATTTATTTTTGTTAGGATTGTTTGAGAGTAGTCACATGCAGTTTGAAGCCGATCGTACGGACCCAAAATACGAAACTGCCGGAGAACCTTCCTTAGCGGAAATGACCGAAAAAGCTATCCGAATTTTACGTAAAGACCCGGACGGATTTTTTCTTCTTGTTGAAGGTTGCAAAATTTATTCTAATTAAAAATACTAAGATTTATTTCATATGGTGAACTGAAGGTTTCCTTCTTTCTAACATTGGTGCCAGAGATAAGCTGATCTTTGTACCATTCCAATGGTAAAGAAAACCAGTCCATTTAAAGTATTGTCAACATAAAATATAATTTTGTGAATTGTAAATCAAAAATACTTATTTTGAATATTTTTAATTTTATGTTCAATTACACCCCTGCATAGACCTTACAGGAAATTTGAAGCAAACCACTCTTAACAAAACTGGGCAGATTAATAATAATCTATACATATAGATAAAGAAAAGAAGGTAAGAGAAAGGAGGGATCTCCAACAACACTGACGGTTGCAGCACCCACAGAAAAACCCCAAAACATCCAAGTTCAATGCTAAAAGACCACAGAGCAGACTCGCATAGAAAGATACGCTTAAGGTAAAAGGAAAGCCAAATTACATAAAAACATCAAACAAAAATGACTACACATAAACCAACGAGACCAATGGGCAATCGGTGCCGACTTCTGCCATGTTAGTAGCAGACGGTATGGTTATCCGGATTACTTGCGCACAACCCTTCCCATTTTCCGATAACCCATAGGTCTCGAAGAACGTACAATAACGTCCTCACTGTAAGATGACCATACAAACAGACATCATAACGCAGGGGGCCAAGAGACACACAGATGGATAAGTAAATGAAGTTGCATCTCTTCCAGGCGGGAGGATAGACCATGGTCACCACGAGACCAAAGCATACAAAGCCCTTCGAGACACAATTGCCATGGAGGAAGCAGTGGCCAAAGCAGTAGAACTGACCAGTGAACAGGACACACTTATAGTAGTGACCGCTGACCACTCACATGCTTTCGCTATGGGAGGATATCCAAGTAGGGGGAATCCCATTCTGGGTAAGTGATATTGCTATACAAATGTACATGTTTGTTAATATTGGTTTTTTGTGAAGCAGACGTGTAGTCCTTGTGAAAAATTGCAGATGGCACCTTCACCAAAGAGTTTCAGTGAGTGTTCGTATCCACTTGATCATAAAAAAAAAGATAAAAAAAACACGGAAAAACTGGTTGTAAATGAATAATTTTGTTTATTTTGAATATCTCTTAAAAACTTTCTTACCAGACCCGAACTGCCAGGTCATAAGTACCGGTATATGATTTGTAACAGGTTTATGCCAATTTTAACCAATGATGTTCCAGCACGATGGTCGTGTGATGTTTTTTCTATGACTTCAGTCACTAAATATTTAAAAAAAAAACATTTGAAAGCTACAAGAAATTGTTACGTAATGCAAAAATAGTGTTTAGTACCGTATGTTGACATGCTATAGAAACTGAATTTTCAAGGCTTGTATTATTAATTTTATAATCAAATTCTCGTTTTATATTTTCTATCATCGTACATGTGTCTGCAGGTTTGACGGACAAAAATGGGAAAATAGCCCTAGACAACGATAATTATACATACACTACATTGGTCTACGGTAACGGTCCAGGTTTTGACGATCATCGTTTTAAAAACAACACCAGGCTGAATTTAACCGATGAGCACACGTGTAAGCCTATTCAAAAGAATTTTAAAAATTATACCAATTCTCTGTTAGTAACCATTTAAATGATTTCGGCATGCATGGTCTTCGATTTTCATGAAATTTCACACATAAGTAGGGAACAACGAAAAAAGATAAATTTGTCAAAAAATTGCTTGTAGGTCATCTGGTTACCATGGCAACGACATATAAAGTTGAAAAATTTGCAAAATTGAGCTTCTTTGACACTCTGTATTTTGGTCTTTATATGACATTAATGGAAAATTCGTTATGATTAGGACCTAAAATTTTAAATAAGCTCACTAATAGTGTCTGATATTGTCAAAATGTATTAGAGATATAATCCCCTTCGTCTCCTGCATGCTTCCGTTTGTAGCTGTTATTGTTTGGGAAACATTTGATATCATTTTAGTTTTCTTAAAAAAAAATACACTTGTACCTCTTTCACTCTTGTTCAAATTGTTTCTACTTGTTCTGACAGCAAACAAAGAATACCGTCAGATGACAGCCCTTCCCCTCGGGTACGAGACACATGGTGGAGAAGACGTAGGGATTTTTGCACGAGGTCCTTGGTCACATCTTTTCCACGGTGTCCATCAGCAGAATTACATTCCTCACGTGATGGCCTTTGCGTCATGCGTGGGAGATTACAAACTTGACAAAGATTGCGCAGCTTCCTATTCAAACACAAATACTAGCAATAGAGGGTCGAGCAATTTCATAAACATTCCTTTATCATTTTATTTTGTAATGTTGATTGTTTTCGTTTATTTGAGATGATTGATTTTAATTTATATACATAATATAAGCTTACGATGTTTTTGTGCATTAACGGTATATTTCGGAAAATGTTGGGTCAATAAGGGGAAAGCGAATGGTTAAGAAAATAACTTCATTAAAGCGTTTAAAAAAAACTATAATGATTCAAACAAATGTGCATGATGACATTTTGAAAGGCTAATATGATATTACAGGCACGGATCCAGCAACTTATAGGTTTAAACGATGATTATTCAAAATGGAAAGAGGAGTAGGGGACGTTCACCTATTTGGAAAGTGAAAATCATGAATGCAAATCAAACAAAAACATATGTACAGAATAAATGTAGTCAAATGATTTTGTCATGTAAATGAAACAGAGGTTATATAAAAAGAGCGATATATTTCAAAAAGTACGAATGACATTGCGTATAGAAGTCGGTGGTTTATCTCTAAATCACAAAATTAATGTTTGTTGTGAAAAGCTCGGTTCGTCGATTTTGTTTTAACGATGTCTAATTTCTTTACAATGTCAGCAAGATCATATATATTTATCATAACATAAGTATAGCTAAAACAGTTTGTACTTGTTTTTAAATTTGGTTGTAAATGATTCAGTGTGGATTTTTTTTTTAAAATGCTATCATGGCTTTTTCATCCAGTGTAAAAACTTCCTGAAAATTATTTCGATCTTCATTTAAATGTGATCCATATTACGCTTTTTCGATCAGGTTGTTGTTGTGTATTTTGATACTAACAATGTAATGTCAAATCCTTTTTTTTATTTAAATATATATATTTTTGTAACATAGATAACTTATATATCAAATTATTTGTATAGTGATTTCAAGATTTGTCAACTGAATGAATAAAATCCAAACACTTCTTCATTTTGGATAAGAAACTACTAGTATACTACAGCTTACATTATACTCATGACAAATGGCCGTCCAAAGTCGGCACCGGTTGCCCATTGGTCTCGTCGGTTTATGTGTAGTCTTTTGTGTTTGATGTTTACATGTCGTGTGTCTCTTTTCCGTCTCGTGCTGTACTCGTCTTTTGCGTTTTTGCATCGGGTGTTTTTGTGTTTTGCTGTTGATGCTGCAACGGGGTCTTGTTGGAGATCTCCTCCCTTCTTTCATGGCTATGTGTAAGGTTCACTTTGTTGTATAAAAGAAAGGAGGGGGTCTCCAACAACACACAGTTGCAGCACCCACAGCAAAACTAAAAAAAAAAACCAATACAAAACACAGAGCAGACACACACAGAAAGGGACGCAAAAGGGACAAGGAACACCAACTCACAGCATAGAAACATGAAACACAAAAGACCACACATAAACCAACGAGACCAATAGGCAACCGGTGCCGACTTAGGACGGCCACCTGCCACGCAAGTAGCAGACGGTGTGGTTATCTGGATTACCTGCGCACAACCCTCCCACTTTTCCGATTACCCAGAGGTCTCGAAGAACGCACAATTGTGGCATAAAATAACATCCTCGCTGTAAGATGAACAGACAGCATGACACAGGGGCCCAAGATACACACAGATGGATATGTAAATGGAACAGAAGCGTAACATTTTGACTTTTATTCATTTAGTAAAATTCTAGAGGTATCCCTGAAAAGAAATAAATGCGTCACTATTCGAAGTCATTCCAATCCCTTCGCCCTTTTTTCGTACAAGTCCAGTATGGAAAAAGTATGCATGTAAAGTACTCGTGAGGGTATCCTAATGACCATGTTACTACTTCTTACGTCAAACATTATGACATCACACTGTAATTTAATGGTGTTCAGTAAATTATAGGTCTGATCCAGGTACATGTACATGTTAAGGGTTATTAACAAAATTAATTTTGAATCTCTCTCTCTCTCTCTCTCTCTCTCTCTCTCTCTCTCTCTCTCTCTCTCTCTCCATTTTTTCAAATTCAAATTCGAAAATATTTTTTATGCCCCCGGAATCAAAGATTCGGGGGCATATAGTTTTGGCCTGTCCGTCTGTTTGTCTGTTAGTCCGTCTGTCTGTTTGTCCGAAAAACTTTAACATTGGACATAACTTTTGAATGGGAAATGATAGGGCTTTCATATTTCACATGTGTATTCCTTGTGACAAGACCTTTCCATTGATACAAAATTTTTTGACCTTGTGACCTTGACCTTGACCTATGACCTACTTTTCAAAAACTTTAACATTGGGCATAACTTTTGAATGGTTAGTTATAGAGCTTTCATATTTGACATGTCTATTCCTTGTGACAAGACCTTTCCATTGATACCAAATTTTTGACCCCCTGACCTTGACCTTTTAATCCAGTGACCCTGACCTTGACCTTTCACATACATGTACTTATCAGAAAATAGTGTTTATACTAACAAAGATGCCACCGGGGGCATTCGTGTTTCACAAACACAGGCTTTATATTATTATCCATACATCTACATAACTTATCATTTATCAACGTACAATGCAAGTACACTCATAGACATAGTCGCAGTATGTTCGAAATGAAAGATATTATGTGACATTACAAATTAGCTAAAAGTGCACAGGATGTAAACTGATTTTATTCGTTGGTTTGTAAATGTAAAAAGGTATTTTCCCCAAAATGTGTTTAACAATCAGATCAAACATAGTTTCATGTTCATTTAATGTCGTCAGAGTTACCTAATAGTGGGCGGATCCAGAAGTTTTAGGGAGGTACGGTCAAGGATGTCAATCCTGTAAATTTCGACATTTAATATGGAAACTTGTTTTTAAAAGTTTTTTTTAATCTAATAAGGACATCGGAACCCCCCCCCCCCCCACACACACACACTTTCCATCCCCTTTATTTTATTTGGTAACATTTTCATCCCTTGGATATGCGCATGCTAATGAAATGTTCATTTTACCTGCTCATTGTAGATTTTATGCAATGCACAGGTGATCGTTTTCCAAACAATATTTTGGGTAGAAGTGCTCCAGTGCTCCGTTTTTACGAGTTTTATCAATTCAGTAAAATTCTATATATACATTTGTACATGTATGTGATCGTTTTGAATAACGGAAATTTAAAAAGAAATATAGTTATACAGTACCTGCAAGGTGTTATCATTTTATCCACATCTCCGAACGGTAAATTTGAAATATGCGGACAGATATTGTTTTATTCATCCTTTTGTGTTCTGGAATGAAATTTTCATCAGGTGCCACAGCTTTATCATATTCCGGAAACGGGGAAAGTAAGTATTATTTTTTTTAATTTCATGTGATTGAAAAAAGTTAGTGAAGGAAACATACAAATTTTCAACATTGTGTTCAACATACTGTCCTTTACTAATTTCCAACATATGGTTGAAAACCATTACATGACAATCAATATGGTTGAAAACCATTACATGACAATTGATGTAAATTTTCACTTACAGACTCATACTTGCAAAAAAAAAAAAATTAAAAAAAAAATAAATAAATAAAATGAATTTATGAATAATAATAGATAAAATAAAGATTATTAAAATTTTCAATATCTCCACTAGATTTATAAATTGTAATAAATATTATGTGAAGTGCGAGATTTCGTTTTTGTCTCTCTCCGCGCATGGACCATCTCTTATTCAATTACAAAACTAAATATTACCGATACAAGTCCAAAAAATGTACTGCACAATATAGGAGAGCATAATTATAAAACTATAAAAATAATGTACATTTTGAAAGGACCAGACATGTTTAATAATATATAATAACTTTGCTCCGGTACGTCAGCAGCACTAAAAGATAATTGGAGTCTTGTAAGCATCTGACCAATCTGGGTACAAAATACCCTTATCCCGGGCTTTGCATCTTCGGAAACTTGCACTGTGATCTTACATAGCCCAGCGAGAAAGAGTTCGTGGGTTTCCGGCGATGGGGCTTTGTCGTGTAACCATATTGGTCAAAATTTGGTTTGTTTATTTTAGTTTCAGTTTTGTTTTGTATTTTAATTCTGTTGCACACAATAGTATATATAGAAGTAAAGTAAACATAAATTTGAATCTATAATAACTGTAGACTCAGCCTGTCGTATGTGGCAGCTTGGGTCATATTTCTGTTCAAAGGTGAAATATGGCAGCAGGTTTCATAATCACACATTAACTGATTCTTCATTATTCAAATGTGGAAGGCTTCAAATGATAGATCTACATGTAAATGCGAAAAATAGTGTTCTCTCTCTCTCTCTCTCTCTCTCTCTCTCTCTCTCTCTCTCTCTCTCTCTCTCTCTCTCTCTCTCTCTCCATTTTACACATTCAACTTATTCTATATTAAAGAATTGTAAGGGAGTATTCGTAAATTTATAAATATGTATCATTGTTTTCCTTTTTTTTTTTAAAATTTTTTTGTGGTGGGGGGGATGTATTATTCTTTGAGGTTTTTTTTCTTGGGGAAAGGGACCACATTTTAGGTACAAGATGAGTCTCAAGATATTGCGCCTATTTCAAAGGTGTTGTTAAATAAAATCCTGTTTCGTCGAGAAACATTTAATATATGTTCAACTAAAACTTCCGTAATCTCAAATTGAAATTAAAATATCGTAGAGGTACAATTTTCATGTTTTCCTTTAGGAATATCTATTTGGATTTGTAGATTTTCTGACTATTTTTCCGCACATAGCATAACTTACAAATAAATACATGTAGGTAAAAGTTGGCCAACAAATTTGTTTTTTCGAGGAAAGGGGGAGAATCTTTTTTTTTTTTTAAAGAGTGTCACTGAGATTCTGATACTAGTATTAGGTGGAAATTAACATCCACAAAAGACAAAGTAAACAATCTGAAGGATCCGGGGAAAATGTTAAATGAGAAGAATCGAGTTCCTTTTCGAGACCCCCCCCCCCTAATCAACGAATCTATCGCTGCCTATCATTACGAAAAATAAGTTCATATTAGTAGGATTAGAAAACAAAATGCACCAAAAATAACAAAAATATTCCATCACTTATATTGAATCTTCCCATTTACGGAGCATTTATATTCACATTTATTCACATTTATTTAAATTTTGATTAAAAAGATTGAATTCAATACAGCCTCATAATATTTTTGGATTGCTCTGGTCTAGAAAACGAATTCCAATTCATGAGTGAATTTTCAAAGGCATGATCGTGGGGAATTCCTGAGGGGGTGGACAGGGTGAAAGGGAGGCGGCAGGAAGGGGACGGGAGGAGGGAGAGAGGGGGGATGAGGAAGGGAGGGAAGGGGGAAAAGGGAGGGAGGAGAAAAAGGCGAGAGGAGAGAGAGAAGGGGAGGGAAGGGAAGGGTGAAAAGGAGGGGAGGGAGGAGGGGTTGGGAGGAGGGTGGGAGAGGGAGAGAGATACCCCCCTATCCCCCCATTCCTACTAGACATTTTTCATCGTGACGGACTTTGCACTTCGAACATTTAAGAATCAGTGTCGCAGTTGCCATTTACGTATAAACTCGTAAGCGGAGTCATCTACATTTTGATAACCATGTACCTGATAAGAAAGAAATTCGGATACGTACGGGAGCATAGAGAAGACCCGTGCAAAATTATCATTATGTCGTTCCATCGATTTATATTAGAATCTCGTTCCTGCGAGAAAAATATATTCTCGTTCGAACCACATAATTATCTCGTATGAACGACATGAGGGAATAGTGTTCATGATAATTCGTGGGAACGAGATTTAAAAAAAAATGCACGCGTCCCCTAGTTGCTTCCATAAATCTCGTTTACGTATTACAGATGTTCAAAATTACCTCACTCGTGAAAAATGTACTTTTCAAATTATGTAAAATGTTTTAAATCTAAGGTGTTCCAGTCATGGATATTGACGGTTCCAACACACTGATGGAACCTTTGTGATCGACCTTGAATACATGAACCCGGACGAAATTTCGAAATTTACTACAAAAAAATGTATTTTTCAAATTATGTAAAAGTTTTAAATCTAAGGTGTTCCAGTCACGGATATTGACGGTTCCAACACACTGATGGAACCTTTGTGATCGACCTTGAATACATGAACCCGGACGAAATTTCGAAATTTACTACAATAACGACTTTTCTCGTCAGAAAACACATTTATTATACATGTGAGGGAATGACTATGAATTTGTTAACTTATTTATATGCTAACCACAGTGGCGGATCCAGCGCCCCCTTTGCCGGGGGGGTCGTGGGGCAAATTTTGCCGATTTTTTATTGAAAATGGGCCAAAATATGGGGATTTTTCGAAAATTTTGGGTCAGTGCGGGGGGGGGGGGCGGACGTCCCCTCCGCACCCCCCTGAATCCGCCACTGAACCAGAAGATAATAATAGTAATGATGTAACATTCCCCTCGGGATTTATAGCCTTTTCTTCAAAAGAAGCAGTTTTTTGTTGCTTTCAGAAAGCTTTTAAATAAAAATGCACAACACACGTTTATGTATACATGTGAGAAAAAGAAGATCCTGACGACAATCTCAACAGCACTCACAATAGAGCACTAAATTGAGCATCGACAGACCCCTAGGAAGCTAAAGGTGGGACCAGGTGCCCGGGAGGAGTAAACATCCCCTGTTTAGCTAGCCGCACCCACCGTCGATGTTCAAGCACGAAAATGAAAGTTACTGTAATATCTACCAAACATGTGTATGTAATGGAGTATAAATTCATGATTAATGATTGGAAAGAGATAAAAAAAAATGACATAAAATGCAATGCCTACACCTCTCATGTAAATAACTGATACTAACTACACCTCTAATGTTTATACCTTATAACTTTATAACTATTCCAAACGCAAAACTTTTCTACTTGCGAAAATAAAGGCTTATTTTTTTTAATCGCAAAAGTTCATACACGCAAAAACTTCTGGTTTACGATAATCAAAATATCATTTCACTGTCGACTTGGCAGCCCCTGACCACTGGAATAAGCTGGCATACAACGACCTACAGGCTGCTCTGTCCATGAAACCGATCACAAAGATTGCCAAAAATGTCATTCTTTTCCTGGGGGACGGGATGGGCGTGTCGACTCTCACTACAGCTAGAATACTCAAGGGGCAGCTGAAGGGCAAGACGGGAGAGGAGGAACAACTGACCTGGGACAAATTTCCACACTCAGCCTTCTCAAAGGTAAGTTCTATGAAAACAAAAAAGTTAGCTGCATGGAGAGATATTCCATCTTCAACATAACCCGTAGATATCCTAAGTTAAGGATGCCGCACTATAATAGAGTACTTACGGTCAAAGTTCATGCTTTTTTTCATACATTTCCGACAAATACCGATGATTTCATAATCGGGAATCTTCGGGATGACGGAATAGGTCATTGTATGAGAAGTGTAATCTCTAATTTTAGCTAGAAAAGTATGTGTAGCATTCTATTTGAAGAGAACGAAAATTCTTATCTTTGATATTGGTTTTGAAAATGCATTAGGGGTTGAATACCTTAAAAACAATTTGATTCTTGGTAAGCGACTCGCAAAATTAACAGGAACAACCATGAACACCCAAAATAAAGCTTCGAATCTCATTGGATTGAAGTCTAGCTGTTTTGTATTAATATTATAGAATAAGGCTTTTACGCGTGATCGACTTGCTCTAGTTTGGTCCCTTGGATTGTGTTGTATTGTGTGTTTGAATGTGACGTTTTGATTGTGCATGTCTTCCTTGCTCTTTATTGGTCTTTTGGCATGCGTGCAATTATTGTTTGTACATGTACATGGGTCTACCGTTCGTTTGTTAGTGTCTGTGTGGGTTTATGTGCGTTTTAATACGAGTTTGACTTTGAACAGATATATAGTTTGAATCGCTTCATTGAAGTCACTTTCAGTTTTATATTTTTGTTGGTTCGGTCAAATCTTATCGTCTTATCATCATTTTATAATAAATTACTAATCCATACAGTAAGCGTAGTTGTTTTCCCTTCCTTGTTTTAAAGTTTTTGAGTGACTACTTGTGTTTGTCCTGTACATAATTTTCGCCAAAGAGTCGTGCCAAGGGCTGTTCCCTCGTCTCGCAACAATCAGTACCTGTCAGACAAATGATGGAAAGAGCGATGAAAAAATTTATACATCAACTATCGTAGAACTGAGATATGACAAATTTTCATAAATTTCAGACAAATTTTCATAAATTTTAGACAATTTTTCATAAATTTCAAACAAATTTTCATAAATTTCAAACAAATTTTCATAAATTTCAAACAAATTTTCATAAATTTCAAACAAATTTTCATAAATTTCAGACAATTTTTCATAAATTTCAGACAAATGTTCATAAATTTCAGACTTATAATCAAGACCATCAGACGCCCGACTCTGCGGGAACAGCAACTGCCTTTCTTGCAGGTGTAAAAACAAATAAAGGTGTTATTGGCGTGGACGCCCGCGTGAAAAGAGGGGACTGTTCTACCACTCCTGACACCAAATTATATTCCATCGGAAAATTGTCGCTGGAGAAAGGTTGGGAACTTATATATTCACATAGGCACCAAAGCCATCTTGAGTCGATAAACTGATTACATGTACATATCTTATATCCACGAACAATTCTGGGGTTTCGTGAAAGGGTCTAATGATGTTTAACAACAATTGTTATCAGTAGAAACACATTTGGACACAATTGTATTCCACAATTTATATGTTTCCTATGTTTTAACAGGGAAAAAAGTTGGTTTCGTTACAACTACTCGTGTGACTCATGCAACACCGGCTGCGCTGTACGCTCATACTCCTGAGAGAGACTGGGAGGGCGATGACGAAAAACCGTCCACCGGTGCCGATGATTGCAAGGACATAGCAACACAACTCGTTGACGAAAATCAGGATATAAGTGTATGTTGTATAGGAAGGGATCTTCAACTGAATTCGGTTGAAGCACTTACAGCAAAACACATAAACACCAAAATACAAAAAAAAAAAAAAAACATATGGTGGATAAGCACAAGAATAGACAACAAAAGGACAAGGAAGACCAAAATTAACATTAACACACAAAAACTACACATAAAGCAACAAAACCCAATATCAGGCAACCGTTGCCGTTGTAAAGACGAATAATGACCCCCGTCGAATAATGACCGGGGGTCATTCGTCTACGTAGAAATTACACCGGCTTAGGATGGCCATCTACCATATTTAGGAGCAAATGATGTAGTTATCCGGATTACGTGCGCAAAACACTTCCACATGTCAGGTTACCCGGTTCTCGAAAAACAAGACCTACTTCGGAATCCGTTTTTTCAAAACATTTAAAATGACAGAAGAAAATCTACATGGCGTTGATTTTTCTTTAGTTTTGCTAATAAATCGGCACTCAAAGAAAACCCATCTTTTATTTTATGTCCATACTCCCAGTATCTGAACAAATAGATATTGAAAAATGCAATACTAGTACCAAACGGTGTTCCTTTCCGCTGATCTTTTGCTTCGAAAACGTTTTTGAGACGTCAATCAGCGGATCAATCGAATTAAAAGATATGTTTATGCTATAAGAAATAATATGACCAAACTAATTAATATACATTCTCAACTCGGCTTTTAAAAGATATATTTTCATTATAGCTTATCTAACTGATTTTACAGGTAATTATGGGAGGTGGTAGGCGTTACTTTCTACCTCAAACCATGAACGATTTTGAAAGAGGTTCAAATTCTAATAGCGGAAGGAGAGACGGACGCAATCTGATCGAAGTATGAACAAACTTTGTGTACAAAGCACATATATTTTCCATATAAAGAGGCTTAAGTCAATTATTTTTTATATATAAAATCTGTTTCTAATCTCTAAATAGAATTGTTGTTGTTGTTTTTTTTCGCATTATCTAGTTCTGAATCGGAAACACTGCGTCATAAGAAGAGTTTGTTTTCTGGGAACAAAAAAGTTGGTAGGTGGGCTCTTCTCTACAAATGACGCAAACCTGTAAAATGGATAAGAAGATATAATTCTAAGCCAACCCCTTTCACCTTGGACATATTCAGAACTATACTACTCTAAGACTAGTTTTTTCTCAAACATTCTCAATACTATTACCGGACTCTCTAGTCGTGATTGAGAGCCTCTTCAAAAGAAAAGAAAACCTTTGGATCCATGCATGTAAATCAATATAATTATTCATATTTCTCATTGAAGGCATGGGAAATGTCAAAAAGAGACAAAAACCAAACCTATAGATTTGTATGGAATTCAACAGGCTTTAACAGCGTTGACCCACATACCACAGATTATCTTCTCGGTAAGAAAGCTTACTGGAAAAAATGAATATGGAAGCCCCATAGGGCCATGTAGCTGAAAAATTGCACCATCTTGCCATCGACTCAAAAAAATGTAGATAGCGCAATGGCACTGTGGCGATATTTGCGATATGTTGCGACAGTGTGATGGTGTGATCATAGTGATAATGATATCGCAAATTATCGACAAATGAAACATCCTAATCCTCTGCTATGCAGACTTCGTACAATTCTTTTTAATTTCATTAATTTCATGTTCTTTTTATCATTTTCTCATTGCTTTCAATATCCTAGGACTTTTTGAAAGTAGCCATATGCAGTACGAGGCCGACCGAAAAGACCCGAGCAAAGAGACCGCAGGTGAACCTTCTCTAGCGGAAATGACCGAAAAGGCTATCGGAATTCTTCGGAAGGATCCGGATGGGTTCTTCCTACTCGTTGAAGGTAAAGGGCAAGTGTTCAAAATTTTAATTGCAATGGGTATTGTGTCCATACCTTTGAACAGAGACAGGGCATCAGATCAATAATACATTCGTGCCTTCGGTACCATACCATCTTAACATTGACCTTGCTTAAGGAATTACCTAAGCTACTAATAAAAGAATCGTTTTTTTTTTCACAAATACATGTAAATTGCCTCGTTAAATTTTGTATTATAATTATCATACAGCTGGAAGAATAGACCACGGTCATCACGCCACGAAGGCTTACTTAGCACTCCACGACACATTGGCTTTTGATGACGCCGTAGCCAAAGCAGTGGAAATGACCAGTGAGCAGGACACTCTGATCATAGTGACCGCTGACCACTCACATACTTTTGCCATGGGCGGATACCCGACGAGAGGGAATCCAATATTTGGTGTGATTTTGGTTTTTTTTCTGTTTTTTTTTTCTGTTCGTTTTTCTGTATTTTGAGTTTTCTCTCTCTAGAGTATATCACCACAGGAGCTCGATTCAAACGACCCACAATGACATCCGCCTCTAGGAAGGAGCTGATGTCATTGGGGTTGTCGGAGTCGAGCTCCTGGGTATGTCACATAGGAGCGCATGTGTTATCTTGTATGGATTTGAGTAACATTTTAGACATCAATTAAAACTATTATAAAACATAGTGTAATCAAAGATTACAAAGCTCACCTCCTGGCAGCATTCTGTCATGGCAGGAGTCAAAATTTGAATTTGAAAACCTGTCCTACTGAGAACCAACAAAAATGATACCACACAAAAACAAAATAGAAAAGGGAAATAAAGTATTTCATTTATTGACCCAAATTTTGCCTGAATGGGTGTACACTATTGATACCCAAATCTCCCTAACATATGCACTCAAATGGAAAATGTATGTCATGACCTACATTTGAACGTAGATTCGTGATCTACTCATAAAGACGCATCATCTGTGCAAGTTTGAACTTCCTAGCACTTATAATAGAAAAATAAAACTTCTTAACATTGATACCCAAATCTTCGTAACATGTGCACTCAAGCGGAAAATATAGGTCATGACCTACATTTGAACGTAGATTCATGATCTTCTGTTAAAGATGCATCATCTGTGTAAGTTTGAACTCCCCAGTACTTATAATAGAGAAATAAAACTTCTTAATATTGATACCCAAATCTTCCTAACATGTGCACTCAAGCGGAAAATATACATGTAGGTCATGACCTAAATTTGAACGTAGATTCGTGATCTACTCTTATAGACGCATCATCTGTGCGAGTTTGAACTTCCTAGCACTTGTAATAGAGAAACAAAACTTCTTAACATTGATACCCAAATCTTCCGAACATGTGCACTCAAGCGGAAAATATAGGTCATGACCTACATTTGAACGTAGATTCGTTATCTACTCTTAAAGACGCATCATCTGTGCAAGTTTGAAAAACTTCTTAACATACTAGTGCGGACGCGGACGCGGACGCGGACGCAGACGCCGACGACAGGATGATAGCATAAGCTCCGTCTCACTTCGTGAGGTGAGCTAAAACACAATATATTTCCTGTTCTTCTATTTTTTGGTATGCACATCCTCTAAAATTTCCAATCACCTAGTAATTAATATTATGACGTTTTATATAATTATATTTTGCGATAACAAAGTATCAACAGCCTGTTTCACGAAAATACTTACGAAATGTTTAGGAATTTTCGTAACTTTTGATCGAATAGTTCTTCTTATAAGCTAAAAATTACTGAGATTTTTTTGTTTCTGAATTTTCATGATGTATGTAGAAATAATTATAGAAAACATAATCAAATCTTTTTAAAAAGGAAACGCTTTTGAGCCTTTTACATTATGACGTTAGTCCTGAATTTTTTCGTAGGTATTTTTGTGAAGCGGGCTGCTGGTTTAAGATTTTCAATATTAATTTTTTTTAATAATCTCATATATATATAGGACTAACAGACAAAGATGGTAAATCAGCATTGGACAACAATAAGAAGACGTACACCACGTTAGTGTATGGTAATGGTCCGGGGTACCAGGATGTACGTCAAAACCTGACTGAGAATATCACATGTAAGTACAAGACGTACACCACGTTAGTGTATGGTAATGGTCCGGGGTACCAGGATGTACGTCAAAACTTGACAGAGGATGTCACATGTAAGTACAAGACGTACACCACGTTAGTGTATGGTAATGGTCCGGGGTAACAGGATGTACGTCAAAATCTGACAGAGGATGTCACATGTAAGTACAGGACGTACACCACGTTAGTGTATGGTAATGGTCCGGAGTACCAGGATGTACGTCAAAACCTGACAGAGGATATCACATGTAAGTACAAGACGTATACCACGTTAGTGTATGGTAATGGTCCGGGGTACCAGGATGTACGTCAAAACCTGACAGAGGATGTCACATGTAAGCACAGGACGTACACTACGTTAGTGTATGGTAATGGTCCGGGGTACCAGGATGTACGTCAAAACCTGACAGAGGATGTCACATGTAAGTACAAGACGCACATCACGTTAGTGTATGGTAATGGTCCGGGGTACCAGGATGTACGTCAAAACCTGACAGAGGATATCACATGTAAGTACAAGGCGTACATCACGTTAGTGTATGGTAATGGTCCGGGGTACCAGGATGTACGTCAAAACCTGACAGAGGATGTCACATGTAAGTACAAGACGTACACCACGTTAGTGTATGGTAATGGTCCAGGGTACCAGGATGTACGTCAAAACCTGACAGAGGATGTCACATGTAAGTACAAGACGTACACCACGTTAGTGTATGGTAATGGTCCGTGGTGACAGGATGTACGTCAAACCTGACAGAGGATGTCACATGTAAGTACAAGACGTACACCACGTTAGTGTATGGTAATGGTCCAGGGTACCAGGATATACGTCAAAACTTGACTGAAGATGTCCCATGTAAGTACAAGACGTACACCACGTTAATGTATGGTAATGGTCCGGGGTTCAAGAATGTACGTCAGAACCTGACAGAGGATGTCACATGTAAGTACAAGACGTACACCACGTTAGTGTATGGTAATGGTCCGGGGTACCAGGATGTACGTCAAAACCTGACAGAGGATGTCACATGTAAGTACAAGACATATACCACGTTAGTGTATGTTAATGGTTCGGGGTACCAGGATGTACGTCAAAACTTGACTAAAGATGTCACATGTAAGTACAAGACGTACACCACGTTAGTGTATGGTAATGGTCCGGGGTTCAAGAATGTACGTCAGAACCTGACAGAGGATGTCACATGTAAGTACAAGACGTACACCACGTTAGTGTATGGTAATGGTCCGGGGTACCAGGATGTACGTCAAAACCTGACAGAGGATGTCACATGTAAGTACAAGACGTACACCACGTTAGTGTATGGTAATGGTCCGGGGTACCAGGATGTACGTCAAAACCTGACAGAGGATGTCACATGTAAGTACAAGACGCACACCACGTTAGTGTATGGTAATGGTCCGGGTAACAGGATGTACGTCAAAACTAGACAGAGGATGTCACATGTAAGAACAAGACGTACACCACGTTTATGTATGGTAATGGTCCGGGGTACCAGGATGTACGTCAAAACCTGACAGAGGATATCACATGTAAGTACAAGACGTACACCACGTTAGTGTATGTTAATGGTCCGGGGTACCAGGATATACGTCAAAACCTGACAGAGAATATCACATGTAAGTACAAGACGTACACCACGTTAGTGTATGGTAATGGTCCAGGGTACCAGGATGTACGTCAAAACCTGACAGAGGATATCACATGTAAGTACAAGACGTACACCACGTTAGTGTATGGTAATGGTCCGGGGTACCAGGATGTACGTCAAAACCTGACAGAGGATATCACATGTAAGTACAAGACGTACACCACGTTAGTGTATGGTAATGGTCCAGGGTACCAGGATATACCTCAAAACTTGACTGATCAAAGATGTCACATGTAAGTCTGTCTGTATATAAACTGCATAAGAGGGGGTAAAATTAAGTTCGTTGGGGGGGGGGGGGGGGGGGGGGGGGGTATGTATAAGTGTGTTATTATGCAAAAAGTTATCTAATTCCAATCTCCCAAGCAATTGACTATTTCCGCTGGTCACGCTTGAACATTTTTTAACGATGTATTTCAGCAGTATTTTCAAATACCAATTGAAATTGGCCTTATTTTAATCAAGTCTTTGAACATCTCAAGTATAGTTTTTATTCCGTTGCAGTGCTCTATCACCGAATTAAATTACATGCGAGAATAACAAAAAAAGGAAGTAAATTTTCATATTTTCATAAAAATTTCAGCTACAAAATATTACAGACAAGATACGGCGTTTCCCTTGGACTCCGAGACCCATGGTGGGGAAGATGTGGGGATTTTCGCACGTGGACCATTTTCCCATCTCTTCCACGGTGTTCGGGAGCAAAATTATATTGCGCATGTCATGGCATTTGCGTCATGCGTGGGACGGTACAAAGATGACAAGGACTGTGCAGCTTCCTATAAACAACCGGAAGCGCAAGATGATACTTCAAGTAATCCTGCTCCAAATGTGCGCATGCACTGCTCTTTAATCATTTTTATTTCTTTATCAAAATTCGTTTTCTCTTTTCTTTCATTTTGAATGTATATACGTAATAATTCGTCATATAACTTTTGTCCACTTCAAATGACTTTGAGAAGGAAAGGGGACATGAGGTTGCGGAATGTAAAGGAGAGAGGATGGCAAATCCTCTTACTTAGTCGCTTAGGGTTTTCTTAACAACCAAGGTGGCATGCCAAATCCGCAGATATATGTATTTAAGGAGTAATGTATTTTTTCTCCATTGCATTGGCAGTATATAGCCAATTGTGCCTCGCATGAAATTCGTATGAAATGAGCATCATGTAAATTTCACATGAAAGTTCGTGTAAAATTATATAAATTTCACGTAAGATTTATGTGAAAAATATTTCACATGAATTTCACATAAATTTCCTTCACATGAATTTCACATGAGTTTTTCTAAATGACCTTCACAGGAAACAGAATTCACATAGCATCCATGTAAAAATCTTCACAGGAATTTCACGTGAAAAATTTCATGTAAATTTCATTTTCGTGCTCGTTTCACATAAATTTCATGTGAACTTTCATGAATTGCATATGAGGCACAATTGGCTGTGTAGGGCAGAAATTCACATAAAGCGGAACTTGTGCTTCTTGGCGGGGCAATATTTTGATTCTTTAATTTAAACCTCTGACCTTGTTTAGAAAAATCTTGCTTTCTAAAAAGATACATACATGTATATATATGTGTTTCCTCGCTAGGGGAAATTAGGACTTCTGAATTTTCTGAGACTGGCATGCTAACAGAGTAAGCCAGTATGGAGATTCGAAAAAAAAAGAAACAGAAATGTGACTTGAGAGTGAGAAGTAGTTCAAGTTGCTCATTGCAGCCAATGATCTCGTATACATGTACAAATGTATTTTGATTTTATATTCCATTTTTGATAACACTAGGACTTGAATTCCGAATTCCTCTTAAGTGGGTCATTTTTTTTTTGTATATATGACAGTTGACTACATTAAGTGGCCAATTTTGAAGAGGGATTGTCTGATTGTTCATACATTGTTTGAATCAAAGTCATTCTTGTAGATATATAATTAATGAACACCAGTGTGTCAGTTTTTTGTGTTTTAATGGGACGTTGATTTTATGTTAATGGCAACTAATATATTTAATGTAGATGACTACATGTATTTGGATAAATATTTCTTTGTACCAATTATGTATGAATATGCATGTGCTTACTTGATCAATGTACAGGATGTGTTCAATCCCTAAAAAGAAGAAACGGCATGTCTTGTTTTTTTTTTTATTTGGAACGTTTCGTCTTTTTAATAAAAGTTTTAAGATTTTTGCATTGAAAAACTACAATAAAGATTCGTTTTCCTCATGTATAATCTCATAATGTATGATTGTTGACAGTCGCAGTATTTCAAACTCGCAATAATTTTTAAAAACATCAAATTATTTCATATTCTCAGTCGAAACGTAGTTCTAAGGCAACGTCAGACTACATGATGGTGAAATGCAAAATTAAAGTGTCTTGTGAAACCCCCCCCCCAACAACAACAACAACAACAACAAACAATAACAAAAAACGACCTTCAACTAACAAAAAAAAAAAAAAAAAAAAAAAAAAGAACCCCTGCAAATTCGTCTGCGATCTTTAGGTTAATTTGGATGAAACATATATTGCAAAAAATAATTCAGTGGTCTTGAATTAGCGCAGTCTAAACTGTCTGTTTATCGAGAACAGCTGACTAAGTTTGAGATTTGGTTTTTATATCACACACTAATGATATTTTTCTTTGCGTGCATAATATCTCTACAGATGTTCCTTAGTCTGACCTTGGCCTTTGAATTTAACAAAAGGGGACAACGACACACAACAACACCCACACCAATTGGAACAAACAACAACAATCACACCTAATGGATAAACAACAACACCCACACCGAATGGAACACGTAACAAAACTCACACCAAATGGATAAACAACAAGACTTACAACAAATGGAACACACAACAACATCCAAACCAAATGGACCACACAACACCCAAACCAAATGGACCAGACAACAACACTTACACCAAATGGAAAACAGATCAACACCCAAACCAAATGGAACAAACAACAACACCCCCATCAATTGGAACAAACAACAACACTAACACCAAATGGAACACACAACAACACTCCCACCAGTTGGAACACACGACAACACCCAAACCAAATGGAACAAACAACAACATCCCCATCAATTGGAACAAACAACAACACTAACACCAAATGGAACACACAACACTCACATCAAATGGAACAAACAACAACTTAATTGAACACACAACAACACCAAAACCAAATGGAACACACAACAACATCCAGACGAAATAGAACACTCAACAACACCAAGACCAAATGGAACACATAACAAAATCCAAACCAAATAGAACACACAACAACACCAAACAAAATATAACATACAACAACATCCAACTATACTCACACACAAACGACCACACAACAACACCCAAACAAAATGGAACACACAACAACATCAACCAACCAAATGGGGTACAACAACAGCCAAACCAAATGGAACACACAACAACATCCAAAACCAAATGGACAAATAACAACACTCGCACTAAAATGACAACACAACAACAACACCCAGCCAAAAAGAACACACAACACCGAAACCAAATGGAACACACAACAACACCCAAACTAAATGGACCACACAACACCAAAACCAAATGGACCAGACAACAACACTTACACCAAATGGAAAACAGATCAACACCCAAACCAAATGTAACAAACAACAACACCCCCATCAATTGGAACACACAACAACACTAACGCCAAATGGAACACACAACAACACTCCCACCAATTGGAACACACGACATCACCCAAACCAAATGGAACACACAACAACAACCAAAACAAATAGAACACACGACAACACCAAAACCAAATGGAACACACAACAACAACCAAACCAAATGGACACACAACAATACTCACACCAAAATGACCACACAACAACATCCAAACAAAATAGAACACACAACATCCCCATCAATTGGAACAAACAACAATACCCACACCAAATGGAATACACAACAACAACCACACCAAATGGACCACACAACAACACACCAAATGGAACACAGACCGGCATCAAAACCAAATGGAACACTCAACAACACCCCATCAATTTGAACAAACAACAACACTAACACAAAATGGAACACACAACACTCACATCAAATGGAACAAACAACAACTTAATTGAACACACAACAACACCAAGACCAAATGGAACACACAACAACATCCAGACGAAATAGAACACACAACAACACCAAACAAAATATAACATACAACAACATCCAACTATACTCACACACAAACGACCACACAACAACACCCAAACAAAATGGAACACACAACAACATCAACCAACCAAATGGGGTACAACAACAGCCAAACCAAATGGAACACACAACAACATCCAAAACCAAATGGACAAATAACAACACTCGCACTAAAATGACAACACAACAAAACACCCAGCCAAAAAGAACACACAACACCGACACCAAATGGAACACACAACAACACCCAAACTAAATGGAGCACAACAACACCCAAAATAAATGGAGCACAACAACACCCAAACTAAATGGAACACAACAACACCCAAACCAAATGGAACACAACAAAACCCAAACCAAATGGAACACAACAACACCCAAACCAAATGGAACACAACAAAACCCAAACCAAATGGAACACAACAAAACCCAAACCAAATGGAACACAACAAAACCCAAACCAAATGGAACACAACAAAACCCAAACCAAATGGAACACAACAACACCCAAACCAAATGGAACACAACAACACCCAAACCAAATGGAACACAACAAAACCCAAACCAAATGGAACACAACAAAACCCAAACCAAATGGAACACAACAAAACCCAAACCAAATGGAACACAACAAAACCCAAACCAAATGGAACACAACAAAACCCAAACCAAATGGAACACAACAACACTCAAACCAAATGGAACACAACAAAACCCAAACCAAATGGAACACAACAACATCCAAACCAAATGGAACACACAGCAAAACCAAAACCAAATGGAACACATAAGAACACCAAAACCAAATGGAACAAACAACAACACCCCAACCAAATGGAACACAAAACATCCGAACCAAATGCAACACACAACAACACCCAAACCAAATATAACACACAACACTCAACCAAATGGACACACACAACAACTGAACCAAATGGACACACACAACAACACCCATACCAAATGGAACACAGCAACACCAAAACCAAATGGAAAGCACAACATCCAAACCAAATGGAACAAACAAAAACATTCGAACCACATGGAACATCCAACAACATCTAAACCAAATGGAGCAAACAACAACAACAATCTAAGTAGACACATTGAAACCTGAATGGACATACATGTAAACATTCTCCGAACAGAGTTGTCTCCTCCTTACAGTCAAACAATCTCTGCCACAGACTTCAAGAAATGTCAAGAATCCTGGCATAAAGTAACTATTACGTTAAGATATGCTTTATGGTGGCAAGTCTGTGGCAGTGATGTTGAAGAGTAGGGTAACGGAATGTAAACTTGAGCTGCCTGGAGTTTGACATGTAAACTGGTCTGTCATCCGCAAAATCATAGCAAATGGTGTAGTTATCCAGATTATGTGTGCACAACTATCTCACTTTTACGAGATGCCTTGAATTTCCAAGACACACAGCTGTTACCTGAAACATGCATTTCCAGTGCATCACATTTACCTAAGGCTACTCTCTGGCATCAGAGTAAAACATAATTTTTTCTTTACAACACATTGACCCCAATATCTTCATCCTCAAGGTCAATACTTTAAGTTACAATATTAATGGGCTATGCAAAATTTTTAAAATGTTTACTCCATGACACTGACCTTCTGACATTGTTAGAAAATCTAATCCTCTGCAACAAAACATTTCCAGTTCATTATAGGTCTTTGTAAATATGTTTATTCCATGACCGTGGCATTTAGACACTGTAAGACATTTTAAAATCTCCTGGCATAAAGTGTTTCAAGGTCATTAAAGTCAGCATGTTCATGCAATGCAAACAAAAATCTGTCCTTGACTTTAAGTTTGACCTTGACACAAACAGCAGAACATTTTAATGCTGTAATCATGTTGAATTGGTGTTTATTAACTAAGTGATCAAGGTCAAGTTTTTGACCTGGAGTTTTTCAAGAAGGGCGAGTAGTTGAGTACCACCTCAAATATCACATGATCACCTATTTTGGATTTTGCATGAAGAAAAATGCTTGGAAAAAAAGAAGAAGAATTCCTAGAAGGAACAAACAGAAAGCCACTGCCTCCTGGATTGTTTAGATGAAAAGGTAATTCTGAAGGCCACTTGGCAACATGAAAGAATAGGAAAAATCCTACATGTGCCATCATTTTCCAAACCTGGCAATCTATTGAACATGGTGAATTTCCTAAACTCCATTTTCCAAATGGTGGCAATAACTGTTGTAAAGTGAGACATGTAGCACCACCTCAATAGAAGAAAATAAACTACACGTAGTACTTTCAATCAAGTATGTATATAGCTTAAGTGCTTAGATACTTATAACTAGAAAATACATAGACAAATGATATACAAAATTGTAACAATACTGTACTTTCAGCTCTTGAATTTATTATTAAACGTATTACAAATGACAAGTAAAGTATGTTACTATAACAATACTTTGTTCAATTGCTGTATATTTGAAGTCTAAAAATAAAATTTACGTATGTATTTATAAGCATCTAACATTTTCAGAAGTCACATTAAAAAACACTGTGTACATAAGAAATGTTTCACGTATAAACATTTAAAGGGATCATAGAAAAAAAAACTTTCAAAATTTATATCAGACATTTGCGTAGTTAGAAACTATATAGCAATAAAAAATTAACAAAACTTCACAGCACTATGATATCATGATAGTAAAATTTTCCAAGGTGTCAAAAAGTAATCGCCAAGGAGAAAGTTTTTGTTGACTAATAGATATATGGACAGAACAAAATCTATTTCCCTAAAATGTCCTAATATAACAGCATAAATCTATACATACATGTACATGTACATGAAAATGTTTTGTTGTCAAAATGTACTCCTTACACATTTCATTCAAAAATAAACTACAAGTATGTGAAATTCTAAAGCCTTTCGCAACAATATCAATAAATTTCTTACTGAAAGAAACTTAATAATTATAACCCTTGGACTAATCCATTATCAATATAAATCTGATACGTTCTACATACATGTATAATCATTATTAACAAGTATGGCTATAACGAAACTATAGAAACATAGTAATAGAAATATACTTCAGAAAGCACTTGGAATTTGATATAAACATGATAAAAGAATAAAACACAATGATACAGGTAACTTCAATGATGACTCTTCACATGCCATCATCGATATGAACAATAACAGAGATTATGACATTAATGATCTGCTGTCCTGTTCACTAAATCCAGAGCAAACTGTTTTAGTTACTGCAAAGGTGGAAAATTTCGCGTGGGGGTAATTTTAACATTTTCCGCGGTTCGAGGGATTTCACTAATCGAGGATTTCGCAAAAATTTCCCCAGCGCAAAAATATCCCCAACGCAAAAATATCCCCACTGCATTCTTACTATGGGAATGACAATTGTATCGAGAATATTTCCCCCACGTGAAACGTCTTGATGTTAAATCGCGAAAATTTCCCCCAGCGAAAAAAAAACACGTTTTCAGTATTCTGTTGTCATCTTAAAAATTGATGTCCAGTCTATAGAACACTCTTGGTTGTAACAGAAAAATCCCCCCCTTTTTCTTGTGCAAAGCTTAGTTAAGAATATGACGGAAAATAAAATGTCTACAGGGATCTTCTATAGTAAAAATGAAATTGCGTGACGTGTACTACGTAACTGTTTACCATTGTTGATATGGAGAACAAAAAGGTGGTGGTCTCAAATTAACTTGGGAGTTTCCTGTAAACATTTTTTTTCTGAAAGAAGCTCAAAAACAGTTGAAAGAATGAGTTCATGCACAATTCCTGATACCACTACAGGAGGTAAACCTATGAAGACATTAAGTAATTGGAAAATTCCCGTATCAGCAGAATAAATCTCCAAAACAGGGTGCTCTGGATTTAGTGAACAGGACAGTAGCTCCATATACATTGGAATGAAGTGGAATGTTAAATGATTTTAGTATTTGTCATATCAATTTCCTGAAAAATCATTTGCCGTTTAATTGGATGACAAATTTTGAATGCCATATGGTTTTTTGTGCAATATGTTTGAGCAATTTGTTAAATATACATGTACATGTATACCTATATGGCACTATGTATTAAATGTATTAAGGTATTCAACGCCTAATGCATTTTCAATAATTAATACCAGAACTCAGAATTTTCAGTCTCTTTCAAAAAGAATGCTATACATCCTTTTCTAGCTAAAATAAGGGGTCACACTTCTCATACCATGGTATACTCTGACACCCTGAACATTCCCGATTATGAAATCATCACCATTTGTCGGGAAATTATGAAAATGTGCATAAGTTTCAACCGGATGTACTCTATTAGGGTGCAGGATCCTTAAAAGCTAACAATGATACAAAACTTCCAGTTAAATCTTACAATACATATATAAAAAAATATATAAAAAAACCAACCAATGTCGTGCAAACATTTAAAGAAGACAGATCTAAGTACAAAAGTCCTGCCATTTACATTTCCCTGAAGTTCTGGCTGCCTTTTTATGACATCCAACTTGCACTAACTTCAAGTTATCTCGTGTAAATAATAGTTTATAAACGGCATCAGGTTTGAGGTTTTTGTGCTTTGGTTTATTTTTAGCTGCCTCTATCAACGTGGGTATAACTTCTCGGGATTTCTCAATGCTGAAATTAAGAAAATTATAAATTGTCCAAAAATTTGGTAAAATAAAGGTAAACATGTACATGTGTGTTTGTATTATACTAACTATACTTCAAATTAATATTTAACTTGTACATTATTGAGTCTTTGCAGAATACAGAGTTATTTCCCATTTTGGGATGGTATCTGACGTAAAAACCATTATGACGTTATGAAATTGTATTGTAACAATGATTTTATACCATCATTTCCCAGAGTCTAGAGACTGTTTCCATAGAATTTGATGACGTCACAATTAGTCTATGTCAGATACCGTCCCAAATGGGAAGTAACTCTGGTCTTCAAAATTACTCAGTACTAAAAGTACAGTAAAACCTATTTTAAGTTACCCTTCAAGAGGTCACATAACACAGGTGGTCACTTAATACAGTATCTTTTGCATGAAAAGTTGTTTACTTAGAAAATGAAAGTCATAAGACAGGAACTCTCTTAAACACGTTAAAAAGTGGGTTGCTTACGCAGGTTTGATTACATGTACATTCGAACTGGTGGAGCTTTTTTTTATAAATAAAAATGTACATACATGTTAATAAATGTTCATACACATGTACTTCCAAAAATACACGTAGATATAAAGTAAGTATGATTTAAGAGGTCAAGAACAAAAGAAAAAAAAATTCCGAAACCAATGACAACTGAGTGATATTTTATGTTATAATGTTATTCTTACACCATCAAACATACACAATTTCAACTTACATGTGGTCTAAATTCCATAGCCCAAACAACTGCCTATATCCTTTGGATGCATATGGATTGATCGTATGGTATTTATCGCAAGACGGACTGTCAAAAGGTCCCTGACATTTGAACCATCCACCTTTATCACAAAGTCTGTCTTTTGACGCAGCACTGCGATCAAAGTAAGTGCCCTGAAAATCCGATTTCTTTAGTTTTTCGTACAGTTCATCTAACAGGTCTGACAGGTAGTACTTGTGGTCACCCTCGGCTTCTTTCTCTATTTGGTCTTTAGCCTAAAATATATAATATACACTGAATACAAATACAATTGGATCCAATATACTAAGAAGGATAAATTTCATACTTACTGCACACAGCTTTGAATTTGTTTATAATGCTTAATATACATGTATGTGTATATAGTTCTTATTTTTGCTCTATCTGAATTACAAACTGAATGTGACATTATTGAATTTGCCTTCTTACAAAGTTTGTTAAAAATTTCTACATGTACATGTATATGTATAATTCTATATGCCCTGTCTTGATCTCTCTCTTTGGACAAAGGGTTAAAAGTAAAACAAGGACAAAAAGAGAGCAAGGCTTACACCTTTGAATGTTTTTAAATCATTTTAGAAGGTACTGGAAAAATATAATCTATCACCACTTTGACATAGAAAAATGTCAGTCCAGGGTGGGATTGATCAAGTTCAAACCAAGGCGTTAGCCAAGAATGGGACGTTGATCAATCCCACTTCAGACTGATATTTTTCTATCAGGAAATTAAAGGTGATGCTTGATTATTTTTCTTACACACGGAAACCTTAATTCAAATTCCTCTTGCTTACGCATCAGAATTACTGATCCTCACGCTAAATGTACAGTATGTGCATGTGAAATAACGTACGTCAGTTTGTTTATGATGTCATAAAGCAACAATCAATAGTGCTGGGTCAGGGGTACCTTTCCCAGCACTGCTGAAAAGGGTAATCAGCCTATTCCATGTGTGAGAAATATGAATTCCTTACAATTTCTACAGTTTCAAGAATTTGTACCAAGAGAGATTAAATTTTCTTACTGAAAATAATATTTAACATTCAAGCACAGAGATAAAGGCACAGACAATCCTCCATGAATTTCAAATCATACTTGTATGAAGAAAAAATAAAGAAAAGCAAAGATTTTTTAAGATTCACTTTGGACATGTTGGATACTGATCTATTGTTGTTGTATTTAATCAAATTAAACCTACAGTGACATACATGTAATAACTTCCAATTCAAGTCTCTGCATTATCTAAAGTTAAATCATAAATGTACATACACGTAATTTAGTGAAAGTAAAACTTACTGTGACATAATGACTCCTAATTTGAGTCTGTGCATTATCTAATGGTAAATTATAAATGGACATACACGTAATTTAGTGAAAGTAAACCTTCCTGTGACATAATAGCTTTCAATTCAAGTCTTTGCATTATCTAACGTTAAATTATAAATGGACATACGCGTAATTTAGTGACAGTAAAACTTACTGTGACATAATAACTCCTAATTCGAGTCTGTGCATTATGTCGCATCACTTCACTCTTTGTCTTGTATTTCTTGTTTAGTCCTAAAATGGAATAAAACAGAAGATGTTAATTGGCAAATTTTATATTGCAGTTTGACCATGTTAAGTTCAATATACATAGGCATTATAAAATTAAATCTCACCTTTAGTATTAAACATCTCATCTTTAAAATTAAAAAGCTTACGGCTACAAATGGTGCATCTTGTATTCCAAGAATCATAGATTTTAATGTTTTCTTCGAAAAATCCTTTGTTAAATAATTTCATTTACATGTATGCCATACTTTGTAAATAATGTACAATGTTCCTGTATATGAAGGTAAAAATCATATGAAATAGAAGATTTTCACATTACCATGATAGACTTGAATCTTATACAGTTCAAGACCAGACATGACAATATTTGACGTAACTTTTAACTGTGACGTTGAAACAGATCTATGACGTCATAATGAAAAATTAAGTCAAAAGTTGTGATGTCGGGTCTTGGAACGTCTAAAATTCAAGTATAACCGTTATATGAAAATGGTCTATTGTATAAAATCTCACTTTGCCCGCTTAGTTTGATACTCTATAAGAAATGACCGTAAAAATTTTCTGGTTATCGATGTATAGAAAAAACTTTTTTTGTCTATACATCGATAGACAGAAAAATTACCGTATTACAGTCATTTCTTATAATTTAATTAAATTACTATTTTTAAAATTATCTTTGCAATCGATGTCCTTTTAGCATTGTTGATTTTCAAGTTCAAAACTGGCAACTAATATTTGAACAGGCCTAACATAGGGGTGCTTGACATAAGTGACGTCATAATAGGCGACATTGTCTATATAGCTTTAGATAAAATTTTGCTCCGTATGTATGAATAGGCATTACATAGGCACTACCGAAATAATTAAGTTATTCAGATACATGTTTAGGCATACAACTACTTTGGAAAAATTCCTTCAGCTTTATCTTGCAATCAGGCACTATTTATGCTCCTACATGTAGCAACTACTACATTTGTATGGAAAGCAGATAGGACAACAAATAAATCATAGCACCTTCAAACCAGTCTTCATGGTCGTTACGATTCTCTGACGACGAGTTTGTCTCCATCATTTCCAGGTATTGTGATATTATATGGATTTTTTCCGGAGCATCCTCGGCAGCCAATAGATCTCGGATCTGTCCCGCTATCTCATTCTTACGTGTAGCATTGTATAGTTTGCTGAGTGCATCATGGATAAGGGCTCCAGCTGAAATCATTGTCAATAAATTTATGAATCGCAAGCAATATAAGTCCCCTACCAGCATTAATCCATGTCCTTCAACAGTTCCTTGACCTGTACTTACATCAAAAGATGAATCCAACATCGAAGTAAGTTCAATATGTGTATTAGAAAAAGGTCTGGAAAACAGGGAAATTCAATGAAATTTGTTATGAGGCCATACCTTTTGTAAGAACAAATAAATCAAACCCAGCTTCCATTTATTCTTTATCATACTATAATGTATCTGCATATCAAAAATCAGCTCAATATCTACAAAAACAGGCATGAAAAGACTGGAAACTGAGACGTTCATGAAATTTGCTAAGTCCAGGGGCCATATCTAATGTAGAGATGATTCAATCAAAATGAAACACGAACTTGATTTGTATCACACTGAGATATATTCACATACCAAAAATGATTTCAATATCTGCAATACCATGGAAGAAAAGACCGCAAAACTGAGAATTTCATTAAATTTGCTAAGTCCAAGGGCCATAACTCTCCTTGATTTTATACACACAGACACCAGACATCACATCATATGGCACAATTTTCCATTGTGACGTCACATCTGATCACACGCGTAGAAGCACCTTGTCATGCTTTTTATTTTGACGTCACAATGAAAATACCGCAAAATTTTATGATGTCTGGTGTTTGACTACCTCATGAGTTTACTGGAAAATCAGCTTCAAATTGAGTACCACAGGTAATGCAAAAGGGTCTATACAGTACTCACTGACACAACGCAATACATATCTGCTTCAATTATAAACTTGCTCGATGAAGTCCCTACCTCCTCTCCATTTCTCTCCTTCTCGTAGAAAAACAAACACTGTCTGTGCCGGCAGCTTCTTGAAAAATGCATCATCTGTGACCTCAGTACCATCGTCTTCTATCACCACGGTAACCTCGTCAGGATCAAGCTACAATAGGAAATCAAATCTATTGGTTAATTCAATCTTTAAATTGCCTGCTCATTCTTTAGTAGATTGTACATGGGAAACAAGCAGACAAGAAACATGTACTATTAAAATTGGTTATAATATGCCTTCATCAGTCCGACAAGTCTGAAATGGGGCATTATGGGGCAAATTCCAATTGTTATTTCTTATTTGGTTGTTTGTTGGGGCAACAAACAAACAACCAAATAAAACAATAGGCAAAAGACAATTTCTATTGGCACATAACACAATAGCAATGACTGGTAAAGGCCCATTACAACATTATATAAAACAATGTGCATAAGAAAAATCAATAGTCCATTTTCCACAAAATATTTATGAATGATTTTATTTGCACAGACACCAGACACAGTGATTAGGAAGGACCAAAGTGCTTATCATGTTTATGGGACAATTGCACCGTATTTTAAAAATTTGATGGGAAAAATTTTAATTTAATGTGCCATATAATCTTTTTCTTTTTTCAATGAAACATCCCAATTAAAGATTAGATACTAGAAGGGTAAATTTGCCGTTGGACCTATCTGATCTAATCTTCAGATAACAGATAACTCACAAAAACGGTTTTGTCAGAAAAATATTGATCATCGTTTACATTATACATGCAAGTTGAATGTAACTTTTATTCTTTTCTTAAATAATCATTAAAACATCTTAAATATAAAAAAAGTATCAATGATTAAGATGCTAAGTTTGGAGTTTACGTTCGGTGATTAGATACAGATTATTCAGCGAATGTTGACATGTGGACCACCTGGGTTTCAATTTTTGATGCGCAAAATTTTTAAGATATGACGCAGCTGAACCACTTCTCTTAACTTTGCATTTTTTTATGTCAGAGTTATCAGTCAGGGGTGCTACTTCAACAAGTAATTAAAAAAATTACCTTTTCAAGTAACTTTCTAATTTTGACTTCTAAAATGATTACCTCTAAAAGTAACTGATTTACTTGCGATGACTATGCAACATATTACTTATACAAGTAATACACATGAAAAGTAAGGCAATGAATGGTTTGTGATTATTGTACCATATACATTTAAAGTTCTTAATCTTTAAATTGTTATAAGGGCTACTCATATCAGTAATAATTGCTTCAGTAACAGAAATATCAAGGTAAAACTATTCCCTTAAAATTACTGGTTTAAGTAATATTTATTGAAAGGGGCTTATCTTTAAATGAAAGGAGTAAAGCTTTAAGCAATTATTGTAAATTATATTTAAATTTTATTTTGAAAAGGAAAGTCTGAATTTACAGGAAAAATTATTGCTATTGGGATTAAAATTCTATTTAGAAATCTACAAGGTTGCAAACTTGCACAAATTTGCAACTTTTTAAGTGAAATTCGGCTACAATTTCAGCTATTTTTCTTTACTCAAACAGTTTCTTCTGAGAAAGTTATTTCCTTTTGAAAATAATGGAAGTGCTCTTGCCTTCTACTGCTGTATTTTCTTACTTGCTATAGGAAATAAGACATTATTTAACTTTTAAAGTAAAGTAAAGTAATTTTTATTTAGAGTCGGCAATTTGTACATACATAACAAATAACATGAGCTCTGTAGAGCTCTTAAACCGACTATCACAGAAGCAGACTTTATATGTGAAATCATGGGTACATTTGATATCAGTCAGATAATTACTTGTAGAAGTAATTTTTTAATTACTTGTTGAAGTAGCACCCCTGACTGGTTATTGGAAAAATCATAAGATCAAATTAGCGTTAGAAAAAATATTGCAGAATTCAATTAATTATAAACTGTTACAAAACATGTAATGTTGCAGAAAACGAATGTTAGAGTGGAAGAAAGAAAGTACAGAAAATTGTATGAAACAGAAGATATTCAACATTTAATTTTTTCGTGTAAAAATTAAAGAATATATGGCTTGCTTTAGAACTAATTTTGCAAATTAACATAATATGGAAACAAATTATATTTTAATTGGTTTTTATTTGGAAGAGAACAAAAAAATGAAATTATTTAATAATCTTGTTGTATAAGTCCGTTGCACTGAAAATTTATCAATACAAAATCTTTTGCAGATTGAATAATTCTAGTGTTCGAATCATTCTTGGTCCGGCCACTTGTTTTCCCATCGCCTGTTACAACTGAAACAAGCTGCTTGGTTCCAAGCAAGGGAGCAACAATTTGATTCTTATGGGGGGGGGGGGGGGGGGGGGGGGGGGGGCAGGATGACTATATGACACAAAAAAGTGTTTACTGGGCATGTGGAAAGAGAGGGGGGAGGGCAATTTCATGATGCGGGAAAATATTTTTGCTGGCCCTTTGGGCTGGAAAATTTGTTTCCCTAAAATTTCGATCCGGAATTTTTTTTTGCAAAGTCTTCCCCCCCCCCCCAATAAAAATCAAATGGTTGCTCCCCAACAAATAGCAGATCCAAAGAAGATTGGGAACACGGTTACACCCCAACCCCACCTCCTCCCCCTGAGGCTAGAGTTCAACCAATTGAGGCAAGGGTTAATTTAAATTCAAGGTGCTACACTCAACATACCACCTCTCTGAATGTTCTTAGATTTTAAATCGAGGTTGGAGCATCCCAATCCCTTCCTTATCCGATTTTTAGATATAATTTCCTACTTTCAGTTTCTGACAGCCTTTCACCAACAGTTCTTGAAAGTTTTTGGCCGTGACACCAATCCTGGCCTCACGTTTTACATCCTGTACTTTGTAAGCTCGCATTCCGCCGTTGAACAGCGACAGAAAGCGACCTAAAAAAGTCATAAACAGCTCCTTTCTTGATCTTCACACTTGAATAACCCGCCAAAGGGCGCAGACATGACAGTTTCACAATCAATCTCGTACCGATGGGATTTTATAAAATTTCATTCATGCTACAGAAAAGTAATTAAAAGGCTTAATTTATTGGCATATTCTCGTCATAAAACGATGCCATTACCTATTTGATTCAAATAATTTTCAAAAATGACGAAAGAATTAGTCTCGCACCTGCGCGATGTTATTGCAGCCAATGTACACAAATTTTTCGTCGTCAAGTAATATTTTTGTAATTTTGCGCCTATTTTCATAATTTAAACAATCTGAATTATTTTTAAAGGTAAAACAACATTTTATGTATTAAAAGCGAATTGACTGTTGTCTAATATCACTCATTTAAACCCAAGATCGTCTAAATTCATGAAGTTACGCATATCCAGTCCCGAATTTTCTCTGATGAGAATGTTGGACGTATAATTGAAATTGTAAACAGTGGATTTTTCATGAATGTCGAATTTAAGCTTTACTGCTGATATATACACAAACTTGCAAAGGACTAGGTGTGCTAACCCCTCATATTGGCCCCTAAAATTTCAACGAAAATTGCTTTTGATCAACAAATTATCAATTAGACTATACATAACAATGCTCAAACGTTTTCATATCAATTTTGTCTGTAACTTGATGCAAGTCTAATATACATAACCAGTGCACATGTCAATGATGACTCGCCCTTGACGTTTATTCCTGTATGCAAAATAAGTCACATGATATCACATGTCAACGTTAGAGGGCGCTAATTAACCTAATTCTAGGCCATTCCTCACAATACAGTCACATTGGTTTATTCAAATGGAAAAAGTTAATATCTGCTTCAAAACAAAATTTGATGTAAAAAAAAATAGCTGAGTTTACTGTCACACCTGTAAAAACATAGGGTTGGTAGGTCGAGTTTTTTTTTTTTTTTTTCATTAATTTTTTTTATCTTATGGCATCCTTTTGTAAAGAAAAATAAACATAAAAACTGCTGTAAGCTTTTTTTTCCCCATTTTGCTATAGGAATATGACCAGGTAATCCCTACCCAAGTAGCACAAAAATATTTTTAAAACGTTTCAAAAACATTTTAATTTCGTTTCGAAAACATTTCGAAAAAATGTTTCAAAAATATTTCGATGTATGGTTTTAAAAACGTTTTCAAAACGTTTCATGAAACATTTTAATGAAACATTCTAAAAATGTTTTCCAGAATGTTTCTATGAAATGTTTTAGAAATATTTCAACAACATTTCAAAAAATGTTTCATTAATGTTACGATGTATGGTTTTAAAAACGTTTTAATAACATTTTGTGATATATTTCAATGAAATATTTTTCAAAGTTCTACAAAACATTTCTATAAAACATTTCAAAACATTTTTTAATTCATAACTTACAAATATAAAATATATGACAGTACAAAGATAAGTTCCTTTTCGATGATACAATTGTAAATTCTTGAAGATAAGATTGTCTAAATATTTTTTACATTAGATATAGAAATTTTAAAAATGAAACCTTTTGAATACAATATAATGTCTTTAATGCCTTGATTAATGAAATCACAAACATGATAAATCGTAATAAATCGAGCTCGCGTAGAATTTTTAAATGTCAATCTCCATTTCATGTCAGTCTTCATTTAAAGTTCAATCTTCTTGTTTTAATAAAAGTTCAATCTTCACTGTCTGACTGAATCTCTAGCTGTCCGAGTTGTTTCTTCAGATGCTGCTTAATATTTTACTTTCCTCGCATTCTTCTTCTAAAAATCAAATGAAACATGAAGATTAGAGTGCGCTCCTTATAATTTCTGCCTCAAAGGTTATCATGATTGTGTGTGATTTTAAAAACTATTATTATCATTGTAATGGTTCATTCCTGTGAAGAATTAAAGTGCCAAGTAAAAAAAAATCACAATGCCGAGTATGTCGAATATTAAACATTTTGATAAACACTTACATAATTTAAGCTGCATATACAGGAACATATATAATTCCACTCTCATGAAAAAGTCTTTGTCCATCAGTATACGCTGCAATAAAAATGTATTATAATTTTACAAATTATATGTATGCTAGCATTATAAATGATAAACATGTACTTTGATAATCGAAAATACATAACTTTATAAAAATAATACGTATTAAACAATTACAATTGCTTTTTACTATGTATAAATTTATTTACATACACATTTACAGTACACAGAACTTTTTATTCCTGAAATATAAGTATGTGTACTTACCATTGTCCCGAACTCCGATGATTATGATGATAAATACTATGGTGAGTATATCACAATTACTATAAAGCAGATTTTTCCAATATACATATAATCCATGACTTTAGGAATGAACAGTATATGTAGGAAATAATAAGTGACCCACTCCTTGTCTTCGCTTTCAAATCCATGTTACCATGGTTAACTGGCCAGTATCCTGCTGTGTGTGATGCTGACCTATATCCTAGATCAACAATTTACCCTCTTATCTCAATCTCTGCACGCTAAACTTACCCCCTCTCTATAAAGCGTTATGCAACATCCCTTACAGCTTACTATAAAACTCTGTACAATATTATTTGATTACACAGACTTACAAGAATTGAAGAAGGCTATTTTAATGAATACCGATTTATCATATCACCATAATGAATATGGTGTTTTCTTTCTATGAAAAAAATATTTTAAAAAATGACCCTCGGAAATGTTTCTAAAACATCATAGCAACATTTTAGCAGTATCTTACAGTTTTACATCATAAAAGCATTTTTAGTAAGCTTTAAAAATAAGCCTTTTTTCGTAATTTGTAAGAAATCATTTACAAATTTTTATCAATATATTACAACATGAAAACAATGTAAAATGTTTCAAATACATTTCAAAAATATATGTTTAAAACATAATTTTCGACAATGTTCCATTATTATGCAACATTTTATAAACATTTAAACAATGTTTTAATGATACTTTAAATCAATGTTTAGTAAACATTTTAACAATGTTTTGACAACATTTTAGAAATAAATGTTTCAAAAACATTTCTACAATGTTTCAACATTTATTACTACTTATGCAACATGTACTTAAAATAATAAAACATATAAAATTTAAAATATACTGAAAAAATGTTTTTTAAAATGCTTTCAACATAATTTGAAAGATCATTTAAATAAAAATCAAAATGTTATGAAAACATCTTGAAAACATTTTCCTATTTTGTTACATAAATGCATTCTCAATACATTTAATAGAAATGTTTCAACAATGTTTTAAAAACGTTTTGAAAATATCTTAAAATTTTTCGATTTTTCCATTGCTCATAAATGTTTTATAAACGTTTTAAAAACATTTCGCTATTCCTGAAAAACGTTTTTAAAATGTTTTTAGAACATTTTGCCAGAAATGTTTCAGCAGAACCTTTTTGAAACCTTTTGAAAATGTTTCGAAAATGTTTTGTGTTACCTGGGTATAGTTTGGTCACTTGTAAACTCCTGACAGTTGGTCACTCATGCGAAACGGATTGAATCTACCTTGCTGTCTGACTGAAGTGAGTGAAGCAAATAAGTGTTATGTAATTGATAACAGCTCACTTGGAGGGAATAGCGGTCTTGTGATTTCTATTAGGTCAATAAAAACGATTAGGGTCGGGGCAAAAAAAAAAAAAAAAATAGGGTCGGTCGGGTGACAGTAAACTCAGGTAACTTTTTTTTGGCCTAATGCTTTATTTCTCAATTTCATAAATTATCTGAGAAATAAAATAAAATAAAACCCTGGAAAGAGGCATCAAATCTAATTTTCATTTTTCTTTCACCCAATTCAAGATCGTTCTTTCACCTTTATTAGACAAGCAAGATAATCTGAGCAAAGATCCCAAACAAATTATTAATTATATTAGCTTCAAGATTTATGTTTGAAAGAAATATAAAGTTTAAGGTATTGTGACACTATCGTATTGCAACCGTGTATCGTGATTCTGTATTGTATGGTAGGTTACCAATACCTGGCAATACTCAAGCCTAATCACTATCAGGTGATAATTAATTTCCGAAAACTTTTTTCAGCCACTAGCCCGAAGATAAATTTTACTTGGTTTTTTTGTATAGTTTCTTAAAGAATTTCTACAAGCCCACCAAGAATTTCTACTAGACCAGCAAAAATTTTGGAAGCCTCGGGCATCAGGTCAGTGAGTTTTGGGAAAGACTGCGATAGATTATCAGAACTCAAAATTTTAGAAATCATGATCATAACCAGTGAAATACCATTGAAGCTGCAGCCTTTTAAACATCTTCATACACTGCAAATGCAATTTTAAAGTAAAACCAACAATTTTCTTTGTTTTCTTGACCATTGTTATTTTTGTTGACTTAGCTCAAAGTCATTTTGATTACTTTTCACGTAAAAATTTCGATTGTAGTTACTTAGCAGAAATCCATTGTAAATTTTACTATCCATTATTGAAAATCGAAGGGGTTTAAGCGATCTACTATGGAAAGTTGGCAACTTTTGTCAAATCATATCACTAATTTGCAGCCTCCTATAACTCTGAGTCTGACACAGCCTCTTCCGGATGCCTGGGAAAAATCCTTGCCAATTTTAAACAAAAGCGACACCCAGTAGGAAGGGGATTGAAGTTCCAACCTACGATAAGAAGAAATATTTTCCATAATAACAGGAAAATTGGCATTTTTGGCAAATTCCAATGCCCTGAACAAAAGCGAAACCCACATATTCTAAATGTTCATTCTACAATACATGTTTCAAATTCACCTCTTCATGACCTTTTAGAACTCAGATTTAAAGAAAATTTTGATATTTTTCAGCCATCATCACATGATGCAGATCTCATAGCATGAAGAATGCCGAGAAAGCTTCCATTCCGTGTGTTACATGTATCCGGTCAGGATGATAGCTACCGTGCTGCAGAGCTGAACTATCATAGTCCTTTGACAAAGGGATGGCAGTCATCAAGGTACACTAATGCATCTAGTGTCCAGTGTGTGCAGAACATACCTGTCTGTCTAATTTAAGAATTGTCCAATTTACATCGGATTCCTCAACTATTTCTAACCAAATGTCCAATAATGTAGGTTCCCATTTTTCCTATGCTTTAGATAAAAAGATTTGCGAAGGTTGAGTATCAGGAGAGAAAAGTATACACATCTATTTGTATATGTATCATCATGATTATGTATTAGATTTATAAAGAAAATTAGAATGCAACATATCTGTAATTTTCTGTCTGTTTTCCAGATATTGCCTGTATCCACAAGATATTATTGTTCAGTTGGATGCAAGGTCCAGACTGAAGAAAATCCAAATTCTCTCTCATCAGTGTCTAGTTGGTAAGTTTTACGTGGTGAATTACTTTTTATAAGCTGGTAAAATACTTCTGCTTGCTACAAATAAAAACTTTCACTCTGAACTAAAAGCAAGCCAAAATTGCCTTTGTGTTGAAGTTTAGGCCTAAGATATAAAACATAGAAATAAAATGAGGCAGATTGTGTATGATCAGCGCTGGATCCCCCCCCCCTTTCTCATATCTGCCCTAGAAAAAAAAAATCAATGTAGGCATCATACTAGAAATATGTAAATTTACTTTTGTAAGTTTGATAAGTACAATCACAAAGTAGCTCGGAGTCGTGTAAAGAACAGTTTCACAAGGTAACTCGTTCATATACTTCACAGTTTGTAAAGAATCTTGAAGTTTTAATTTTTACACAATTTGTAAAGAATGATGTTCTAGAAATCTTGAAGTTTTAGTTTTTCATGATCAATGGCTTAATAATATTTCAGCGACAAAGATCGAGTTTTACGTTGGAGATGTCCCTGATGATATGTCACAAGATTTGGAGAATGCTAGATACACAAGGCTAGGGTAAAGAAAATATCAGTATCATAAATAATGCAATATGTTTGTTTAATATTTTGATTGTACCCATGACTATGTAAAGGGTCCTTATCGTAGAAATGCCGTCATTTATTCATAAGTACATGTACGTGTATAAAGTCATGACCACTTATACGGAGAAATTTTACCACTTGTTGTGTAAGGAATTTATAAATGTTACACTTTTGAGCTTTGCAATGGACAGATCATGCATGAAAAAAATGCAAAATGTTTAAAATTAGAATGATAATGATGTATGAAGTCATACATGTAATTGCCCTTTCTCTCCTTTGCCATTTAAGGAGGGATTCAACACCAAGATGGCGGCGGTATTATTTGTTTTTCTCACTTCCTAGGAAAAGTACAGTCCTTACTTCCTTAAAACATTTGATACACTGATTGATATACATCTTTGAGTATCCTGATGAAGTTTGAATAATTTCCGACGTAATTTGAAGAAATTATAGCGTTTTTCAAAATTGTGGATTTTGGGAGTTATATCCATGAGCCAACCACAACGTCATTTCGACGTTATCGGGGGAAAATGGCGTCACAAACGATCGCATTCAAAATGCAATTAAAACATGAATACAAAACGTATTGCATTGAAACTTTACATTTAAAAAATAGTAAATTCCATTTTTTATTTTAGTGTATTCGTTGACAAATTTACATAACAAGGAAGCGGATGTCACTTCATTGAAAATGGACGAATTTTGAAGAAAAAATTGGAAAATAAAAAGCTTCATAAAATTTTTATCCCAAATTTAATTTTTCTCATTTAATCATGAAATCATCTCTGTACATTGTTGATCATTCTTGTAGTTTTTGACAAGAATTGATCCACAGGATTCCTAATAATCACCTATCAACTAGAGTCAATTGACTTGAAATTGCAATTTTTTGAGCGACTATGTCATCTATTATTCCAGTATGCTGCCTTTGTTTATAACACAATTCATTTAATCTTTTCCTTATGTAAGAGCAATACATTTATGAATATTTTGGAAGTTAAGTCAAATTTAATTTCCATTAGCATTAAGAGAACCGGAATGACACTTTTAACATTATGACGTCATCAAGAAATTCACGGATACGTTGAAAAAAGCATACTTCAAAGTCTCATAGAAATTTTTCCTGTGGATAGAATCAAATGTAAGTTTGTATGATGAAGGACAGACAAGAAATGAATAATTTCAGAAATTTTGAGAAAAATTGAATTTGGCGTCAAAGTGTTCAATACCTCCTTAAACTTAATAAAATAAAAGATGGTACCAAGTACGGTAGATCCGACATGATATAAAATCTGAAAATACATAATGATAATAATAAACGAAATTGAAATATTTGTGATTATTGTTAAAAATTAGCATTCTTTTAGTATATACATGTATCCAAATTAGCTCAGAGATGTTGAAAACTATTGAGGTGTGCCAGTCATTTTGAAAATGATGCCAGTCCAAATATAGTATTGTGTAGCAAAACTTAAATTTTTTTGCCAATCCGAATGAAATTTTGCCAGTCAAATCCTTCTGACTGGCACTTTTTCAGCATCACTGTTAGCCCAGTTGCAAAACTAGGATCTCATTTTTTTGATAATCGCTTTTAAAATTTTTCCGTTTGTTTCAGTTATGTATCCTTATCAGACAATGAGAAGACAGGATACAAAGCTCGAGAGTTAAAATCTGTCCATGTGGACGCTACGGGATTGTTCCTGAAACTCAATATCCACAAAAATCACATTAATAAATTCAACCTCTATAACCAAGTAAGCTGCATCCTTCGTTTGTAAAATTTTATTATTTCTCAAACTTAGGGTGACTTTTAGCAATTTCATTATTGTCAAGCAATATGTAACTTACCTTTGGACAATTCTGTAAATGTTGACTTTTTTTGCTGATCTCATGAGAAAATATCACGTGATATCAATCCCTGCTTGATATTCTAAATTTTGCGAGTAAAAAACATTTTAACACTGTTTAAGAAATAGTCTAAGAAACCACAGGAAATTTTCAATAAGATTGGTTGTTTCTCTATATAACATGATTAAAGGTTTTCCCAAAAATCCACAGGACATTGACAAAAACCATCAGAAATAATGTAGCTAATCGGCTTTATTTTGGAAACACTGTTTTAATCATAAATAGTAATCTATTTGTGTATATGATATGAATTAAATGTTTTTAATTTTCAAATCTGTATTTTTACATTATAGGTTGGAATTATAGCAATCAATGTTATAGGAGATGAAATAAGGAAACCTATAGACTACACAGAACCTGTACGTATACATGTACATACGCAATTACTGTAAATGTGGTTATTTTTGCTGGGGGAAATTTCGTGATTATAATATTGAGACGTTCAGTGTATTGATCTTTGTAAAAATGCATCAGGGTTATTTTTGCATGGGGGAAATTTCGTGAAGTCCATTGAATCGCAAAATATGCGAAAATTACCCCCACGCGAAAATTTCCACGTCTGCAGTACGCATTGTATAGATAAATTGTTAATGCATATGTACATGTATGTGGGCATAAACAAAATCAAGACATTGAATCAAAAGAAAAAAAAACAACATGACTTTTTTTGTACGTGAAGCATTTTCATTTTGGCAAGCCAATTCTCAATTTTGCTTTTACTGACTTTTTGCCTTCGCCTACATATATGTAAATCACCTCTAATATTTACATCTTATTACCTGAATTTGCAGCGCTTAAAATTTGACAGACTAAAACATCATAATAAATAGTGGTCAGTGCATCTACTTCCTGAGTTTTTGATTAAGAACTTGATTCCAGTTCGCTGCCTAATTTTTTTCTTCTTGATTTTTTTCACTATTTGATTGGGTGCAATGGACTTTCTTGGCAAAATTTTTCGATGAATCTACAAATTTAAAAGTGCTTGAAATACCCCAAGGTGGGAAAGGAGTCAATTAGATCAGAGACTTGGTTTGTACAGATGCTGAATACAGTCAATACTGTACAAAATAATAAAAATTTGTTAAAACAGCTATCTGAGCAGATGATTTTTACATATTCATTGTTAAAACATCCCGAGTAAAGTTCACAGGTGTAAATACAGTTTAAAATCAACCTTGCTCCCAATTTCTTTGGCCTCTGATCATGCATAGTTTTCATTGACATAAATTTGATGTTAACATTCACAGAAAGTGTTAAATACACCATAATGTCTAACACAGTCTTTACGAAAACTCACTAGCCCGACGCCCGTGGCTAGTTGAAATTTTCTCCGGCTAGTGGAATTTCACTATATAAACTATACAACAAACTTGTAGAAGTTGTCTTCGGGCTAGTGGTTTAAAAAAGTTTTTGTGAAGACTGCTGACCAAAATTTTTTTTCTTTTAAGGATATTTTCTTGGATCCTCAAAAGAAGCTAGCATTGGAAAATGATCCTGCCTTGGAGGGTTTATATACTAAGTAAGTGTGTAAGATTGTTTGAATTTGTATGCCATACATGTGTGTAGATAAATCTTATTCTTTGTGTAATAGAATATCAATCACAATAACAGACCTGCCTACTTTTACGATTTTTGAGTAATTTTTACGATTTTCAACCTTTAATTACGCCCTACGCTTTCGCTATTCCATTTTACGCCTAAACTTACTTTTGAGCAAATTGAGGGTTTCAATTTTTTGAGCGCTTGATTGAACAAATTTCTTCCACTTTGTATAATATAATATTAATAATTTTTATTTTGCACTGTTGTAGGCCAGATTATATATCACCGCTGGACGACCTGGCATTTGATATGTATCAGGACCCGGAGATTGCTGGAATTATCAGGAAATTAGAGAAGAAAAAACAGGAGGCAGTTTTACGTATGTTATAATCATGCAAGATAAAACTATGCATTTATCATGTTAAACTTTATGTAAATGAAAATTTAAGACCTTATTCAAATATCATTCATAAACTTTAAGGAGTCAGAAAGGTGTGCTAAGTGAAAGATTTCTAAAAGTCTTTCAGAGGGAATTCAGAAGCAATTCAATCTTGCGTTTTCAAACTCCATACACATTTTTTTTAATGAAAAGCTAAGATTGTGTATACTGTGAACGTGATTATTTTCGCTGGGGGAAAATTTCACTATTATGACATCAAGAAGTTACACTTGGGGGAAATTTTCGCAATAAAAATGCTTTTCCCATTGTAAGAATGTAGCGGGGATATTTTTGCGCGGGGGAAATTTTCGCGATATCCATAGATTCGCGAAAAATGCCAAAATTACCCCAACGTTAAAATTTCCACATTTACAGTATGCATAATTCGTCTGAATCTGAAATTCAATGTTACTATTTCCATTTTTAGAGGAAAGGTTTGATTATGCCAAGAAACTGAAAAATGCAATAAGTGAATTACAAAAAGTGGGTGAAAAACTGGGCAAATTTGAAGTGGAGAAAAGACAAGCTATAGAAAATGAAGATTACGATAAAGCTAAACTAAAGAAAGTGCAAATGGATGAATACAGACTACAAGTTTATAAAGATCTGAATTTAGCTGATCTACTGGAAATGTCAGGGGTAAGAACACTTCTAAATTAGCTGTACAAGTTTGATAACTTAAACTGTCACTCAGACATGTAGGAACCTGTTAGAAAACTGCATGTATTATATTATTATCAGTATTTTTCTATTCATTAAATTTCATTGTAACAACCATTCTGATTTGTTAAAAAATTCTGGTAATACTAATAGTATGTACAAAAAATTTCTCTGGTGACGTCATTGTGGACAAAATATTTTTTAGAAAATTGAGACATAGTGCAGGGTTCACAAATGGATTAAATATTAATGTAATCTTACACCATCGTCAGGGAGGGATGGCGAAATCTCAACCCGAGTGTACAAAATTTTGCAAGTCTGTGATGAGGCTTGCCAAGTCATGGAAAAGCAAAATTTTGTACACGAGGGTTGATATTTTGCCATCCCTCCCTCATGGTGGTGTTTGATTGTTTTTTATGCCCCCGGAATCAAAGATTCGGGGGCATATAGTTTTTGGCCTGTCCGTCTGTTTGTCTGTTTATCTGTTTGTCTGTTTGTCTGTTTGTCCGAAAAACTTTAACATTGGACATAACTTTTGAATGGGAAGTGATAGGGCTTTCATATTTCACATGTGTATTCCTTGTGACAAGACCTTTCCATTGATACCAAAATTTTTGACCTCGTGACCTTGACCTTGACCTTTGACCTACTTTTCAAAAACTTTTAACATTGGGCATAACTTTTGAATGGTAAATGATAGGGCTTTCATATTTCACATGTGTATTCCTTGTGACAAGACCTTTCCATTGATACCAAAATTTTTGACCTCGTGACCTTGACCTTGACCTTTGACCTACTTTTCAAAAAACTTTAACATTGGGCATAACTTTTGAATGGGAAGTGATAGGGCTTTCATATTTCACATGTGTATTCCTTGTGACAAGACCTTTCCATTGATACCAAAATTTTTGACCTCGTGACCTTGACCTTGACCTTTGACCTACTTTTCAAAAACTTTAACATTGGGCATAACTTTTGAATGGTAAATGATAGGGCTTTCATATTTCACATGTGTATTCCTTGTGACAAGACCTTTCCATTGATACCAAAATTTTTGACCTCGTGACCTTGACCTTGACCTTTGACTTACTTTTCAAAAACTTAAACATTGGGCATAACTTTTGAATGGTAAGTGATAGGGCTTTCATATTTCACATGTGTATTCCTTGTGACAAGACCTTTCCATTGATACCAAAATTTTTGACCTTGTGACCTTGACCTTTGACCTACTTTTCAAAAAACTTTAACATTGGGCATAACTTTTGAATGGTAAATGATAGGGCTTTCATATTTCACATGTGTATTCCTTGTGACAAGACCTTTCCATTGATACCAAAATTTTTGACCTCGTGACCTTGACCTTGACCTTTGACTTACTTTTCAAAAAACTTTAACATTGGGCATAACTTTTGAATGGTAAGTGATAGGGCTTTCATATTTCACATGTGTATTCCTTGTGACAAGACCTTTCCATTGATACCAAAATTTTTGACCTTGTGACCTTGACCTTTGACCTACTTTTCAAAAAACTTTAACATTGGGCATAACTTTTGAATGGGAAGTGATAGGGCTTTCATATTTCACATGTGTATTCCTTGTGACAAGACCTTTCCATTGATACCAAAATTTTTGACCTCGTGACCTTGACCTTGACCTTTGACTTACTTTTCAAAAACTTTAACATTGGGCATACCTTTTGAATGGTAAGTGATAGGGCTTTCATATTTCACATGTGTATTCCTTGTGACAAGACCTTTCCATTGATACCAAAATTTTTGACCTCGTGACCTTGACCTTGACCTTTGACCTACTTTTCAAAATTTTTAACATTGGGCATAACTTTTGAATGGTAAGTGATAGGGCTTTCATATTTCACATGTGTATTCCTTGTGACAAGACCTTTCCATTGATACCAAAAAATTTGACCTCGTGACCTTGACCTTTGACCTACTTTTCAAAAACTTTAACATTGGGCATAACTTTTGAATGGTAAGTGATAGGGCTTTCATATTTCGCATGCGTATTCCTTGTGACAAGACCTTTCCATTGATACCAAAATTTTTGACCTCGTGACCTTGACCTTTGAACTTTTAATCCAGCGACCTCCCATACATGTACTTAACAGAAAATAGTGTTCATACTAACAAAGATGCCACCGGGGGCATTCGTGTTTCACAAACACAGGCTTTATCTCCCATGCTCTTGACTAAGAAAAACAACTAAAAGTGTCTGCTATAAATAGTTACTTGTTGTTTTACGTCCATAAGGCATAACATTGCTTTGGCAGCGATAGTGAAGACGTCAGAGGTTGAGATCTATTTTTCTCGCACATGGGATAGACTGATTGGGGAATCCTCTTTTCAGCAGTACTGGAAAGTTCGATCCGGCACTGTTGATTGTTCCATTATGACGTCAAAGACAGTTGACGTTTATATACATGTACATGTAGTATGACATTCAGTCATTCTGATGTGTAAACAAGAAGAATTTTTAGGTTTCAATGTGCGAGAAAAATAATTAAGCACTACATTTGAGTTCAGTCTCGGGTGTGATGGATTAACATCCAAACCTTTGGTTACGCCTTGGTTTGGACTACTGATCCATCCCATCCTTGCCTTTTTTTTTTTTCTATCCGGAACTCAAAGTGGTGCTAGATTCTATTAATCTCACCCTTATGTTTCATGCGCTACGCACAATGATACAGTTTTCCATCCTTTTATTTTTAGTATACCTCCTTCCAAAAAAAAAAAAAAAAAAAAATTGCAGTCATTTGTTAAATCAATAATTTTCAATTCATCAAAAACATCTTTGATCAAATATTCATGTAATTTTATGAATTAAAGTGAAATGTAGTTTTCTAATTATGAATGTAACTTGTACAAAGAAAGAACATCTGAAAATAACTTTGCAATTTCTATTCCTTTTTAGTCACGACATCCCCAGCATGTAGATCTAGGTAATGTATAAATGTTGTCCATTTTAATCATACATGTATTTCTTATTTTTGATTTGTGTTATGAGCTATCCATATCAATATCATTATTCTTAAAGGTTCGTACATAAGGAGAACTTATTAACATTTTGAGAATTTATCAAAATATTTTGATGTACAACGTCTTTCTCTGTAACTTAAATATGCTAGTACATGTAAGTAAAAATGAAGATGTTACTTTCAAATGTAGATTTCACTAATAGGTGTTTTCTTGAGTATAATCATGGATTTTACATTCTAATTTGTACGAGTGCAAGTGTAGGAATTGCTTTGGGAATGTGCATGTGAACAAACCAGAATGATATAACCACGAACATTCCCAAGAAGACTTTGTTTTCTATAGTTTTTCCATCATAGATTTCCTAATTTGTTTTAAAAACAAGAAAGGTAACAAAGATAGAGTTTAAATGTTCGAAATTGATGATGATATTCTATGAAGTAAATGTAGACCATGGTTTCTTTATCAGTTTTGTCAAACATTGACATTTTCTCCTCATCATGCTCTTAGGACAAGGTTTCAAATGAAGTATTACTGTAACAAAGTTTCATGGACACTGATTAGAGGGTGAAGAATCAAACAACACTTCTTTGTACGCATCTGTATAATGTTTATGTATCTGATTTTCTTGTAGAGCCCATTAGACAACCCACCCCACCCCGGCTACAAGAACTCCAGTATCATCCCCGCACCCCACCTTCATCACCCCCACCCCGCACACCCTACGATGAGAGACCCCTCCCCGCAATGAAAAAGTAAGTTGTATACTGTATTTCGTATTCCTCAAAGATTGCACATTGGTGAAAATTGTTGCACATTGGTTAGGGGTTTCAATGGTAAAAATGCATTTTCCACTTTTATTTCTCTCATATTCATTTTTTGAAGGAACATCATAACTCGTATATGGTATCCATGTTTATGATTATCTTCAACCTGACTTTTATCAAAACATCGCAAACATTATAAACACTTTACAATAGTGATAAGTACTTGCATTTCTCTTTCAATGGGTCAGAAGATAAATTTTAGTTTTTTATATTAGCTGCAAATGTATGAGTCGCCTTTCAATTTCATCCAAATTTAAATCACATCACAAAAAAGTCATCATAAATAGATAAGCACTATTTGAAGTAGTATGGTATTAATAGTATATGTATGTACAAAATATGTATGCAACTTGTTTATTAGATAATTTGTGTACCCCAGAGAGCTTTGAAGAAAGAAATAATGCATGCTCTTTCTGTATTTCTTTATGATATTAAATATTTAAGCTTGTGATCTATGGTTATGTCATATAACTATACTAGAGGATATACATGTACGTGTATATATAGTGTGTTCCCATGGTGATATCATGCCTCCAAATTAGCCGCCATATTGGATTACAACTCTCGGACTTTATTCATTTCTACCGTGCAAAACATTGACATTAAAAAATTTATAACTAAATTTTCAGAAGAGATTTCATAACTAACCTTCTGACCATTCTTTAAAAATATCTTACTTGTTGTTTGTAATTCTCATCGAGACGTTGGTGGATACGATGTGAAAAATTCAGAAAATTTGTTAGAGTAGAGCAATTTTAACTTAGCAGAGATGGATACAGTCCGAGAGTTGTAATCCAAGGAGGGAGATAACTCTAGCAAATGGAAGAAATATATGACTATGTGGGAAAACACTATAGTAGAAACCATTATTAAGCTTCTTTTATTCATTTTAAAGCTTAGTAGGAGAGAATTTATTTTGTCGTATAGTGATTACTAATTTCAAAGCAATACCTTTACTATCTTTAGAAAGTAAAAGGTTATTAATACTTTTATTTGAATTTACATGTATTGGAACTATTTTACTTTTGTTGCTTAGTAAAGACCCCCCTAGGGCTATAGAATCCACACCCCCTCCCAGATTACCCTATGATGAAAGACCGTTGCCTGTGAAGTAAGTACCCAAACTGTGCCATGTAAGCCTTGTTTTGATTGGTCTTTATGTACTAAATGTTGTGATTGTCTCGCAGCATCTGATTGGCTAGCTTCTTAAAATGTGTTGAGTTGAACTAAACTAGCTTGCTAACACATGACCCCTACCCTTTGTGGTAGATTATTGTTTATTACGGTATGGGATGCCTAAAGGACAAATAAAAAATAAAATCTTAAAAAAACGGATATTTTGTTCAACTACTAATTTAATGCTGTTGAATGAAAGTCTTTGTTCAGTTGTAAGAAGTTAAATTTGATGTATTAGATTAAGATGAAACAAAAATTTAAATTAAAAAAGAAAAAAATCTTAGAAAAGATACGTAATATTAGTACGTACAATTTCTTGTACTGCTGTCTGCTCCTTTAGGCATTCCTTAATACAATGTGCCTGGTTATATCTCGTTACCTGTTGTTACATCTACAAGTTTCCTTTGCTGCACATTTATTTGATAACTTGCATGTCATTTAGAAAAGTTTTTAATTTTCTTGCTTAATTAGAGCTATTTTTCATACGTGCATAGCATGCATCTTTCTAATCATAGCAAATATAACATTGATATTATAAAGAATATTCATTTTATGTTTGAGCATATGAACTGCATTTCATATGATCATGGATGTTACTAATATTTATAAAAAGGTATTTTAATATAGAAGTTTTGTTTTCTTGCATCATGACATCATCATTATTCCAGGAAAGTATGTGCAGTACTCTCTCAGCTTCCACATTTTTTCCCATGAGAGCAAACAAGTGATGCTCCTGTTCTCTGCTTAATCATTCATATTATCAGCTTGGAGGAAAAGATGGAATTATCTTTGTAAATTACGTGGGGTATATAGTTTTTTGTCTGTTGGTCTGCAAAAACTTTAACCATGGTCCTTTTGAATGGTAAGTGATAGAGCTTTCACATATTATGTGTATACTTGTGACAAGACCTTTCTACGGATACCAAAATTTTGGACCTTGTGACCTTGACCTTAGAGTTTGACCTACATTTGAAAAACTTTAACCTTGGGCATAACTTTTGATTGGTAAGAGATAGGGCTTGTGACAAGACCCTTACATGGATACCAAAGTTTTGACCTTGCGACCTTGACCTTGGAGAATTGCATACTTTTTACATTATGGCTGTTTTTCTGACATGCTGACGGGGGCATTCGTGTTTCACAAACACATGGTTTTTTTTTTTATTCCCTGTTGAACCTTTGTCATATTTGGTTTACCGATCAACACTTATAAAATCAACTCTACATTGTTGACTGTAGCACATACAAAACTTTTGTCTTTCTATTACATTCCACAGCAGAGAAAGAACTAAATTGGCTTTGACATTTCACAAAAATGGGTAGGGTAAGACAATAGTTAGAACAAATAATTATGTCATTGAGTCTTTTATATAAACCTTGTACAGTGACGTCATGGGAAATAGACATTCTGCGTTCTGATGGTCCCATGTTGGTATAAATTTTTTTTTCCCGAAATATGAAATATAAGAAAAATACTGTAAGTGTACTTATTTTAGTGCAACCAAATTTTAGCGGAAACCAAGCAGAATTGGGTAAATTGACATATTAGTGTAATCATGAATTAGCGCTTTGACTTATTTTCCACATTACCGTAATCTATAAGAGATTCATGATTTAGCGTATTTCTTTAATAAGCGCAGTCTTAGCAGCGCTAACTCCGCTATAATATGAATCCTGCAAAAATAAATACACATACAGGAATACAGCAAAATATAGGAAATTTTTCTAAAAGCACTTGCATTTAATGCACATCTGGCTGAGTTTTTCAATCAAGACATCACTGTGCAAAAATTCAACCGATTTAAAGTTGCATGGTTACAAATGTATGTTTTTCATTATGGATTTTGGTATGAATGGCATGATCAAATTAGGACAGGTATTTCACTTTGAAGTTTACAAGCATGAAAAGTATTCATTTTTTTTTCAGAAATTCCATCGTTTGATTTGCACATGAATGTTTGTGTATGTTGATAAAATTCCATTTTTTGGAAATTACACGATTAAAAAAAAAAGGAATGCAATGTGTCATGAATGTTTTTATGTATGTTTTGCACGTATATTTTGTATATTTTCACAAGCTATACAAAACGGTATGCAAAACCAACTGAGTTGGCTAAAGAGTTTATGTACGTACATGTCATTTTCAGTTGAATGTTGTAAAAATAATACTTACGCATTTCAGTAGATTGTGCATTATCCATTCTTTCTTCCTTATTGTGTTACGATAAACATTTTTTTCTCCGAATATATTTCATATTATTTAGCGGAAAATTCATTTTGTGTTATTATTAAAGTTTCTTTTTCATAGAGTTGCATAACTGTGTTGTCTCAGAATCCATATAATTCTGAGGGATTACTTGTCTTTTGTAAGTCTGTCTGTCTGTCCAGTAGTTTTTTTTTAAACTTTGTTTAATGATATGATGATTTAGATGAGCAAATGGACAAAATCATGGTCATTTTCAAGGACAAATAGACAATTTTCACATTAACACAGTAGACTTGAATTTTATGCAGACAAGACCCCACATCACAACTTTTGTCATAACTTTTAACTGTGATGACGAAACAGTTCTATGATGTCATAATGAAAAATAACATAAAAAGTTGTGATGTTGGGTCTTGGAGTGTCTAAAATGCAAGTCTAGCGGTAATGTGAAAATGGTCTATTCACTGCAGGTCTCATATATGTCCTTTGTTATCTAAAAAATTTTTACTACATGTGCAGTTCATTTTTTGTTTGCGATGCTTGGTATATCACTGTTTATTTCAGAATTTTTCCCAAAAATGATACACTCTTAATCTGGAGAATGGTTATGTTACTGAAATAGTCGCATAATTCAATGTTTATGAGCTGCTTTTCTTTTGAATAAAGGTAGCAAAGCTTTTACACTGTAGTAGCTGGTGAAAGTGTAGATTTGCTAATGGTATCAAATGGAATGATTTTATACCGGTAGTTTTCACTTGATTTCAATGTAAGTTATTGATTGGCTTAAGTTGACCTAAATTGAATTTACATGTATTCCTAAAGAGAACTGAAACCTACATGGATTCATTAAAAATTTGATGCTCTAGAAAGAATCTATAAAATTTATCTGGTATGTTTGACTTTCTCTAATTTCATAACTGGAAGTGTCAGGAGAAACTTGAGTGACATTGTTAGCTACAAAACTATATTCATTTTCAACATGCATGATTCACTGGAGATTCCAGAATTAGAGATAAATAAATCCTCTTAATATTAATTTCAGATTAATCGTTAAACTAACTCTGAAATTCTGATATAAGATTATATATACAAAGTAAGATCATGAATACTAGTCTAAGATTATTTATTGTGATAATTGTAAATTGAATTTCAATGTTATTATAAAATATAATGTCATGTATTTCTTGGGTTTTATCATTTATTATAATTATGATTTTATAATATTTAGACCCCCAACACTAACAGAGGAGGAGCCCGAACAACAACCCACGGACCTTAGCAGTCAAGGTAACGGAAATAACCCTAAATTTTACACATTAGAAAAAAGAATGTTTTTGACTGGTTATCGAGAGTACTTTACGTGTACTTTAACAAAGCAGAATTGGGTAAATTGACATATTAGCGTAATCATAAATTAGCGCTTTGACTTATTTTCCACATTAATCTACAAGAGATTTCATGATTTAGCGTATTCTTTAATTAGAGCAGTCTTAGCAGTGCTAACTCTGCTAAAATATGAATCCCGCTGAAATAAGTACGCTTACAGTATTTCTTTCTTTGGGACACTCTGAAAATTTGTATGCGCATCAACAAATAAAATTGAATAGCCAGTCATAATACGTGTAGATGAACATTGTGAATAGTTATGAAAGATAAAGTAATTCCTTGATACTGGCCTGCTTTGAAATGTCCAGGTCAATAGGAATAATGTTTTCTGTCTGATTTCCTAATACATTGTACTCAGTTTCTTTTCAAATACCCTCTGATGCTCTGAGTTTTCATTGAAAGCTAGTTTATAGGTTACTTTGTAATATATAATAAGGAATTTTTTAGCTTTTGTAATACTTTACATGAAAAAATGTATCCCATAATTACAGGTATAACTGGTGAGCCTGAGCCAATGACTGAGAAGGAGCTGAGAGAGGCCTCCTATGCTATAGATGTCTTTGGTGAACCACTGGTAGGTTGACCTTAGATGTATATGTGCATTAATCTCTCTCCAAACTTTTCTGGAAAACTGATCAAAACATGCAAAAGTCATGTTAATAAATTTGATCAAGTCTAATACTAGAACTCACAAATTTGGATGATGAAAAAAAAAAGTAGTCTATGATTTTAGCATATTTCATAACCTACATGTATGTCATTAAAACTGATTGCAGACAGTTTATTAGAAAATAATTGCAAGAAACTAGCCTATTATTTTAAGAAAATCCAGGATGTTTCCATAACCTAATGATGTTACCTAAGCTCATCATGATTTGTATTTCTATACTCATCAAGGTGTCTAAAGCGTACAGTAAGACCTGGTCGTACAGGGAGGATGCTTTGTTAGCCGTGTATAAACAAATGCAGGAGCTACCTGCCACGGCTCCCAAAGAAGAAAGTAAAACCATGATGAGGGCATCAGTGTTCTTGGTCAAAAGGGCCATCGATGATAAAGTCTACGCTGTAAGTTGGAAAGAAACTAGGATGTTCATCTGAAATCAATACTATTATAAATTCAAAAATATGAATTATCATTTTAAAGTGACATAAAATTTACATTTGCATGAATTGCATCAAAAGGAGTAACTTGTAACCGAAAACTTGGAAACTGACATCTTTTGACATTTTTTCTTCATAAAGGCATTATTATTATATGCATACTTGTGGTGTCTAGATTAAAGAAAAAAAAAGACACAAAAAACTTGAACTTTTTATATATTTTTTTATTTTTCCTAATTTTTGTGAAGATCTGGCATAAATGTATTTACTTTTTTTAGGTGTTCAAAGCAGGTTTACATTTACTGAAAATGATACTCACAGAATACATTCCAAAACACAAGTAAGAGAACACTAAATGATGCTTATCTTTGTATAAAACATACACGTACATGTAGCTGAAAATATTGAAATTATTTTGTTTTTATAATTCAGCGGCCATTTTCACAAAAATACTTACGATAAACTTGAGGATTTGTCGTAACTTTCAATTCATCATATCTCAGTCAAATAAATCACAATATTCAAACAGTTTTGATTTTCTTTCTCTAACTACTGAAATATCCAAAATATAGCATAAGATTTAAATATTGAATGTGGATTTTTAGAAATATGTATACTTGAAAGTTATGTCAAATTCTCAAATTTATCGTAAGTATTTTTGTGAAAATGGCTGCAGAGACCAATGCTTCATGTACATGTATCTTAGGAACACCATAAATCAATATTCGCTGGTACTTTCTTTCACAATTTTATAAAAATACATGTATTACTAAACATTTTTGCATGGACAGTGATTCATCTGTTATGATTTTGAGTATTGTTCATGTATTTTGATATTTGCATTGATTTAATGTTTAACGTACTTACATGTACTTGTTGTATAAAGAAAAATCTTTGGAATTATTATCATGTTCAATTACATTTGTAAATTTGTCTTATGTTCGATACTTTCTGGCCATCAATATATTAAACTTGTCATACTATACAATTATGGACTTTTAACTCATTGTACATGATATGATATTGACTTACTATGAAAATGTTGACTGAGGCAAAGCCGAGATCTATATTGTCATAGTAAGTCAATATCACATCATACATGTATATACTGAGTTAAAGGTCCATAATTGTGTTATTCTATAATTTCATATATATACATGTATGCTTCACAATAAATAATGAGAAATTAGCGGGGGTAATCCCTGTCTATTTTTTAAACTGTGGTATATGTTAATTTATTCAGGAGCGTCAGTGACGTTATCAGCCAATCAGAGAGTCGCTATTTATAGTTTATAGAATAAAATCAATTACGCCATAGTTCACAGTATATATTTTAATGTTTAAACAGGATACAAAGACAAGATACTGTGTATACAGTAGAGAAGACGATGCCAAACCTTCTACATAAAGGTGGCGATACGGTAAGTTGAAATCAAGAATTATTTAATTTTCATGTAATAACATTTCTGATTGGTTGAACAATTTCTGGTATACTGCATACCAAAATTTTCTCCCGTGATGTCATCATGAACAAGTACACTTATCTGAAAACTTAAGAAGTAGTGCAGGGTTCAGATATAGATTACTGAAAATTTAAAGCTCATTGGTAATGGATGATTTTTATATTACCGCAGTTGACTTGTATATTACACATCCTAAGACCCGACATCACAAGATTTGACGTAACTTTTAAATGTGACGTTGTTTCTGATTTATGACTTCACAATTAGAAATAACGTCAAAAGTAGTGATATCGAGTCTTGGAGTGTCTAAAATGCAAGTCTACCGGTAATATAAAGAAGGTCTATTTAAATCCCTGGGCTGCGGCATAGGGATGTAAAATCACACAACATGTAAAGTCATTCGAGATCCTCTGTGCATGCACAGCAACACATGTAATTAACAGAAACATTTGCTTTACATCATTTTGATAAAATATTAGAGAATTCTGATACATACATGTAGTTTTGATTTTACTTGTAGGCATTACGGTGTAGAGAGGACATCAAAACTTTTATTGAGGAAGAAGCCTTCTTTGCTGAGGTCAAGGTCAGTGAAAAACATACAAATGTACTTTCTTCTGTATGGTTAGGTATAAAATTTGATCTTAGTAATATTTAGGCTGTATTTTTGATACAGTGCAATTTTGTAACAGATTTTCTTTAATCAAACTTTCAATCCTATTTCATTCCCTTTTAACCTCATTCATTAAAAAATTACTTCCTTTTATGAGGTGACATGAGATAAATTTTTCCATGCATAATTTTTCATTGGTTAATCAACAGTGGTATTCAGTACTGAGAAAACAAAATGTAAGGCGGAATATTCAAGCATCTCAAAATTTACTAGTACATTGTATTTTTGTTTAAATGAACAAATCTTATTTCAGCCAACAAATATTGTTCCCCATGATGTCATCAAGCCCTTCAAACAGACCCTGGCTCCAAGACAAGCTCAATCCCATTGTGAGATTGTGGAAAAGTTGTATCAAAAACTGGGCATCAAATCAAATAGGTAAATCTTAACTGCTTTGAAGTTCTTTTTATGATTTATATAGTGTACATTCAGATCTGTTATCATATGCATGTACATCCATGAAGTTTAGGAATTCTTAGTTAAAACTTTGCTCCGTGTGTCAATAAAGCTCTGCTAACTTTAACATTACAATTTTGATACACGTATGTATGAAATTTGCCTTGAATGAAAGTAACAGAATCTAAAATTGTACATGTATATTATCAGTTTTACCTTAATGCATATTTCTTTTGATAATGTCATGAATTTTTAAAATTTGAAGAGTTTTGAAGAATCTTTAGAGCATTTAAAGAAGTAAAAAAGCAATGTGCATTGATATGGGAATCAATATGCAAGGTTGACATGTTTGTTAAGTATTTTATTTGTCTAAGATTTTGTCTTTTTTACCCCAAAACAATGAATCACCAAAAACTTAATTTAAGTTTACATAAAGGTTGCTTACAAATTATTACATTATACTTACTGAAAAAGACTATTCTTTAGTTTTCAACTTGCCAACTGACCGTATACACAGCCAATTGTGCCTCATTTCAAATTCATGTAATTTTTACATGAACTTTACATAAAAGTTCATATGAATTTTATGTGAAACGAGCACGAACATGAAATTTACATGAAATTTTTTACATGAAATTCATGTGAAGTTTCTAACATTAAATTTATGTGAGTTCAATTTCGAATGAAGGTCACAAAGAAAAATTCATGTTAAATTCATGTGCAGAAAATTTATGTGAAATTCATGTAAAATATTTATCACATACATCTTATGTAAAATTTATATGAATTTCATATGAACTTTCATGTGAAATTCACATGATGCTCATTTCATATGAATTTCATGTGAGGCACAATTGGCCATGACGGGTATTGTACATGTATATGAAGATGGAATACATTACTTTTTGTACATCATACAGTGGTAATTTAGCAGATTGGAGATATCCCACTCCCCACTGAAATGACTCCCACTCGAAATCCACCCGTTTACCTGAGTGAACTCCCACTCCCCACTCCCCACCAGGATCCCCCACTCACCTGAATTTGCACCTGTACAAGCGTACATGTATATCATTGTTTATTTGAATACACGATTGATCTCACCTGATATAACGTCCAGGTTGATTTTAGAGACATTGAAGGAAAATGAATGGGAAAATATTTCTAAGCAACAGATTTAAACTTGCAATAGCAATATTTTATGGATCAAAAACTTGAGGATTTGCTTGTATGTGAGCTCATTGAGTCATTCATACATGTACAGAATTTAAAAGAAAGTCCTGATATATTTCACGTTCAATTGCTTAAACAATCGTTTTTCCGAGTATTTCAAATATGCATGAAATAAAAAGGGCGGTTAACGACATGTAGATACGTACTAAAAATTCCGAAATAAAAAAAAGTTTTCATATGAATATATTTCTGTGTGAATTTCATTCAAAATCTGTTGTTTGTGATCGTTTTAAATTTTTTTTTTTTGACAGTTTGCTCCGTTTTTGGCCGGATTGCAAAGCAATTCCGGTCCATGGATTGACGATGTCCGTCCGTCCGTCTGTCCGTCCGTCCGTCTGTCCGTCTGCCGTCAACATTTTGGTTAAAGTTTCTGGTTGAGGCAAAATCTAAGGAACTATATGCAGTAGAAACTTTATATTATACATGAAGGTTGCCCATGACAAGACCTTTCAATTTATGCCGTAACATTTGACCTAGTGACCTTGACCTTGGACTTTGACCTAGTTAAAGATTTTGGTTAAAGTTCCTGGTTTAAGCAAAATCTATGGAACTGTATGCAGTAGAAACTTTATATTATACATGTAGGTTGCCCATGACCAGACCTTTCAATTTATGCCATAATATTGGACCTAGTGACCTTGACCTTGGACTTTGACCTAGTTAAAGATTTTGGTTAAAGTTTCTGGTTTAAGCAAAATCTAAGGAACTGTTTGCAGTAGAAACTTTATATTATACATTTAGGTTGGCCATGATGAGACCTTTCAATTTATGCTGTAACATTGGACCCAGTGACCTTGACCTTGGACTTTGACCTAGTTAAAGACTTTGGTTAAAGTTCCCGGTTTATGCAAAATCTAAGGAACTGCATGCAGTAGAAACTTTATGTTATACATGTAGGTTGCCTCTGACAAGACCTCTCAATGTATGCTGTAATATTTGACCTAGTGACCTTGACCCAGTTAGTGACAAAAACTTACTTTGCAATCCGGCCATACCGTCTTTAGCGGTGTTTTATTTTTTTTTTTTCCGAATGTGTTTTTCTTTTATGACCGATGGATAATTTCAAAATATATGACTTTTGTATAAATTTTGGACGTACGTTTGTCTTATTTTCTTAAACGGGAACTTGTCAGCGACCAGTAGACATCAGGAAACAATACGCTGGCCGATATATTTCATAATTCACTGGCCGGGATTTTTCACAATTCATCTCGAATGTATAGAAGTTTCTATATATTGAAACAATGACTTATTATTTCTGCCGTGCGAGGGGAATGTCCGCTTCCAACAGAAGGACCAACACTTTTCTAATAACGGAAAAATAGACGACCTTGTCTTTTAATCAGAGTGTAACTCGTTCAAAGACAGTTTTCTATGCCTACGCTTTCATACATGTACGGTTATTACCCAATTAACAAAGGTGATTTGACAAGTATACACACCTGTCAATAAAACATGCAAAGTACCTAAAAGGTACCGCATTACCAGGTGTGAATTCACCCGAGCGTAAAAACATCGCCGGGTATTATCTACAGATAGAATAGAAAGAAAGGGGGATTAAAGATCATTTTTAAGGAATAAATTCATGCATGTTAAAAATCTTATTTTTGCGTATTTATTGTAGAGCTTTATTTTTTTTTTGCTGGTAGTATACTTTTTTTAAGATATGGTACCAAAATTAATGATGAATTTAAATCGATCCCCCCTCCCGATATATTAGTAAATCTTGATTTAGAAAACTTTCCGCTTTATCTCTGCTTTTCATTTGGTCGTTACTCCCTTTTAATATGAATCGGACCACAGATAAAGATGGTGATTGTTGTAGGGAGAGGGCGTAAGGGGGGGGGGGGTGTCGGTCCTTACCCCGTCTGCGTGTATATCCGCGCATGATAACATTCTTTTTATGGCATCTTCCTTTTGCATTTGTAATTCCATATTTAAACAGTGCGGATATCATACCTGTCAAATTCCGAAAACTGTAACTAGAGAAGTATATCTACATGTACATGTAGATGAAAAGTGACGGGAGGACGAATGGAAATATTTTAGAATCAAATCCATAACACAATGCTAAATGGAAATTATACATGTAACATGATTCGATCTGCACAAGGAAAAAAGAAGAGAATATTGGAAACAACGATCATATTTGTATGACTTAAAGAAATATAATAATCGCACATTTTTATAGATCTCGGTCCACCTCCGGGCTCCCTTGGATTTCTGCTGTTCTAAGCAAAAAAAAAAAAAAAAAAATAGAGAGATGGAAATCACAAGAGCCCCCTTCTGGCCTCCTTCCCTTCCAAAACATGCTTCTGACTCAAGTTTCATAATCGCTCTAATATTATATTTGGAGTCCCCCCCCCCCAAAAAAAAATATCAAAGTATGTATTTCTTCATTGACGATCTAACGAACTACAATCACAAGTTAACTTTTTTTTTTAAGTGTGACCCTACCCCAAAAACAAAATGCATGAAAAATATGACAAAGAGAGAGGGAACATATTTTCGATTTAAAGGTAATATAATTATCATTTGGTCGTCCGAATTGAGACGGAGGAAACTCAGGAAAGAGATCAGCTTTCAATAAATTAAAAAGAATCATCGTCTCATCCGTTTGGGGTATAAAAAAAGAATATTTCTATTTCATATATAAGAGTAAGTAATTTGAATGTACGTAACAAAATTTTATTTAATGATTAATGTATATATTGGACCGTATGTAATTTACAAAAGCTTTATATAAAAATTAATGAGCGCAACATTTATCACAGAATGATTCCTTGCAGTTTTTATAATCTTCACATCTTTAAAATAGATCCCTCTCCTTTCTTTTCAACCTGCAGAGGACTAAGCATGTTAGGGGTAAAGTAACCGGGGCTTCTCTCTGATATGCTACCGACATGCCGCCAGGTAAAACGAGGTGAACTGCCCGAGCGGGTTACAGGTGTGAGCACGTCACCGATATATTTCTAATAGACGAGAAGGGGGGGGGGGGGGGGTAATAGGACCAATATGACCACTGTAGACTTCTTCATAAATCCGTAAGTTTACACCTTATTTTTTTTTCTTTTGCAGAAAATTGTCATCATGATTTATTACTGTTGTATTTCCCGGCTTATCGAACAATTATCGTTATTTTCAAAGAGAGAGAAAAGAAATGAAAAAAAAAAAAAAATACAGAGTGCGAATCCGATTCCATTTTAAAAACTTGTCAGTGTGTTGCACATCAAAAGCCAATACGGGAACAAAACCTTTTTGACTTCAATTTTACTGACCGGTCGTGCCAGTACCATTTATATGGTGTTTTAAATTCATGCACACTCTCAGTTTGAAAATTTTAGTTGTCGGTCTGGCCAAAATGAATCTGAGTCGTCTGGCCAAAATAAACTAAATAAATTTTATTAGCATTTAAAAGACAATTGCAAACAGAGGAAACATCGCACAAATAATCTTTTTTTTTTTTTTTTTTTTTTTTTTTTTTTTTTTTTTTTTTTTTTTTTAAGTGCTCAGACGTTTGGCTCGTACTCATATGTCCACTTCCAGTTAGTATATTAGGTATTAATATATAGGAAGTAAGTCAATAATTCAGCAATATGTTTTCATATACAATGGTGTTTTAAATATGTTTTATGCATTTCTTTAAAAGGTTCATCGTGATTAGTAAGTGATAAAATGTGTAAAAGTTGTGCAGTATGTGGAAGATATGGACACTTCATCACGGCCATTTGTCATCATCATAGCACCATTCTTTATTGGATATTAATTCATACATGTAATTATTATAATCGATAATTGTACATCATATGATTTCTTGAAAGAAACGATGATAATGATACATATACATAATATACATAAATACTGTATTTTGCCCGTTTAGAAAAAGGTTAGAAAAGAGAAATAGATAGCTGATGAGAATTCCTCACCTAGCTTTTAGGAGTGTCAGATAAGATTCCATAGAATTGAGCTGATGAGAGTTCCTCACCTAACTCTTTGGAGACAGACATATTAAAGCTAATAACGGGCTTATTTGACTAAGTTCGTAACATTGTACGTCATATTGTATGCAATATATTTATATGTACGTTTTACGAATTTTATTAAAAAAATATTAATATGCATATCATGATGATTAGATTGTTATTGGTGCCAGTGTGCTGTTAGTACATGTATGTGTACTTCCTAAATAGAGCAAAGACAGACATCAGAGCACATTGCTATTGTCACACCCTCTCGTACCTCACACATACAGCTTACGCTCCCTCATACTTCCATTTTCACTGCATCCTCATCATCATACACACACTTACAAATTTTATATGTCCTACATTCATACATCCGAAGAAGAAAAAAAAAAATCTGTAATTCAGTTTCTAGTTTGTCCCGTGGCGTCTGCAAGAAACGAAAAATTCTTCCATTTGATTTGGAATAAATCTAAAGTATTATTCTTCCTATGTATATACTTTTCTGTTTTAACGTAAAGTAGTATTTGATTTTTCATTAAATCTAAATTTAATCTTTCTCCTTTTAATTTTGATTCATATATGTATACTTTTGTTAACATAAAAATTGTGTTGAGTGCTTTATTTTCTTTGCCTATTACTCCTAATAAATATTCTGTTTTGTTTAAGTTAATAGGATGTTCAGAGTGTGTATTTATCCAAGTTACGAAATTTGAAAGAAGTTCATAAACCTGATTACATTCAAAGAACAAATGTTGGATGGTTTCGTCTTGCTGTGAACAAAAGCTGCACAATGGACTATCTTTAATTTTCATGAAAAATAAAGTTCTATTTGTGCCTAAAATTCTATGGATTATTCTATATTGAAGCCATTGCAGTTTTTTGCTATCTGTACAAGTAAATATATTTTCATTTATTGTTTCCCAATTGACATTTGATGATAACTGGTTGATTCGCCATTTTTCTTTATATTTTTCCGTATGTTCGACTTTTGATATCCATAGATCGTATAAAGAGCGTGTTCCTTTTTTATCCTTAAATAACGCTCTAATAAAGCTAGGAATTGACGGGGATACCTTATTGCCTAAGCCATTTTTCAAAGATGGCCATGCCCGAAACAATGATTTTCTGAGACCTATGAATGTTGTATAGCAAAGATTAATATCAAATCTTTCTTTCAGAAATTGCAAAGACAACAGGTTACCGTTTGAATCAAAAAGATCATGAACAAAGATTATATTATTTTCAAAAAATATCCTATATCTGATTGGTTCATTATTAAGTAATAATTTAGAATTATATAATATGGATTTACCAGCTGGATCTAATTCATTTTGGTCTGTTATTTTAATGAATTCATGAAGAATTTGTAGTGTTTCTTTCCAAAATAAATTCTTAGTTTTCATTGCACAATGTTTAGAGTATTCGTCGCCACAAGTTGCCAGTTTTTTTTTTTTTTTTTTTTTTTTTTTTTTTTTTTTTTTTTTTTTTTTTTTTTTTTTTTTTTTTTTTTTTTCCAGTTTTTTTAAATTAAATAATCTTAATAAAAGAAAAAAAAATGTCAAATCTCAGTTACCATGATTTACTGGTGTTCATTGTAATTCACCCGAAAAAAAGGGCAGAAGAATAAGGCCAAGCAAAAAAAAAGTTGGTTCTAAGGCCTAATTTTTTCAAATCATATGCGGCATGCTGTTTTTTTTTTTCATTAAACATTTTCAGAACAACTGCAAATTGGAATCTGTTGACATCTTTGATGCCGATAATTTGTTTTCTAGGCGTGTGATTGATGTTTCTGCCCAGATTTATTACTTTTTGTATTCAATGAATGACCACTTGAAATGACATGAAAATTTTACGGACGAACGCATACACAAGTACATGTACATTTAGATAAGATATAAGTGGACGTTAGAGATTTAAATCTCATGCACAGAACAAGAATACAAAAGAATGTCATAGAGAAAATCAATATTTTACGTTTATAGCTATGTTTTCAACGTAGTGCCTGCTCCGTCATCGGCGTCCTTATTCCGTAAATTTTCTTGAATTCGATGTTATCCCAGGACTTCTGTCCCTCTAGTCGGACATTGGTTGTGGAGAAGTTAGGCTCGTTGATCTGTCGCCTTCTCTGTCAGAACAGGGCTGATAGGGGGATTTCTCTTGATACGGTTTCCGTAAGCCACTAGGTCAGGGCTCCCTCCATGTCAACTGTCTTGCCAGATCGACGTCTTTGCTAGTCTGGATTGGAATTTCGCGGATGACATCGCTTTTCTTGAAGATGTTGGATATTTGGGACTGCGAATTTCTTGGCAATCTATATCTGGGGAAGGGGGGGGGTCCTCTGTTCCGGGAGCTTCACTGCTTTGTACTTATCGGCCGCGATAATCTTTGGATCGGGATTGAATGATACGGATGGGAAGTAAACGGTCATTTTTATTGGCATAAAATTCTATGCCAAGCCTCCGTTTTTCATGTTCAGTAATTTATAGAGGATAAATCAATGTTTGATCGGCTCATCATTTGATAATTTTGAGTCGTACAATAGTTTTACCAACGACTGGTCATTAAAAAATGAAGACGAAACCGACATAATGCTTTTTATAATTTGATATTTTAGCGAGGCCTAATTAAGACGTGTTGGTCAAATCGATCGTTTAATGCCACGACATGGAATACACCCACTTCGGACTATCTATTTTAGTTTTAAAAAATCAATATCGTTGCATAAATTCTACACAGGGGTATCCACGGTAGTGTTAAAATAACACTCCATACTATCTCCCTTACAATGATTGACAGGTGGAAAGGTGAAGCCAGACGGTAATTAGCTGGAAAACGGGAATTTTTTTTTTACCTGTGTTTCGATTTGGTACCTTGCCGAATTCCGGAATTTACGATTACTTTCTTACGTTATTTTGGTTGAAAAAAAAATCGAATGCGTCCTACGAACCAATTCTTTTTTTTTTTTTTTTTTGGCCTAGTTCATTCTGAAAACTTTTGATACTAACTTAGAAAAAACATTTAACTTCCCCGATTCACTACCAGGAATATTCGATCAACAAAGATGGTGAACAACAAAAGTAGACTGGCGATGTTACCTGTGCGCGGTTAGGATCAAAGAGATTGTTTAACACCTGTACAGGTGAGCTGGGTGACACCGTGGTGAGTGGGGAGTGGATTGCCACTGACTGAGTGAAGATGCTAAAATTCCCCACTCGAATTCCACCCTTTCGGTGGGGAGTGGGATATCTCCGATCTGCTAAAATATGACTGTATGTATGAAATGGTCTAGTGAACAGATCATAATCTGCCTTCCATTTTTATTATAATGCACAAAGTGTTGATTTACTTGTGATTTTGTCCACAGTGGCCTTACAGTGGATAATATAATGCAGTTCTGTGTGAACGCACTTGGACATCATTCTGGTGAAGTACGAGACGTCTCAGAAAGAATAATCAAGGAGCTTTATAAAGAAGTCGGTCAGCCCGTAAAGGACTATCTACCTCCGGATAACGATAAAACAAGAAAGATAACTCTATACAGACAACTCTTTGAATTCTTCGACAAAGTTGATGGAAAACCAAGCAAGGCAGATTTGAAGGTTTGCTAGAAAACATTAAAGAATTATTTTTTTTTAATAAAAGAGTTGAAGACTTTACTTTATGTAACATCGCTACATTAATAAACCATACATACTCTGTAACTCACTTAAAATTTTATGCTCTTTCTTTTTTTCGGGTATTTTTTCAATTTTTAATTATCTTTTGAAACATATTTTGCATTTTAATCCTAGTCAGAGAGACTGTTACATGTACAATATATAAGGAAAAAGAAAGCGTTTCAACTCAAATTAAAAAAAAAATTGCTGTCTCAGTGCAATTTTTATTTTTTCCAGAAACAAAGAAACGATGAGGAAGCCAAGAAACAGGCAGAGATAGATGCTTTACAACAACAGTTACAGCAACTTAAAGATATGGCATCTGGTAAACAGGTAGGTAAATTTTTTTTTTATTTTGATTTTAATTTTTTTTAAAAACACCACAGACATGTACATGTATACAATACATAGACAAAGACATTTTTGTACAGGCTTTCTACTGTTCCTACTTTTTCCTACTATTTCCTACTTTTCCTACTTTTTCATTTTGATCCTATTTTTTCCTACTTTATCTTCAAAACCTCCTACTATTCCTACTTTTTCATCTCAAAAGTAAAAAATTACTTGCTTCACTTGTTATCGACATCTGATTCAAAGTTTTTAAAAAATTTCGGGCTCACTCCGCTCACCCATTAATGTATATTTTACATGAAAAACCAATCTGTCCTTATTTCTCTCTGTAATTTCCTCAAACATGAACATTACCAGTCTACAATCATTGCTTACTGTGATTTGTGTGTCATACTTACTGAAAATTGTCGCTAAAAGTAATGGAAAATTTCCTACTTTTCCCCTATTAATTCCTACTTTTTCCTATTTTTCTCCTACTTTTTTTCATTGACTACTCCTACTTTTTTCCTACTTTTTCATCATGGTAGAGTGGAAAGCCTGTTTGTATATAAACTCAGAACATTGAAGAGTATATGTCGGCCGACCCGTGGTCCTAGCAAGACTCGAACCAGCAATCTTATGATTACAAGTCTGACACCCTATACGCTAGACCACAGCACCGACAACAGGTAGTAAATTTAAGAAAGAGAAGTTTCCGATTCTGCTACCAGAAAGAAGCCTTCTGGACCTAGAATGTCAAATTTGCTTTACCAGACCAGGCCTCGAAATTAAGAGGAAATCACCCGCAAAATGAGGGTGGACTTTAAATATTGAGAGTCAACATACATGTACATGTATAAACACTGGGAAAAATGCAAGTAGAAAAATCTATTTTGTTTTATAATGTCCACTTATGTTTTCAAATATTTTGTTTGTTGTCTCAAATTTTATAATTTGTAGACCCTATTGACCTTATAAGGGGGTTCGAGTATCGTTATTTTGACACTGTTTGGACGGTCAAACTAACTTTATTTTTTCTCTGAACTAAAAATCTTATCTTCAGATATTCTAAAATGTATAAAATATATGCATCGTGCAGGGGATCTTTAGGGTCTAATACTTTAACAAAGTCGGGCACTCATAGTGGAAAATCATATTTTGCCCAAATTTTGAGTAAATCCAAGGAAAACTGAATAAAAATGAATATAATGTATCTAAAGTCAAATTTTCTAATGGAAAAGACTTGTTTAAGAATTGCAGGTACTTATGTATTATTAGCAGTAGAAGACAAGACAATTGTAACATTTTGAGAAATAGCAATGAAATGGTAAAAAATGTCATAATTTGTGGGCTAATATTTGATGTCAAAATATGCCAGAGACTATATTCATATCACCTTTAATTAAAGGAAACCCCCAAGGTACATTTTTCGTCATTTACATGTTTTAAAGGTGAAACAATTTATAAGTATACCAAATTCTAAGGAGTTTCGACCATAATTTTAAAAAATATTGTACATTTAAATACAAAAATGCTATATTTTAAGCCAAAAATGTGTAAAAAACCTGTATGACAAATAAAAATGTTCTAAAAATTGAAGGATTTATTATTCAAACATGATTAAATATTTGTTAAACAAACTATTTTAAACATCTGCAATTAATTAAGGCAATACACATTATTCTTATTTATAAGTAAGTGGAGGAATTATTTGCTAGTTAATTTATTCTATACGTAAAACTTTTCAATGGCTTGATTCCTGAAACTATGGAAACTTATATACATGTATTCATCATAAAATATCAAAGATTCGATCTTTTTTTTAAAATTTTGAATTTAGCTTGTAGATTTTGGATTTTAGCTTGTGGAAATTTCTTCCACAAGCTTATTTTAGCTTGTGCCAGTTAAAGTCAATTTCAAGGCCTGAAGACTTGCTTTTTTTGGATAATGAGTCCTCATAAGTAATATTCAAACTGGTCCATGATTTTTCTCACATAGTTTGACTTTGAATTCAAGGATTTGACAAGAAGCGCCGTCTTTATTTTAATTTTACTGTCCTATATGGTTGGTTCGATTTAAGGTTTTTAAATAGTAAAGGATGACAAAGAACAATACTTTCTTCTAACATAGATCAACTGCAATAACTGAGTATGACATATTGTCTGAATCATGTCATTTTCTACTTTTAGCCTGTTGACGAAAATCTGATAAATGACAAGAAAGGACCAAAGGTGAGTGATGTCACTTCTTTATATTTCATCTACATGTACGTTTACATGGTCATATTTGAAAATATAGCAACAGATCGTCGTCTTTACGGTTTTGTCTGTAGATTTATATTTTTTTCAATTTCAAACCAAAGAAAGATAATCCAACATTCAAATCCGAATTATTCCAAAATTAAAGTCATCTCGTTCTTCAATGATCTATGCATCAATATTTCGAGATAATGATTGTCAGTAGTAGAAAAGAATTTTTGGAATCTCCAAAAGTCAAACATTCAGTTTGATGGTACTGTAAACATCGTTATTTTTGATGGAGGAAATTGTTGTGAAATGACTAATGCAACAGTAAGATGGGAGTAATTTGGGCCAAATTGGGAGTATTTCCTTTAGTGTTTTATACTGAATGTAATTTTCACGCAGGGTATTTGCGATAACAATACAATAGCAAAAAAGCGTGAAAATTACCTCCTCACGAAAATTTCCTCATTTACAGTAATTTTAAAAGTTGTGTATGAATTAATTACCTGCAATGATGATAGAATAATGCAATTACATGTATGTAGACATAGATTTTCAAGGTCAGGAATTGAGGTCATATACATGTAATTGGCCATCATAAATGTAATACTATGAAAATCTTTAGACACTCTTGAAGTTATGCCTGTGAGTTATGTTTATCAGTAGAATTAATTTAAAGCTTCTGAATAAAAAAAAAAAGACATAATAGATGTTTTAACAATGCTGGAAGATTTTATAAATGTCAAGGTCAAGACAAGGTCAGAGATTAGAGGTCAAGATTACAGTTGGTGATTGCTGAAAACCATTTTGATCGATTGTTAAGCTAGGGGAGGATAGAACTTTTTTTTCAATGCCTCAGTATGGGAGGGTGTGTTGCACTTTATTGGCTTATTTCACTATGAAATATTCATGAAATTAAATTTTTGGCTAGAGAAATTTCAATAGAGCAAGTGACCATATTTCGCCGCATTTTCCCTATATTTTGTAGGAATTTTCGATTCTTGATGGCCGATTCAATGATTGGTTTTGCTAAAATTTATTTTAACTCCATTCTCGATCGAAATACTACAAGCATGTTTTATTTTACTCAGTTAATTGTTTCCTAATAAAACGTAAAAAATATTTCATTTCAATGTTTTCGGGGGTGACCATATTTCGCCGTTTTTGCTAATAAGTATTCATTTGGTGCACAAAATGGACAAAATTGTGATTTTCTTTTCAGGAAATATTTCGTCGCCACTACTTCTACCAGATGATGCCAACTTAAATGTTTTCTTTGTTTGGTTTTTGTAAAAAATTTGGACGTTTACGTCTAAAATTTAGTGATTTCATCAATTTATCCTCATTTTGTGGTATTTTTCATCACATTTGAGTGCAGGAGATGTCACAATATATCAAAACATGACTGCTACGGTCATATTTGATAGGATATAGAAAAATAAACTCGACAAACAATTCCGATAACAAACGAGAAGCAATTTACTATGAAACGGCGAAATATGGTCATCGGCGAAATATGGTCATTGGCGAAATATGGTTCCTCGCTCTATGCAGAAAATTGAAAAGTTACGGCCACTGCACGTTTAAAAAACAATGTAGAACTGTCGCTCCCAGAATCCAAAAGGAATAATATTTTTATGTGATATTACTTCGTCTTTAGCGTCAGGGACTCACAAAGAAAAGTGCCATGGTTTGTACAATGATTATTTGACCCTATTATGTGTATTATCATTACGTAGATTACCAGATTCATAGCGTCTAGTTTATTGATACATTTACGTGTATGTTTATATGTATGTACCTATGTGTATTAGTACAGTCTTGTGTAAACGTGTGTATGTGTGTTTGTAAAATAGTTTACATACAAAAACAGCATGCTTTAAAATTTATTATTTTGTATTTAATATGTCATTCCCAAAGCATGACATCCTTGGGTCATTTTGTTTTGGTTCTGGTTGAAAGTCTAACATAGTGTGAACCAAACTGTCCAATTCCCTAGCATGAAGGCCCAGTATTCGTAAAAGACCCTTTATCCAAAACTTGAAAGTGAATATATTTTCATAGACAGCTAGATTGCATGATTTTGCCATACTTCCCTATTGGCATATTAAATCAGAATAATAGGAAATAGTACAAAGAGCTTCATCCTGAATCAATCTAAATGAGTAACTCTACACAGAAATAATATTTGTCGTTAAAAATTGACGTTGTATACAACATGTACAAATTGATGAACTTTTAAAGAGGATATTTATATATCCTAAATAACTTGTAGATGAAACATTTAATAGATTAAGATCAAGGTCTTGGTTATGATCAATTTCTCCATCAGAATATTGCAGGCAACTTACATGTACCTATACGTATTCTAGAACAAAATAAACACCGTTTTAATGATGTCTTTCACAAAATTCATTTTGTTCTGCATGACTTTAATTACATTGTTAATTAATTTCTAAAAAAAATGAATTAATTAACTGTTCTTAAAATTAACTTTTTCAATATTTTTTTCTTGTTTTGTTTTCCTAATTGCATGCAAACACCTTATTCAACTGACTTATTTTTTACAGTAATAATGAACAAAGTTTTGATTAAGAATCCTTGGATGATTCATTAGAGCTATTCATCAAATTATGAAACACATAGTTACATGTATCACACATTCATCGTCTGCTTACTGTTATTTCAAACAAACATTGCCTACGGCCTTTATTTTATTTTGGCTGAAGTCTTTCAACTGTCCATTTTTTGCTGAAGTCTATTTTGGCTAATGTCTCTCAACTTTCCATTTTTGCTGAAGTCTCTCAACTTTCCATGTCAATATTCATGTCGAATCATTGTGTAAAGTGGTAAAAAAAGATTTTCTATGATCTTGAGAGGTTATAATTATATCTTAAAGGTTAGAATTACATGTATTCTTTCATTTCAGAAAACTGGTAACAAACCAAAGATTGACCCCAAGAGGAAAAAAGATGAAGATGATGTATCAATGTATAATATGGACAAGTAAGAAAACTGGATAACAGTTACTACACAATTTTTATGAAAGTCTAATGACCCCCTCTGACCACACTTAAGTTTTGATAAAATTCATGTCGTCATGATGCATTTTTGATTTTTTACCGAGATTTGAAGCTTTTTATGTCCAATTTGTTTCTCACAATCAGGAAAGTAACTATTTTGCCCATGAATTTTAATTTGTCATTAATTATCCAAAGCGTTCAAATATATGTGGTCAATTTAAACATTGATTTCAAAATGGAATAGATGCATTATGTAATTCAAATTTAGTCTTTTCATTTAAATAAAGTGATAAATTTTGTGACACTGCAATGTTATTTTCTTCAAATTAGATTAAGTCTATCTTCAAAAATGCATTGTGACATCATGAATTTTTCCAAATATTTGTCATCTAAAGGCCAACCTCCTGCTTCAATGTGCATGGATAAATTATTCAGTCATATCACTCTGTATTGAAAAGACAATTTCAATGAAAATATGGAGAGCATTGAAATGAATTTATGCAAATTTTATTTCTTTAGTTATGATTTTATAACTGTTTAAAAATTTTGAATATTCAGCATCTGCATTTTCTGTGGAGAGAGAAATGAGAGTTTTACGGAGGAAGGATTGGATTTACATTACTGGAAACACTGTCCAATGTTAAAGAGATGCACAAACTGTAAACAGGCATGTATTTACTCAATGTTACTTATTTTACATGTGCTTAAGAATTTTCAAAGTAAAAGTTTTTATGGTGTTTAACTTTAATTAATTCATGACTACCCTCTTATGTCAATTTCCCTATTTTTGCCCTGTCTCCGCTAAAATTTTGTTAAACCTTGGACATGAAGGACTTATGGACATTTTTAGCAGAAAATGAAAAATCCATACTCTAAATATCAGAGTTGAAAGGTTCAGAATGTAATATTCTTTTTGGCTATCAAATGAAAAACAATAAACACTTGATTGTTGTCATTATTCTTTCTTTTCCAGGTAGTAGAGATTGCCAGTTACACGGAGCATTTATTGACAGAGTGTGAAGCCAAGGGAAACTATGCTAAATGCCCAAGATGTTCAGAGGCTATTCCTAAGTCAGAATTTGATGAACATGTTGCTATAAAAAGCTGTAATCGTAAGTTGCTCATTAAAAAAAATTTCAGGAGACTATTTTGATCTATCTGGTCTTTAAATACATGAATAGTAAAAGTTCTCATTCCTGTTTGATTTCTCCCTTTCTTATTTTTGCCCTAGTCATTGAGGAAATGAAACCCCAAGTCTTAAGTTAAATTTGCCCTCTTTTGCAATTCATTCAACCTGTCCAGGGTATGAACTTAACACTCGCCCACTCGCCCAAGACGAGTATTTTTTCCTGTGGGCGTTCAAAAATTACCACTTACTCGCCCACGTGGCGAATGAATTATACTTCTCCTCTTAAATAACGTCAAAAACATACGTCCATCGGTATTATAAATGAAATATATAAATGGTCAAAATACGGGAATATGTTCGTTGATCGCCTATTAGATATTCATACTTAATTTACAAATACATTCTGTATTTCTTCAGATCCATTGCACTTTGTTAGTCGTTAAATTATTCCCTGTCGTCTTTTTACGTAATGTACGGCACTTCATCGATGGCGGAAAATTCAATCGTCAACACAAATTGAATTGATGACTCGGAAGTGATGAAGAGAAGAAACGACAATTTGATTCTCTTGTATTATTTTTCCCCCTATCATGACCCGCTGTAAAGGGCGTATATCTAACGTGTAAATTTCAGCCTACGGTCAAATATATACGTGACAATCAAGCTCTTTTGAATAATTAAAGTGTTTATTTTAAAAAAAAACCAGATACAATATGTAATTTATTTGTGTTTATAAGAGAATGCCTAATTACCTGGATAATTACTTTGTTTGGCGGTATTATCAGATGAATAATGCTTCTTTGTACCTTTCCATCGGGTCGGATGGCAGTATGCCGGTTTGGCGTTATAATGGAGGTTTTATATAAAAAAGATTTTATAAAAAAATATATATATTTAAAATTGAAATTTTACGAGCCCACTTGGCTAGTAAAATTTTAAGTAGAGTTCATACCCTGCTGTCATAAATTTGCTCTCTGATCACTTGGTGAAAAGGACAAAATTTAAAACAGAGACAAACAATTTCCAGTTACATGTATACAGCCTACTCTCGATAAGTCGAACTCCAAGGGAACATCAGAAATAGTTCGACTTATCAGGAGTTCGACTTACTGAGGTAATGACTAGTGCACAATTTTAATAAGACTGATGTCCCTTTCTCTATCACCGTTCACAAACGCTCTTTTAACAATGCAACTACGTTAATTGCATGTAATGCAACTCTATAGCAAGAAAGTATAAATTATCTCTCCACCTATTTCCTCATAATAAATGGATTTTTGTTAAAGTATTAAAATTTATTTGTGGTTCGACTTATCGGGGTGAATTTTCATTGTAAAATGAATTATGGGACCTAAAAATTAGTTCGACTTAACAAAAAGTTTGAGTTATCGGAATTCGAGTTGTCAGGATTAAAAACCCATAGAAACCAATGGAAGAGAAATGGGATTTTTCAAAACAGTTCGAGTTAAGCGGAAATTCGAGTTATCTGAGTTTGAGTAAACGAGAGTAAACTGTACATATTATACATGTACAATCATGGTAAATTTAAATAAGGTAGCAAACAAGACATGAAGCTGCTTGCTCCCTCTACCTTACGAAATTTAATTTCTCTCAATTCGTAGATTTTCAAAAGAAGTTGGGAAATTCAATTAAAAAGCTTGTACTTGCATGTACATACATGTACATGTATTAAGGAATGATAGGTTCTATCGCAATCTACGGAGTGAAACATAAAAATTGACATAAGTGACGGGAATTTCATCGTTTCCCAAGTGGAGCATACTAGAACGAGGGAAAAGATGAAAAATTTCCGTCTCAAGTATGAATTTTTATGTCTCACTCAGTAGAAACACGAAAGAATCTATTTCTTCTTCTATGGACATACATGTAAGAGAAAAGTGAATTCAAATAACGTTTCATGCCATCTAACGCCATATTTCCTGATGATGTTACTGTGACGTCACAATAAGATTCTCTTTTATCATTGGTCAATTTGAGCCTTTGAGACAACTCAATATGTGTCTCACACACAGGGATTTATTTCGCTAATACCGGTTGCTCTATTTACTATATGTGTTAAAGGGATCTAACTCGGCATTTAACGAAAAATCGACAAGTCATCGTTAAGTTTTCAGAAATAGGCTAATCAATGTCAAAACCTATTTTCTGTGATATATTTCGATAGATTAATTCATACTGAATCTTCATACGAAATTTGAAATCAGTACCTCCCTTACAAGCCGAGATACGCCCAATACCGCTCTCTTATGGGCGCCACATTTCTAGGTCCGATGATAATCAGGCATCAGTGATCAACATGAGGCACCGCTTGACCATTCATTGATGCGAACATCTCAAATACATAACATTGCATGAAATAGTCCCATATATGCTTAGTACAATTTCAAATAAAGTCTTTTTTAACGACTTTGAAATAAGATAAGCGTCGGATTTAAGTGAGATTAAATTCAACATGTGTAGAGTTATGAATGACATATACGCGCATGCAAAGAGGTGGCTGTATGAGGGGTTTTCATATACCAGCAATATTTGAGATGGTACAAAGCATGTGAAGAGGAGATATCATGCAGTTGTATGTCTTTGAAGTGTTCGGACCTATAAACGATCAAGCAGTAACCAAATTTTGACTATACTGCTTGATTATCACCGGACACCTTTTTGTCCGACCTAGAAATGCGGCGCTCATAAGAGAGCGGTATCGGGCATATCTCGGCTTGTAAGGGAGGTACTGATTTCAAATTTCGTATGAAGATTCAGTATGAATTAATCTATCGAAATATACCACAGAAAATAGGTTTTGACATTGATTAGCCTATTTCTGAAGACTTAACATTGACTTGTCCACTTTTCGTTAAACGCCGAGTTAGATCCACATATAGAGTAAATAGAGCAACCGGTATTAGCGTGATAAATCCCTGTGGTCTCACATACATGTAGGCTGTCTCACAGGGTATGAACAAAACTGGAGAGGAATAAAATTTTCCTTCATTGATTTCTTGTTGTATTATTTCAGCGTCCAAGCAAGGAACCAATCATTGTCCCCTATGTCATCAGAACATAGGCTCCGGAGAAGACGGGTGGAAGAACCACTTGATGGGACGAGACGGATGTAAACAAAATCCACGTCGACTACTGGCTCTCAATAAACAACCTCCAACAAGTAAGTCAAATACATTGTATAAGATATCTTCTCACTCACTTACGTTGTGAGACAAAAGAAAAAACATAGACGTAGCAGTTTGAGATTTCCTTGTCTCACACTCCACGTGACTCCTATTATGACATCATAGAAAGTACAATGTAACATCACGCCATCATTAGATTTGTGTAGGTGTTGGTATTGATTCGTTTTGAAAAAAATCATTATAATGATGATAAAATGAGGTGAGTGAGAAAAATAATCAATCACGACGTTGCGACTGAGACTGGGGAATCTCATCCTCGTGCAAAAGATTTGCTACATGTACATCCACGACTTGGAAAGCCTTGTCGTGGATTGCAAATCTTTTACACTTGGATGAGATTCCCCTGTCTCATTCGCAACATCATGATAGATTCTATTAATCTTGTTGTTATATATTCCGTCTTTTTCGATTTTACAGTCTTACGTTCGATTTGTGCAGGTATCTGACGTAAAAACATTGTGACGTCATTAAATTCCTTTGAAAACGTCATATACATGTATATAACCCTGTTTCCCTGAATTTCATGCTGGTTTCCTTAGAATTTGATGACTTCGCAATGCGTTGAAGTCAGATACCTGCACAAATGAGAAGTAACTCTCTATTTCGAAAAGACCTCATTGTACATGTATTGATTATAGTTCAGCTAAAACAGCACAAACAGACAAATGAGATGAAGTGATACATGTACATGTACATGTATATATAAGTGTTATAATAATAATTATGAATTAACTCATGAGCCATTTTCTCTTTATAAAAAATTAATAAAAATTATTGTTATTATAGCAAAGTCTTAAACTAGCGTACACATACAGTGGTACCTGTAAATGTCATGCAAATTATTAAAAAATATTAAATTCTTAATATTGTAAATAAGAATGTCTTTAGACAAGAACGTTAGATTTGTAAGGCACAAAATTCAGCAAAATAAGAAAAATCAAATAATCACATTTTCTCTATGAAATACAATGGAATTTGGATGTTCGGGACTTTTGAATCTTAACCGTAATTGTCTAATGAAATAGTCCAACATATTTATCAACCCCCCCAAAAAAAATCTGAAACACTTACTATACAATCACCACTAAGTTCTCTTAAAATGTCGATATACAATGTACATGTACTTTCATTATGAAGTATCAAACATGTTTTTATTATATTAAGTTTCTAGTCATTTTATGCTCATTTATGCGGTCATAAAACATTGATACACCCATGAATTGGACCATTATCATTTTGGCGGATGTTTTAAACAGTCCAACAATTTTAAAAGCACCAACATTTCCAACGCCCAATTTAGACCAAATTCGCCAAAATTTGATGATGCCAAAGTTAACCGATATAGGTATTCTTTCTGTCTGCAGTTTGAAAATTCTTAAATTTGGTTCAAATAAGATTCTAATTTCCAGAATATGAATTAAATTCCTTTCTTTATCATCTGATATTCTGTAACTTACTGCTTTGTTTCTAGGTAAAGGTAAACCAACAGCCAAGAAGAAAACTCCACGATAATTGTTTCATTGGGAATTTTAGTTAAATTTTACGATTTATCATTATCTTATAATGATGAGCTGACTGGAAAGTGATCTGTGATCGTAAAGAAAGAAATCCTGCTTCCTGTTTTTTTGCTGTAGAAAAGTCTGTTACCATAGTGATATCTGTTTACCATAGCAACATCTGTTTACCATAGCAACATCTGTTTACCATAGCAACATCTGTTTACCATATCAACATCTGTTTACCATAGTAACATCCATGTACCATAGATTCATCTGATTAATATAGAAATTTGTTTAGGGAGTAAAATATGGACAATGTCATGTAGCATTTGATGAAATAATCATTATAGTGAATTAAAAAAATATAAATGTATAATTATGTATAATATAAATATTACTTAGATTTTTGGCTCATTGTTGCATAAAAAATTGGTTGATTTGTCCAGAAAAATCTCTGCTTCCATGTACGAAAATCTTGCGAGTTTTGATTGAATGGGTTGATTTCGTGTAAAATTGTTTTAATATTGTTCACATTCGTAGCTATACAAAATATTTTTTTTATCCAAATGGTTCTAAATGTTATGGCATTAAAGTCATTTTATTTGATAATGTAGATCTGATATTTTGTTAGTGTTCAAATTCATGTCAGATAATTTTGAACAATGTTATACATTGTTTTTGAGAAAGAGTGGTAGCATGAGAGTGTATCTATACATGGACAAAACTTATGTTCATTGCACAATTGTACGTGTATGGTTAGATGTGTGCCAAATATAATGTCATGTAGATTTTATGATGTTTAGAGAAAAACAAACTGAAATATGATATTGGAAGTCAACAGCTTCATGTTTAAATTTGGATGCTATACAAAAGCATTCTGTTACTGGCCTATTTTGTCAAAGTGTTCAAGGAAAAAACATACATTTACATAGTTACGTGTATACTTACATGAATGTGTAATTGTAGGAAGAGAGAAATCTTAAAAGTTTGGGTGAGAGTACTTGAATTTTTGTTTACATTTTCCTTCAACTCAGTAATACACATGTATGCATTCTGTTGCAGTGGCGGATTCAGGGGGTGTGGAGGGGGCGTCCGTCCCCGGCACTGACCCAAAATTTTCCCAAAACCCTATGTTTTGGCCCATTTCAGTAAAAATTTGCAAAATTTGCCCCCATGCCCCCCGGTAAAGGGGGCATTGGATCCGCCACTGTGTTGATCACTGAAAATCAGTTGTAACTCTCAGTAGACCATTTTCATATTACTGCTAGACTTGGGTCATAGAGATGCCAAAATCTGATATCACAATCTTTTGACATTATTTTGTGCATACAGTAAATCTGTTATGTTGTCACAGGAAGAAATAACGTCAAATATTGTGATGCCGGGCCGTGGCATGTTTAAAATGCAAGTCTAATGCAGAAATATGAAAATTGCCTACTGTCATAAAAGTTGTCAATTTTAAAAGATTATGGTCTGGATATACAGTGAAGTGCTACTGTACCTATGTTTGATAAAAAATCATTTAGTGCTGATCATCTGCAACTTAAGTGAAGGGTGAGCTTTTGGAATGTCTAAAAAGTTGGCCTGATAGTGGAGTTCATACATGTCAAAGTTTGAACCATGCATTATGCAAGGGCATAATATATGAATTATTCATTTAACATGTATGTACACGAATATTTGATATTGTTCAAAATTAAACATAATGATTATTCTTTTCTACCAAAGACATTTTGTAAAATTTGATATTTGATTCAATTACAAAGAATAGTGGGACATAGGGATCATTTTGTCTTGATTTGTATGAAAGTTACTAAAAAATGCATATTGATTACTGCAACTTTGTTATTAGATGTCAATTAATTTGCATTAAACATGTTACTCTAATTGTAAAATGATAGATATGTATGCTACTGCAATCATAGGTCAAAGTGTTAGAAGTCAGTGCCCAGTTTCACAAAAGTTCTTAGAAAAAATTCAGGAATTTTCGTAACTTTCGTCATTTAATAAAATGTTCTAAAAAATTTCCATTTAGATTGTACTATGTTTTCTAATATCTTTTGTACATAATTCATCTAAATTCAGAGAGAAAATAATGATATTTTCATTCTAAAAGAAAAACTAAACGATGAAAAGTAAAGAAAATTCCAGAAATTGTTCGTAAGTATTTTTGTGAAACTGGCTACAGATCTTTTCTTAGGCGACATGACCTAGTAGAATTACATGCAAGTGCTTCTTTCGAAATGGAAAATGACAGATTTTTACTTAAAACTACTTGTATCATTATTAGTGTTGCTTATACAGTCCATAAAATAGACGAAATCAAGTGCAGACTGACTAATGAACAATCATTCTTAGTCTAGAGAATTTAAACTCAGGACAGTGTTAATTTGTTACAATTCAAGTTGAACTTCTTAGTTATTACATTGGCAACGAAAGTTATGTATGATGTATCTGACTACTTCATTTATTTTGAAAAAAGAAACACGTAGATGTGCTCATTTTCAATTGTGTCAGAATCTGAATGCAAAATATTAACATTTTGTGAACAATTTTTCCCATAGTCATTCATTTTGTTTATTTTTCTAAGTGTTGTTTATAGTTTTATTTATTACTTGTCAATATACATGTACATGTATCTGTTATAATTACACAAAATTACGTCAGATTTTATTTTGTATTTAGTGATTACATCAGTTTAAATATTAAATCTGTCTATATAATAAGAGTTCCAGTCTTCTTGTATTGTATTAAGCCAGCCCAGATTTGCAGGAACTTATTGTCAAAAGACAGCAAGTGTAAATGGAAGAAATTGGTGAATTGATTTCTGCAGCTGGTAACTTCATCTCAGAAGTTCCCTCTCAATATTTCTGAATGGATGTCACAACAAATTCTTGGATCATATGCAACAATTCTGTGAATTTTTCAAATCTATGAAGAAGTTAAAAAGGTAATGACTGAGATATGAAATTACAATTCCTTTTTCGAAATGACCTTGACCTTAAAGATATGACCTTGGGTTCAAGCTCATGGCACACTCTTCAGTCCTTGACAACAACTCTACAAAATACTTCAATTCATTCATTTAGTTATACATGTTATAGGGCCTCTTGTTTACCAATCTTCTGATGATTTAAACAAATCACACATGGTGTCACAATTACACATATCCCTATCACACATGATAGCAAAAATCACACATGATGGCAATATCAACCATGATGGCAGAATCACACATGATGGCAATATCACACATGATGGCAGAATCACACATGACGGCACAGTGGTGTTACTCTGTACTTCATTGAAGGAGAAAAATGTAGACAGCATTTCATAAGTACTTTTATTTCAGATGTACTAACAAATAAGTTATGATCAACAAAATGAAAATACCTGAATTAATCACTAACAACAAGCTACCGTAATAAATATATTCTATATTAAAGGCACAGGTAAAAATCACTGGCAATATTGATTTCAATACTACTGACATGCTAGAGGATCTACTGCTACAGTAATACAAATTAGAAATTTCACTATCATTCAGTAGGACCATTTTTCCGATCTTGTAATAGAACTCAAAATCTTTTGGTATAATTTTCTAAAATGACGTCACTGTTAAAAGACGCAACTCCATTGTTGCATTACAATAATAAAGAGCCTAAAAAGTTCCCTGCTCGGACAATTTTTCGTATTTTGTCAGCCATTAATGAATTTCGGCAAGTGGTCTATTAGAAATAACCAGAAGTACACTATCAACAGATGAGTGAACAACAAGTCAAAAGATCAAAGGTCAAGGTCATTTTAAGACTAATTCTTGACTCTTTCATCTTTTTCATCTTAAAAGATTTATTAAATTTTCACAAAATGACTATTATTCTTTAATAGTAGATTTTCAAGCTTTTCATAAAGCAATGGGGCATTCCTTCATAAGTCCAGTACTACATACTACTATTAAACAGTCTGATCCATACACAAATACTATACCAGCTCTGGGACACTGCAGTTACATATAGCTGACATACAACATTATTGTGCAAAGCTGAAGACCCGAGACAGCATAAAGAATATTCAGTGTCATTTAAACATACATGTAGGTCAAGGTCACAAAGTCAAAATTCTGGTTCAAATGTACAAGTCATGTAACATGTCATACATAGAGAAATATTTTAAAAGATTAAAGCTTTATCACGTAACAATCAAAACTTACTCCATACAGTCATGTATGTTGATGTTTTTTGTATTAAATGTTTTTCTCTAAGTGCTAGGTAATAAGATTATAATATTTGATTCAGTGGAAAATCTTTACACAAGGATATCACATGTGATAAATAAAAGAACTATTCACTTACATGTATTTACATGTACAACAAGTTCTGTAAATCATATAGTTTTTTTTTTTGCAACAGGTAAGATCATCGTTCATTTCAGTTTACTGTAAAAAATTGAAAAGCATACTTAAACATGCATACATATTGTTTATACGGTGTGAAAGAGTTTGCAATATAATGGCTTAAATAATAGACGATTTTCACATTACCGCAGTTGACTCGCATTTTACACATACTAAGACCCGACATCACAAGATTTGACGTAACTTTTAATTGTGACGTTGTAGCAGATTTATGATGTCACAGTTAGAAATAATGTAAAAACTTAGTGACGGCGGATCTTAGTGTGTCTAAAATGCAAGTCTAGCAGTAATATGAAGAAGGTCTATTGCAAATTTCGTGAATTAATAACTGTTTAGCACTATTAATGTTTGTTGTTTGCCAAAGTACCTTTTCTACATCATGTACATTGCATAACACTGGAATTTCATCTAAACTATAATGTGTGATCTAACTACTAAACATTTTTAATTCAACTAAGATAGCACTATTGGAAAGAAATTTATCACAAAAGAAAAGGAAATATAAGTCAGTAGACATTCCAATCAAAAACTGAGGTACTGAGAAAGGAATTCACTTAAGTTGACCTCCACTTGTTTTCTAATCTTATGATATGTATCCACATGTATCAGACCTGTCTACCTGTTTCTTACCAAAAGTGTAAAATCTTGCAAAAGAAAGTGTAATTTAGGAAAGTTAAGCGTAAAATAAACAATTGATTGTAATTTGATAAAAAATACCGTCTTTTCTCTACTTTGACATTTTTACAAATCTTAATCATTTACAATATTGCTCATTACGATATCAAACCCTCATGTGTATTATGTGTATCAATTTACAACGCTGTTATACAATTGAGTCTATTCGTTTGTTTAAAATATCTTAAAAAGTAATTCTGATTGGAAATATGTTTAGGCGTAAAATTGAGCAGTAAAAGCGTATTTGTAGGTCAAAAATCGTAGAAATCATGCCAAAATTGTAAAAGTAGGCAGGTCTGATTGTATCATGTGTATACATGTATTTATCACAAGCATTATGTTTTCAAATAAATATAGTTTAAGCTAAAAACTGAGATTTCAATCTTCATCATCAGAGATTCCAGATGCAAAATGTTGATACAAGTATCAAAATAAGTGAAAAATACCAAAAAAAAAAAAAACTCTTTTCATTTATAGTGGTTACAGCTGATGACACTGAACATAATGTCAAAAATCTACCAGTCACAGTATTGGTACAATGTCATGTATATACAATATTTATCGAGAAAAAAAAAGCACTTTTCATCAAAGACAGGTACACACATTCATAAATATGTCATGCAACTTGTACTTGGAATGTTCACTAATATGCTGGAAATACAGTACATGAACTAGCTAGGTTAAATAATCATGAATACTGAATCAAGTCAAGTTGAGTTACATGTTATATGTAAATAAGTTTAACACAGATTTTGGACGGAGTATTCTTTTAGATGAGAAAATGTGATATTTTTCAAAAAATAATATTTCAGATGTATCGAGCTTTAGAATGGCACATGACTGTTTCACATATATATGCTGATACAAACATTTGATTCACAACAAGAGATCAGATAATAAGCTTTAACAACCACGATTCTTATCACAATATATACAGATATACAAGTACATGTATATATAATAAGTAATATGATATTTTGAAAAATATAACATTACGTATAGACACAGAACTGAGTTACATGAATGCTTAAATTATACATGTACATGTAGTTCTAAAGAGTTTAGCACAAAAGTGCCATAATGCTATTTCAAAGATATCAGAAATTGAAAGTCTACAAAAATGCATTTTAATGTCAATTAGCCCAATCAGATCTTAATGTGAAATATAACATTTTATTGATAAAATGGAAGGAAATTTCTTTACTTAGGAACTTTATTGGACCCTTGACTTCCAGCTCTTTGAGACATTTTACTATCAGATCTCTGATTGGCTGATGTTCTACTACCAGCTCTATCATTGGGTGCTTGTTGCTTGCTATCAGCTCTCTGATTGGATGGTGGCCTACTATCTCCTCTTTGATTGGATGGTGGCCTGCTATCTCCTCTACTATTGGCTGCTTGAGATAATTTACTATCTGATCTCTGATTGGCTTCATCTGAGTAAGGGACTTCTCTGATTGGCTGATTTTTGACTAGAAGGTGAATGTTGCTGATCCCTGTCACTAACTGGACTTTCTTTCCTTGAAAACTGACCTACAATTTGAAGAAAATTTTAGAGATAAAGAAAATGATTGTTGTTGATGAAAAAGAATTCTTGTGCATAGATCAATTTGTACTAAAATTGTCTAAAACATTTTTCATTTAAATAGAGTATCGTTTTAAAACTCAACTATCAGCAAATTTACATTAATTTTGAAACAATCATACATGTATTTACAATGAAATAGCCATGATTGCAATATCATCATAACTATATGAATGTGTTCAACCATATTTACATGTAGATCATCAGATTAAACTAGAAATTCAAGTTTTCAACTTCATATTGAGTTATTCAGATCTTCATTTATTTGAAGTCCAAAAGTAAAGAAATTCACATTCATCAGAATAGAAAGAGAACTTTTAGACATGCTTATAACAAACTAACGATCTCACAAAATTCACATTTTTTTGCATGCTTTATTATCATTATTATGCATAATACATTAACACAAGACAAGTGCACTCTGTACATCACAAATCCTCACAAAGCACAGACTTTAAGTATCAAAATTATTTTCATTTCACTAGCTATGCCATCTTCTCAAGACAACTTCCCCTTGTCCGATTGTCATACACAAAACTACATCTCCCGCGAATTTCGCTCGGAGAGTGTATACTACAATATCAGAGTCTATATTTTATTATATTTTCATATACAAGCAATTTTGAGAGTAAAATCATTCAAACACATGAACAAGCTCTCAAATTGCTGGTACTTTATTTGAAGTTTTGACCTGATAAGTCTCAATTGAAAAACTCACCGGAGATGCAGATTGTGTATGACATCCAACAAAGGGGAGTGAGGTATTACGTACACTTGTCTTGAAAAGAGGTAGGTGTAGCTATGCAATCTAATGCTTATAATACTAGACTGAGTATTTGTACAATTATACCAAGCACCCTCCAAGCCATCGTCAGAATTCCACAGCTTTTGCCCTACGATTGTAGGCCGTGGGCGCAATTGTAAGGGAATTCTCGTTTTAATGCGTAATACGGTTATATATAGTAACCAATGAAATACATGTAGTCAGTTTGAATAGTATCAGCTCTTTTGTGTTGGAGATATTTTGTAACGCTCATTCTGATTGGCTTAAATTCCCTGGTAGAATCGTTTCGGAATACAAGGGTTTCCCAATAGACTGTCCCACGGTATCTTACATAGTAGAATGGAGAAGATGCCATGGGTTTCCGACGATGTTTCCCAGCATCATATAGAGTATTTGTTTAATGAACTTCTTGGCAGCAGTATTGAAAAACAATCTTGAGTATATGACTCTTTAGTTTACATGTACGTCCATTAGACAGACAGATGTCTCTTTAAAGCAATAGCTGCAAAGCTATCACTGCAAAGGGAGAGGGGGTGCAGGAGGGGACGTTTCTTTAATATTTGGTCCCCAATTCCTTCTTTTTGTGTCACCTGCAAAGCATAGCGACACTTAGGGATCACTTATCTGTCTGTTAGTCTGTCTGTCTGTCACAACCTATAAAAGTGATTCCTGAGTATCGCTTTGTTTTGCAAGCGACACATGCATTCCTTGGAATGATTTTTTTGTATTTTTAATGGGAACAAGACTATATAAGCCTCTAGATAATATTCTGTAAGTATTCCGAAACTTCAAACCAGGCAAGCTCAAATTTTAGACTGTTTACCCTAATGTAATGTTAGAGCAAGCTTCAGACAAAACATTTGATTAATATGAATTATACAAGTAACTAATACAATGTGAATCAGATATAATTCCAACACACTTCATGCATTGCTTCTTACCAAAGTTAATTTCCTGTAGAAAAAGAAGGTGAAACTACTACTACATGAAATATTGAAGATAGAAAGTACTTTATTTTGTTAACAGACTGAAGTACTGTAAATTGCTTTATTTTCGTCAGTACCAATTTTCGTCAAGTCGATCAAAATTACCATTTCGTCAGTACGTAAATTCGTCATCCAAGGGTCCCTAAAATGTAAATTTCTCTGTTCAAATGCCAATTGAACATTTAGATAGACAGTATGCATATGTTTTCATTGTTTGTTTAACAATATATTTTTATTTATTGGTAAACAAATAATTAGAGACATGCATGCCACCTAGCATGTTGTGAAAACATATCATTTGGTAATAAGAAGTACATTATATGCGACTTTGTGTGCGTATTTAGTTTTCAATGATTTATCATTTGCCTGTCGTAATAACTCCTAAGAGTTTAATTTTTCCCTTCTACACTACATTTTGTCAGGAGTATTTATATTCGTTGATACGTAATTTCGCCAAGGGAGGCAATGACGAAAATGATGAAAATTGGTACCTGATGAATTGTATGGTATAGTTCAGTGATCAATAACATATAACTATTCCTAGCAAAAGAAATCTTATAGTTGGCAGGCCTGTAAATGTATATAACAAAATACAAAATTATTATGTATGTTATTGAATGAGTGACAATTGTTCTATCCTCTATTTCCTATTTTCTGATTCAGTAAAAAAAAATTTGTCATAAAAACGAGTACAAAACATTTTTCCTTCTACAAATGTACTGACAAATTTTGATGCATTGCATGGCAGTTTCTGTATATTTCTAGAACTCGTTTTCGTGATTTTTCAGTTTTCAAATTATATACTGTATATTAGTGTCAGTCACAAAAGGCTTAAGAATTATGAATAATCAGAAAAAGTCCTGACATCAGATAAAGTTTGGACACTGAAGCTGCTCAAAGCTGAGTATGACATAATAATGCAGAGCCACAGTGGTGCAGCCCATAAAAAGAAGCATTTCATATTTATTGCATAGAAGCAATACAAAGTTCCCAACCAATAAATATGCCACTTTTATGGTTTTATCTCAAGTTAAAGCATGTAATAAAAGTTTTGAAACGAAAGCTCAGACGTGGTTGCAACTCATCTGGACATGTTTACGTTAGCTTGAATACACATACATGTACATGTATTATGTTTTATAACTAGAGTGAAATTTTTTCTCAGTTTTTTTTTCAAAATGAACATGTTTGAGGGGCTGAAAACCTTACTAATCAAACAAATGTTATTGCTGTATCTTATTTTTTTTTCATGTTATAATTTTCTTTTTTTTAACTGTACATTTACCATTGTAACTGTCAAAACTTTCTTCTTGTTTTGCTATTTCTCAAATTTTAATTTGACCATAATAGTCAAAAATTGCAAAAAAAGAAACAAACAGCTACAAGTTTATCATTTTCCTGCTATACATAGTAATTATACATGTATTAAGTCATGTTAGTCCGATAGTTTTGCGTCATCTAACAACATCAAACTAGGTCACAGCCACACAATATAATGTATTCATACCGTGCTGACTTTCTGGGGTTCCTGTTATCAAAATCAGTTCATTTATAATTTTTAACTTTCAATTTTTCTTTTGAAAATTCAAATATTTTTCATATTTATTTATTTTTGAAGCTTTTCAATTTCTCTTTTGAAAATACATTCAAGCAATTTTCGTAAATTTTTCACAAAGTTAAACTACAATGTATAGTCAATTTTTTTTCAATGGCAAAGCTAAAAAAAACACAAAACTTTCCAAAAAAGGAAAGACTTTAAAAGTATAAAGCTTTAAAAATTTCAAAAGCTGATGCAGTAATATATAATTTAAGCTAAGAAATGTTTATATACAGACAAACATGTATCATAAGAGAGGGACTATTTAAGAAATTACATGTATACTTCAATTTGTATTAATTCTTCAAAGTTTGAGAAAATTCCTAGCAGTTCTTGGCAGTATATACAGTATATTCATCTATTTTACTTCAATTCCCCATTGATTAAGGTATACACTAAGTGTTAAGCTGGCTTACATTTTTATTACAGGATGCTATTAAAAGTTTAGATACACTTAGTTCATGCATAGATATTTGTTTACCTGCTTATGTCAATGTACATTAGAATAGCATATAAAACATTCCCGTAATTTACTGACCTGATTTTCCAGCAGAGCTCGGCCTTGGTCCAGATTCGGAGTACTGTGGCTGAGGCGGCATGTTACTTATCGAGCCTCGGCTCGCTGGTCGTTTGGCATTCTCTGGAGTCCTCGGCACTCTTCCCTGGTTGCTTACATCTGGTGTACGTGGAATTTTAGGTCTTGATCCAAACACTGCATGGTATTCCTTTCCTCTATAATGACCAAAAAAATTTTGAAAATTAAACATTGATCACAATAATTTTTATCATTGTTTCATGTAAAATTAATTTCACTTGAGGACAGAATGCTACACATTTTTCAAAGATCTATTTGGTTAAACATAAATATGTATGTAATTAAAAATATTTTTCAATCTTCGCAAATAACATATTTATATAATAATTTTTTTTTAAATGTCAACTATTACAAATCTGAAATACATATAACATGTATGCATGCTGTAAACCATCTTTTATCTTAAGACACTTAAGTTCATGAACACCAGTGAAGTGTTATTTTCGCAACATCATATAAACATGTGTTAGGACATATCCGCAGTATTTTATATTCGTGAATCCAAGGACTTCGCGAATATTGTGAAATAAAACGCTCGCGAATAAAAGACGGTTAACAGTATTTGCCTTAAATATATCAAAACAAATACACAGACAATTCTTGAAAATTTAGCACTTTGCATAATTTTAACAAAATGTGTAGAGAAACACTTTAAACATGATAAAAAAACAAGCACTGTCCACGCAGCTCACTTCAGAAATCGGAAAATTGAAGATTCCTTTACTTTGTTGGCAATTTTTGTGATTAAAATCTAAAGAGGGGGATAGATCTTGAACTCTCATAACTAAGGGCGTACGATAAATGTCTGTACGTCTCAATACTATGCTCACAGTGAGAGAAAATAGTTTTAGATAGAGAGTTTTCTATGTTAATTTTAGCGTGACATTGCCGATTTTTTACACTGAGTGTATGGAGAACGTCAATAAGTCACGCTAAAATTAACATACAAGTAGAAATCTCCCCATTTAAAACTATTTTCTTTCACTGTGAGCATAGTATTGGTCGTACAGACATAAATCATACACCGTTAGTTATTGGGAGTTCGAGATATATCCTCCTATATAAATTTTAATTGGAAAATATGCAGGCAAAGTAGATAAAACTTCAATTTTCCAAGGACCTGTTAAGATAAGGGCCCTATTTAGCCCTAAATCTTGTGACTTATTTCTTCTTCATGGCGAATCGTATATAGAAAAACATTAATCATTATTGAAATATAATGTATTTGCAGACCTTTTACATGACTGTTTTACATTTCGTTAAAGAAACCTTAAGATTCTAAAATTAAGGTCGAAAGAGGTAGGGGTGCACGGATATAAAAACCGATAATATTGACAAATAAAGCCTGTGTTTGTGAAACACGAATGCCCCCGGTGGCATCTTTGTTAGTATAAACACTATTTTCTGTTAAGAAAAAGTATGTGAAATGTCAAGGTCAGGGTCACTTGATAAAATCTTTTGGTATCGATGGGAAAATCTTGTGACAAGGAATACACATGTGAAATATCAAAACCCTATCACTTACCATTCAAAAGTTATTCCCAACGTTAAAGTTTTTGTAAAGTAAGTCAAAGTTCAAGGTCAAGGTCATGAGGTCAAAAATTTTTGTATCATTGAAAAGGCCTTGTCACAAGGAATACGCATGTGAAATATGAAAGCCCTATCACTTACCATTCAAAAGTTCTGTCTAATGTTAAAGTTTTTAAAAAGTAGGTCAAAGTTCAAGGTCATGAGGTCAAAAATTTTGGTATCAATGGAAATGTCTTGTCACAAGGAATACACATGTGAAATATGAAAGCCTTATCACTTTCCATTAAAAAGTTATACTCAATGTTAAAGTTTTTGAAAAGTAGGTCAAAGGTCAAGGTCAAGGTCATGAGGTCAAAAATTTTGGTATCAATGGAAAGGTCTTGTCACAAGGAATACACATGTGAAATATGAAAGCCCTATCACCTTCAGTTCAAAATTTATGCCCAATGTTAAAGTTTTTGAAAAGTAGGTCAAAGGTCAAGGTCAAGAGGTCAAAGATTTTGGTATCAATGGAAAGGTCTTGTCACAAGGAATACACATGTGAAATATGAAAGCCCTATCACCTCCCATTCAAAAGTTATCCTGTTACCTGTTACCTAGCTGTAAGACCTATCCATTAGTCTCTCAACTCTCCAGGTCTGTTCTTGTTCTGTGGCTTAATCTTTGAACGAGTTCCGGCTGTGAGTAGGAAATGAGGCAAGCTGGGTTGAACTTAATCTCCTGGTTCTTCCAGTGTTTGTTTAACTGGCTCTTGAATAAGTTTATATTTTTGGCATTTATTACATCTGATGGTAAGTTGTTCCATGTATTAACTACTCTCTCTGTGAAGCTGAATTTCCGTACGTTAAGTCTGCTGTGGGACTTCAGGAGTTTTTTGTTGTGTCCTCTTGTCCTTGAATTTTCGTTTATTTTCAGTAGATTGTCATCCATTTTATCTATGTTATTTGAAAATTTATAAACTTGGATCATATCGGATCTTATCCTTCTGTATTCAAGTGATGGTAATCCCAAATATTTCAGACGTTCCGGATATGTTAGATTTGATATTCCTCTAAGTATTTTGGTTGCCCTTCTTTGGGTGTTCTCTATGGCTATTGCGTCTTTTTTAAAAATTGTACTCCATACACTTGACGCATATTCCAAGTGGGGTCTCACAAGCGCCTTGTATAAACTTACGAAGGAATTTTTGTCCAAATGATTGAAATTTCTTTTGATTATTCCCAATTTCTGGTTGGCTTTTTTAACAGCAGTACTAATATGTTGTTGGAATTTTAGCTGGTCGTCTATCATTACACCTAGGTCCCTTTCACAATTTGTTTTAGAGATTTCTTTCCCATCCATAGAATAGCTTGTTGCGTGGTAATTTTTTCCTATATGCATGTGTTTACATTTGTCCGCATTAAATTTGAGTAGCCATTTATCAGACCAATTTGTGAGTTTGGTGATATCCTGTTGTATTTTAATTTGATCACTTGGGTTGTTGACTTGTCCGTAAAGTTTCGTATCATCTGCGAATAGTTTAACTGCGTTTTCGACTGCTTCCGGGAGATCGTTAATGTAAATTAAAAATAGTATGGGACCTAAGACCCATGTCCAATGTTAAAGTTTTTCGGACAAACAGACAAACAGACTAACAGACAAACAGGCCAAAAACTATATCATAGCTGTCAAGTGACCCAATTTCCGCGGGTCAGTCCCGCTTTTTCACCCTTCGACTCGATTACTTTTTATCACCCGCGCGGGTCATGTCTTTCACCCCATTTTTCGTTGCTGACCCGGGAATCACCCGATTCTGATTTGGTTCCGTCTATTACTTGGGACTTTAAATTTCCAGCTGTGACTTTTCAATTAAAACACCTGCATTTACAGGTAAATTGGGTTGTTTGTTTAGTGATATTGGAAGTAATTAGCCACTTTCATGTTGTTTTAACAACCTGGGCTTGGATTATTATGGGAATGTCTATGGAAAGACGATCGTAAACACGGAGATTTATGCAGACGAAAAGGGACAAATGTTTTTAAAGTGTTTAAAACAATTGAAGCAGTGAGATGTAGAGTTTATTTCACACAAAATCTTCATCATGGTATAGCAATGACTAAATAAAAATATATCTAGCCTAGCAAATTCAAGTATGAACCTTCAGGCATTGATTAATAAGTCCTAAAATTTTACACATGTGCTACATTATCATGATTATGCAGTAAATGCTTTACATGTCTTACAATAAAATGAACTTAATTGACCTGTATTTTTTTTGGGGGGGGGGGGGGGGTTAAATTTTATTCATAATGACACAAGCAAAATGACCCTCTTTTTCATTTCCCAAAGAGGGTCATTGACCCTCTTTTGTCTGAAAAAAGTTGACAGGTATGACTACATGTATATGCCCCCGAATCTTTGATTCCGGGGGCATAAAAACGTAGAAATTTTAGAATATTTTACCAAAAATGGATAAATATACATGTACATTAAAAGACATCAAATATGTCTACATTGTGTATTAGAAATAGATTTCGAACGTTCCATCTCCTTTAATTGGTAAATAATGCAATCCGGAACTTAAAATAAGGTCTCATTTTGTATTCAATGGCTACAATGTAAGCCTATTAGCAGGAAATACACATTGGCCGAGAAATGAACATCATTCTTGCTTATTTCATTCCTAATTCTTGTATATTTCTTTCAGTCATACATGTATTTAGGTTACATTTTTTGATGGATTAAAGAGGAAAAATAGTCAAATGTGCAATATTTTATGGTCGAAAAGTTCGATTCTTAAAAAATGCACCCTCCTTTCCATTTTTGGTTTTTCGTCTATGGGGTTGTGTTCCCCCCAGAGATACAGAACCCCACTTTGCCAAAAAAATTGTATCATTGATATACATCTCCAGTAAAAGTGGCTTTCTGTATATCCAGGGGGGGAACAATGTTCAAAAAAACTTTTCCGTTTTCTATTGATTTCTATGAGAAAAAGAGAAGTTTTGACTCCAAAATTAGCAATAATATGCAAAACAGATAAAAATTTACTTCATATTCTGATGGTATGCAGTATAGGTATAGATTTTACATAAAAAAGTTCTTGAAATTTCAATTTTCAAAATTCCACTTTTCTGGGCTGATTTTACTTCTTATCTTAACAGCTCCTTTCTGAAGTGAGCTGTGCGGACAGTAATTGCTTATGACAAGAGAAATATGAATATTAGTAAACTTTAAAGAAAGAAAGGGAACAGGTAAACATAAAAGCCTTGGCAGACTCACTCAGGCGGGTCCTTAGGGGAACTCGGAGGCTTCAAGCTTCTCTGACTTGTTGGTCTTGAACCTGTATAATACATTTGTAAATCATTAAAGTATTCATCGGATTCCTTGACGTGACTGACAGATCAGGAAGACAGTAAGTAAACTATGACTTGCCTAGAACATACACGGAGTTGCTACTTCTTTTAAAATTGTGATTTCTATGGTAACCGTTATGAAATACAAAAAATTCTTTGTCATCTTTATCGGAATAACCGAAGAGATGGTAAAACTTCAACATATGTGTAATATCAAAGTCCCAACGCTAACATGATGTTACTTTCAAAAGTGTAATATGAAAGCCCTATGACTTGCAATTCAAAATTTATGGAAAAGGTAAAAGCTTTCATTTCTTTGGTCAAAAAGATAGATACAAAGACAAAGAACAAGCAAAATTCTATATACATGTACCATCAAAATTGTCAATTTCAGGGACATTCTGCATTTGATATTATTATCTAGTTTCTAAGATAGTTACCAGGTCTCTGGCTGTCCTGTGTATTAGGTCTACTCCCGCTTCGTGTCGGGGGTCGGTCCATGTTGGTTCTTGAGGCTCGAGAACCTTGAGACAGCTGGGAGGATGGACGACTACTGAAAACAAAACACAGACACAAAAACTGAGTTATCTTAATTAAAACTATTTTTTTTGTTTTTTATCTGATAGAATCAAAATGGGCATAAATTCATATAATTACTACATTTTTTAAAATCAGTGATTGACTATACTTCAGATACAATGTATATTATCTGATAAATGTACAAACGATGAAAGCTTTATACAAACATATGCAGGTACCTACAGACAAACTAAATTGTGTACAATATTCAGTCTTTTTCAATATGCATATACAGAGTTACTTATCTTATTTGGGACATTATCCGGTGTAAACTAATTGTGATGTCATCAAATAGACGATTTTCACATTAATGCAGTATTTTTTTTTTTACACAGACCAAGACCCGACATGACAATGTTTGACGTAACTTTTGACTATGACGTCGTAACAGAGCTATGACGTCATAATGATAAATTATGTCAAAAGTTGTGATGTCGGGTCTGGGAGTGTCTAAAATGCAAGTCTAACGGTAATATGAAAATGGTATATTCTATGGAAACCCATAAACTTACTGTACAGTGGGTAGTTGTTCTGCAGCCCTTCTTTGACTCGGAGTTATGGGCCTTTGTAAGGGCTCGTCCTTCATCATTAAATCTGTGACCTAGGTAATGGTAAAGGCAAATTGGACAACATTATCATACGTCAGTTTTGAGATATCAATTACTGACTACATGTAAATCTATCTGATTTTTACATGCAATTTCCAGGTCGCTTATCAAAAGTCAAACTGTTTACAATTCAATATACGAAATGATCAAAGATGGCCTGCTTTGAATAAGGATAATTTGTGGGAAGGAATGATAAAGCTTTCACAAGATATTGACTTTCTCATTGATCATTTTGAACACAAGATTTATAAAATAAACATTGTCAAATTCTTAAAGCCATGATTAATTCTTATCATACATGTACATGCAAAAATTTGAACAAAATGAGAACCCCTCATGACTAATATGGCAGCACTAGCACTATTTTCATTTAGTAAGTAAATCAAATTGTACATAATAACTAACTACTGTCCTGTTCACTAAATCCAGAGCACCGTGTTTTTCCCGTTTTCTCTAAAATGTGATTATGTCATCTTCCAAGATGATATCAATTTTATAGTACTCCTTTAGTCGTAACAAAAAATACCATTGTTATGGCTATACGTCAATTAAGTTAGAAATAGGACAGAAAATAAAAAGTCTACAGGGAATTTCTATAGCAAAATCACTGAAAATGCGTGATGTCAGACACATAGATGTCACTGTTTACTATTGTTGACACGGAGAACAATATGGTGGCGTCTTGAAATTAACATGGAAATTTCCTATAGACATCTACATGTATTTTTCATATTGTGGTTTGAAGGCAGCGGATAGGGCTAGTTGAAGTTAACTTCCAGTTACACCTAAAGGAGGTCAATTCTCCGAAATAATAATTAGAAGGAAAATTCTTCCGACGACAGAATTAATCGCAAAAACAGGGTGCTATGTATTAAGTGATCAGGACAGTAATGCTGACAATGTGCATACACGTACACCTATGTGTGATCAATACTATTCATATCTGACATCTGCGTAATAACACAGCAATCATACAGAGATACATGTATGTGCATTGCTACAGTGCCAAATGTCACCTATAAAAAGCTTTCATTCTAGAAGCCCACAATTTTCTTTGCCTGAAAAAGAGAACCATTTGCTACTCTGAAACAATGCTCCAAGCTTTTGATACCTTTTTCTTTGGTCTTCCAGCAGCTACCCCCTGGTATTCGTCGGTCAGTAGTTTTTCTCCGGAAAGCTCGCTGGGATCTGATTGGATGGGCTCATCTTTATCTAGGTCAAGTTCCATAGCATCTTGGTCTTCCTGTAACAACAATTATGGTGTTGACAAAGTGATATAAAATTTCATTTCAGACAATGTTCTCTTTCTTATATATTCTAATTATTTTACTGTTTTCATATTCATTAAAATCAGCCCTTCGTTTCTACTAAGAAAAGAATGTTGTTACATGTATTACAAACCTCTTCCTCGTCCTCTTCTTCATCATCAGAAGCATAATCATCTACTGTCTCCGCTGCAATAGGTACAGGAAAAGATAATAAGCCTATGAGTCTTTCTTACTATACTTTAAAGGACTAGGTGCGCTAACCCCTAAGATCGGCCCTATAATTTCGACAAAAAATACTTTTGATAAACAAGCTATTAATTATCACTTTTTGCAATGTAAAATGTTTGAGAAAATACGGCGTCATAATTTTGAGCCCTCATAACGTCACGCGCGTGATGTATGACATCATGTTCTGAAGTCATTTGCTCTGAATGACACAAAACAAAGAAAAATAATCGTATTTTACACACAAATCTTCAAAATTCATCTACGATCCAGGCCTAACCCACGAAATTTTTTATTCAAATAAAGGCCGATCAGAAATCCAACGATTAGTACAAAAATTATCATGGGCAAGGCCTGGAAAGCTACTTGATTTTATAAATTTGTATTGAAATTTTGCTCATTTATTGATATTTTCAATTATTTCAACGTTTTTAGACGTTTTGAGCGACGTATTATTCAGTATAGGATTATGAAATCAAAACAGGCTTTCCTGATTTGGATTCACCATACATTTGACCTTTTATAAACTAGAATATTATGGATATATGATCAACTTTGAAAATAGGGCTGAAATGGCAGGTTACCGCACCTACTCCTTTGTCAGTCTCTTAAAAATATATTCTCTATTTTGTTATCATCCACTCCCCTCTCTTATATGAACACATCCAAATGCATTATGCAACAGTCATTAATATTGAGGAAATAGCAGATACATAACAATGATAACAGAGTTCTGAAAAGATATTTTAAAAGACATTTTTTGTCCCTCATGCAATTAGGCCATACCTACATTTTTGTCTTTGTTAAGCATCATGTCAAGTAATGGAAACCTATCTACCTATCCGTTAAAAACAAACAGCAGAGATATGTGAATTTCTAAAGAAAACGTAAGAAATATCCAAGCGAGCATACCGTGGTAGAGAAGCAAGGGAAGTGACACAAAATGACAATTTTGTATCATTTTGTTAATTTTCAGGCTACCTATTGAGTCTTTGCGGAATACAGAGTTTTTTCCCCTTACAGTCGATATCTGACATCAAACCATTGTGACGTCAAGAAAATGTTATGGTAATGTCGACTTTATACCGTCATTACCCAGACTATTAGGACTGTTTCCATAGAATTTGATGACGTCATAATCAGTCTACGTCAGATACCGTCTCAAATGGGAAGTAACTCTGGTTTTCGAAAATAGCGAATAGCCTTTGTATGACTAAATACCCAATGAAAATTGTTGAGACTACAGTTCAGGGCTGAGTGTCTTGGAAAAATGTGAGTAAAGGAAAAATACAGAAATAGACTGTACGTTTTTTTGCAAATGATACCCTGAAAACCTACCTGCCCGCTGACGCTTAACAAAGAAAAAACTTATTGTGGCCTTAGAAAAAAAATTTACCAGAGTTGAGTTGTTTGATGATAAACTCTATCTGTCTGTTCATGTCAGGCTGATCTTCCTTTATAAAACATCTCAATATTTCTTCCATGTCCTGAAATGAACGCACACAAAATTAAAAAAAACTCAGTTTGAGAATATATATGACATAACCATTTCCTTAATGGAATTGAGAATTTAATTGTACTGATAGCTACAGAATAGACCATTTTCATATTATCGTTAGACTTGCATTTTAGACACTCCAAGACCTGACATCACAACTTTTGACGTAATTTTTCATTATGAGGTCATAGATCTGTTTCTACTTCACAGTTAAAAGTGACGTCAAAATGTTGTCATGTTGGGTCTTGGCCTGTATAAAATTCAAGTCTACTGCTTTATGTGAAAATCGTCTATTACCAATAAGGCTTTTGAAATTTCATGTGTGCAGTCCTCATTTGTCAAAATTGATGATGTTAGAAATTAAGTTAAATGAAGAAAATCTTACAGTATAGCAAATAAACATGCCAATCGCCCTACGTTTCTTTTTTTTTTAAACTTTTCTTCAGAATCCAACAAACACGATCCAATCAGTTGAAGAGAAATCAAACATATGCCTATGTTAATTTTAAAAAGAGCAGTATAGTCTTCTGACAACTTAAGAAACTTCGTTTTTCATCCTAGATTAACATTGTTTTGAGAGGTATCCTGATGAGTTTACAGGTTTCCAAAAATTGCACCCATACCCACATTTTCATGCGAGCGGTGCGGTGTTGATATTTATCTTTTGGTGTCAGCAGTCATGCTCTCACTAAACGATCCTTGAACATGCTCGCAACCCCAAATAAGGACGGTTAAACCAAATAATGGAATAGCGATGGGTATTTTCAAATTGTGCTCCAAAATTTTACAGGTTTCTTGTAACAAAATTTCAAATAAATTACTTATTACTGAATTACTTTAAATTAAGTCAAAAAACTGATTAATTAATATCATCAATATAATTTCTCTGTATATTCTTAAAGTATATTTTTATCATATTAATGGAACAATATTTCTGTTTTGCTATTTTTGAGAAATTATTAATATTTAGATTCTGTGAGGGAGATAACTCTTACATCTGGTCTACCTTGCTTTGCCTTGATATTCTTATGATATTTAAAAGATGAATATATACACTTTTCCACAGGTTTCCCTGGTCATAATCAGTTAAAGGTGCATAGGTACTTTTTTTTACAGATACACATTTTTCTTAAATCACTTTTCTTTCTTAGCATTCAAGACATCTAAAAACAAAAAATCCCTAGCTGCCCACGACTTTGGAGACAAAATGTACTGATATGTCAGATCTGAACTATTATAAGACTATTTTAAGACTTCTAAAATTCTTATCATAGCTTGTGTGTTTTTCATCTAAATATCAATATTTCTTTTTGTGAAGACTGCAGAATTAATCTAAGAGGAGATAACTCTTAAACAATAAATGTTTTGTTACTGATTTTTCCTTTATGAAAATACATTTTAAGTTTATTAATATACTACATATAACATACCATTGCTTTGGCTTCTTCTCTTATGGACGGTATGGCTAGGATACTGTACAAAGCACCGTTTACATAGGGACGGATCTAAAAGTACATTTAATGCAACTTTGTCATATACTCAGAGAATTAAGTTGACAAGTATATAATCCTTTATTTAAGCTATTATTAATTGATGGTAATTTTCATGCATAAACTGGTCATATTTTTGTTATTAATATGTTTATGTCTAAATTTCAAAATTGATGTAATACATAATTTAGATATGCTAGTGAAAAGTTGAAAATATGAAAAGTTCTGAATAATTAATAATTGCATTTTCCGGTAACAAATTCTACCATTTTATTATCATTTCATGAAAGGTATTTAAGTTCAGGTCTAACTCACCTCTTGATTTTCATGGCCTAGTAGATCACTGAGGACCTTCAGGGTTTGGTGAGCATTAGTTTCACACCTCTTTTTACCTATAGAAAAAGTTGATACACTTTTATCACTAAGATTTCTTCGAATTGCAAAATATCAGCATAGTTTCACTCTTCTGTAAATCAATATAGAACATGTTTTTTTTTTTCAAAATGAAATTGATTTACAGAGATAGAACATCTAACAGATAAATGGTTATTCTTAAAGGTAAAATTGAATCAATTAATCATCTTCTCAGAATGGCATCAACTAAACTGATCAATGGGTTTTTTTAATAGGTAAATCAGAGTAAATTTATCTTTCTCCATTTAAAGAAAATAGATTTAAAGAGGACAAATACATGTATATAACATACAAACATGGACTTTGTGTGTGGTTAATATTATACAACTATGGACTTTTCACGAGGTTAATACGGTTTGATATTTTCAAATTAAGAAAATATCACACCATATTCACTGAATGAAAAGTCCATAATTGTTTTATCATATAGTTGATTTACTCAGTATTTATATAGCTTCCTTTTCGAAAATGGCTGGTACCGACTTTTCTTTTTAAGAATATTTCGAAGACAAAATAAGCACAATATGTCGCTGAGTAATACTAAACGTAATAATGTAATCATTCAATTAGTCAAATGAAGATGATTTCGCAGTCAAAATCCATCGTAATTCTTAGATTGATTCAAAATTCAAGGATTTTATAGCTTAGCTTCAGTGTCCTTGCTGTTGTTTACGGAATGACATTAATGATGTCACAGATATAAATTTCGCGCATTTTCAATATTTCATGGTAAACCGGAAGCAAGAGTTTTTGCGGTAGTGTTATTTAATGAAATCACCCCTCACAGGTCAATATGATGTGACAATGACTCGTAACGGGACACTTCTCAGCAAGAGTGGGAATAAAAATAGGTTATATAATAAATGACGTTATTCACCCCTCAATCAGTCAATATAGTGTGATATTTACCTGCAGTTCTGAGACAGAGGTTCATCAATAAAGCTACAGAGTATTCCAGAGTATAATCGGACAGTGAGTCATTATCTTCCAACACTTTCACCAGCCATTCTATTAATCCAGCCTCTATCATTGCTGTCTGCAAGTTACGTCTGCAAAATAGGAAAAATGTACGTACAATAATCTTATGGTAAGAGTGTAACTTTTAATAGTTTTTTCTATCTATTTTTTTTCATATTTTCATAAAAAAAAAAAACACAAAGAAATTTAAACATATACAGACAATGACATTTTTCGTATATGGACATAGAAAGAGTATATGTCGACCGACCCATGGTCCTACTGAGGCTCAAACCAGTAACCTTGAGGTTGCCGGCCCAGCACCATAACCATTAGGCCATGGCAATGACAACTTTGATTTTACAGACTGTTTTTCTGGTGACATGCAACATGTGAGTATTTTTTAAAATTCATACTAGGGGAATATAAGTTCAAGACATTACCTTCAAAATCTGAAGGAAAACTAGCAAATAATGCTGATTCACATACAACGCAAGTTTCTATGTACATTACAAGAAGATTAATCAAACATTTCACCTGAGACTGAGTTTTTGTAAAGCTCCGAGCACCATTTCTCTCGTGATGGATTCTTCCTTCTCGCTGTGTAGATTGTCCAGGAGAGCTCTAAATAGATCCTGGTTCTGTGCTAGATATGTCCTACCTGTTATGGCCATGTAAAATAAAATCTATGTTTCTCAGACACCGCCGCGCGCTATAATTCGCCGCCGACGAGACGTTTTTATTGCAACTTCAGAAAAAAATATACGCCGTGTCTCATCCTCGATCGTCGATTAAAAACGAAATATCCATTTATTTCATTGAACATGTTTATTGTCCTTTAAAATCGTCAAAACTGTACCAGATGAATAAATACTTTTAAAAGCCCGTATAAATCACGGCGCGTTCCGTATTTACGTTACGGGTAAAGAATTATCCACGTTATCGTCGTTTAAAGGGAATTGTATAGGATATACTGACAACGTGCCGCGGACACTTGGACGGGTGGCTATTCGCGTGTTTAATACATCGAGTATTACACGTATAGTTTTCTTTATTGATCTCCACAGCATATGTAAATACCTATGCCGAACAATAGCAAGTGTCCATTGTAATACTTCCGAATCTATTAATAATGACATTCACGTTGTAAAAAGTATAAGCAAGGACCGCCGACGAACGCAAGAGAAACATAGTTAAATCCTTAAATCTGTGAATAAAAGAATGTATATTGTACCCGGGCCGTGTACATTATTTTATCAGACGATGGTTATGCTGAACACTTCATTCGATTTCTAAAGATTCTGCTTCATCCAGACTTGACTTCCGAAGATATACGCTATCGGCCAAATTTTTATTCACCATATGAACGGATCCATCCGAGGAAGTGAGGGGTCGTATTTAATTTAAACTGGGTTTAAACAAGATGTGAGCAAATACTATAACAGCCGTCGAGTCTCTTACGCGATTCTACTAAAAAAAACTCACGGCAATCAAAACATGTCATACTTCGTATATCAAATTTTGAATCGATTAGCTTCTTCCATTCAGACAGATGAGCTACGACTCCCCGTTCTCAGAAGGAATATGTTATTTTACTTTTAAAAAATCAACTCATTTATAGGAGAAAGCCATAAATTTTAATGTACCATTATTCTGACAGACGATTCAAAGACAGTTTTCTATGAAGGAAAACGGGGGGGGGGGGGGGGGGGAGTGGGCAGCATAAGATTTTTTGCCTTACACGAATAATGGGGGGGGGGGGGGGGGGGGCAGGACAGACGACTTCTTTGCCTTGCATGAATAATAATTAAGAGCACTCTTGATGAAAAAATAACAAAAAATAAAAACCCTACCTACCTTGCCACTTTTTTAGACCCAATTATCTGAGAAACATAGAATTTATTTTACGTGGCCTATGATAACATGTAATATGATATGTTATATAAATATGAAATATGATCATCACGTAAATAATGATTTTACATAATTATGTATCAGCGTCATAGTTGAAATACATGTAAAAAATAATTATGGGCCAAAACTGTAGTGTATATAAGAGTTTATTTTCAAAGTTATTATGCTGCAAGTAAATTAGTCAGGCCATATTCTTATAAACATTTAAGCCTAGTTTATATGAATTTTGTCTATCAAAACATATTCACAATTTTCTTGATTCTTGTTATCTTAACATGTAAATATATTACAATGGTATCGTGAAAATAAAGCCTGCTGTAATACAGTTAAACCTGCTTTAGTTACCCACTGTTTTAAGAGACCTTACTTTTCAATTCCCAAGTAAACAATTTTCATGAAAATGAACCTGTATTAAGAGACCACCTGTCTTATAAGACCTTTATTTTACCTTCCGTTGAGAGGTTTAACTGTACATGTATAAGTATCTACAGTAATTATAACAAACCTGCACACAACGAAGCGAAAGCATTGAAGAGTCGTGCTGTGGTCTGTTTTACTACTTCATCTGAGGATGTCAGTAATCCTAAAATGGCCGTCTATAAAAATCAAAGGAAACGGTTATTTTCAATCATGTACTTAACAGATGAGCATACATGCACAACAGAGTTTTTAAGTTTTATCTTTTTCTAAATAATAACAAAATATGAAATATATTTCATCATTCATTTTTTCAAATGCTACTCAAGAACTGAATTTATTGCTCCTGAACATTTAAATTTGAAATGAAGACAAACTTTTGGTAAGATTGGATTTAGTAAATGTCCAATTCATTAAGGGACATGAAGAGGAAAAAGAATCTTTGTCAATGCAGCACTCAAAATAAGTTAAGTTTCAGCTTATGATAAACCCTGGGCTCATATGAAAAGATGTCTAGGAAAAACAATTCAAATCAGCACAAAGAGCTGATAGTTTCAGCCTACACATACTGTAATTAAGGACAGACAGATAGATGGATGGACACACTAACAGACAAGGTGACCCCTATGAACCTGCCTCCAAAACTTTTTCTGTATGGGTATGAATACATATATACATCACTGAAAAACATTACAAACCCTATGTGGCCCAGCCCGGGCACATCCCAGTAAATCATTATCTCTATATGCTGTCATGGTAGTATCTCTCTGCTGTGGTGTGGACTGAGTTAGTCTGTGTAAGATGTATAAACGTAAAAAAGATAATACAAACCCTATGTGGCCCAGCCCGGGCACAACCCAGTAAATCATTATCTCTATATGCTGTCATGGTAGTATCTCTCTGCTGTGGTGCGGATTGGGTCAGTCTCTGTAAGATGGAGAAATGCAAAGGTCACAGTAACTGTTTGTTATTATAAAAATTTATTCATGTATAAGTACAAATTAAAATGCTAAAAAAATGATGATAAAAAAGACCAGATTAAACCAATGTTTGAACATAAAATACAAATGTGGGTGTTTTCAAGAAAACGTTCTTGAACCACCAGCCCAATAACAAATTTTACTGGAAGTTTGCATAATTTTTTAGACAATTTTTAATAGCCTGGCAAAATTTCTGGTAGCCCTGAACATCGGGGTGGTGAGTTTTTGTGAAGTCCGGTGTCAATATGAATTACTGTAAAATCATAATTTTTCATTGGGGATTTAATTTCGTTATTTTCGTGAGTGTTTAAAAACAACAAAATTAAATCCATGACGAAAATTTGCTTTGACTTTGAAAGATATAAATATGTAATTGAGATTTTATTGACCATGTCGTACATTATTGACAGACGTTGACAATACATGTTTCTCACTTTCGTTGTCTGTATAAATCCCTTTTTTAAATGACTGTTCATTTTTACAAATTTATTTGCCCTTAGAAATCTTGAATGCATATTATAAACAGCGGGAGATATCGGTCCAGGTAGCAATCTTTTAATAAAAGTCTGCATACTTATACTGCATGGACCCTAAATTAGAATCGTTACACTTTGAAATCAATCAACTTTTATCTATTGTCCATTAGCTATGAAGCCAAACTTTCTAATTAAGGTCAAAGCCAAACAAACAATTTAAAGGCCAAACACGTGATTACTTGTTAACACCCACAATACATAAAACATTGCATATCATCCGACAGTGCTCGGACAAGCTATGATCAAATTAAAAAGAAATGAATAAAGCCAGATTATTTGAGAGAGTTAAAGCTCGGGGTACCTAACGTGTTTTATCCATTCTTTACACAATACAAATTTGTTTTCAGATTAGATTTTAACTCTCCCGATGTATATCTTATCGTCGCTACGTATTCTACTATGAGAACACAAATTTGGCACAGAAACATTTTGAAACTGATTATTTTCTTCTGATATTGCAATTAATATTTTGTGTAATTGGTCGGTTATTACCATCAACAATAGTAAGGATCACATTGTCTAAGTAAAAGCAAAAAATAAAAAACAAAAAACCCCCTCTATACGACGTTTATACTGGCAATACATACATCTACCAGTACCATGACATATAGATTTACAGATGTATGACGTTTCATTTCTTTTATCATATTCTTTTATTTTATGAAAAAAAAAACCCCATTTTTGAAAGTTAGAAATCAACGAAATTAAATGTCAACGAAAACAGTTTCAGCCCCAAAACGACGAAATTTTAAACCAACGAAATTAAATGATTTTACAGTATCAAAATATCTTTTTAATACATGTATCTACTTGCCTAAAACTAGCATGCTAAACATAAGCATGTGTATATCAAAGCCATACATCACATTTTTTATTATAAGCTTTATATCTTCAAGTTGATGCTTTGAAAAGAGTTTAAAAATGCAGTTCCCTAAAATGAGGCTTTGTCTGCAGGGAGCACTAATTTTCTTTGCACCATACATACAGTAACCAACAGAAAAGTAAGTTCCAAAATCATATCATAAGAAAATTGTCTTACATTATTATATTGTTTAATATTATACAATCATGTACATACCTATTGTAAACTGTCTTTTATTCGCAAGCGTTTAATTTTCGCAATATTCCCTAGTCAGCTTGTGTTGCAAAAATTAAACACCTAGAACATGCTTCAATGAAGCTCATTATTGACATAACCTCGGTACTCACGAACATAAAACCTTGCAAAAAGGTAATTGAAATCGGATTTGCGAATAAAAGATGCCGCTTACAAAAGACAGCTTACAGTATCTGATTGTCTATTTTAGAAGGGCTTTTCTCCCGTCTTGACCATGAGCTAGGTCAGATGTTTTTACATCATAAAAGTACATACCCATCTGATGGCCTGTAGGAGTAAGGCTTTCCTCCTGTCTTGGGCGTGTGCTAGGTCAGATTTCACTTTCTCATAGTCTAGTGGTGCAAGGGCATCAGACTCTTGTGTTCCTTGACTACAAACAGAAGGTTTGATAATCATCACATCTTTTATTACAAATCATTTAAATTTAGACTTTATTTATTTTACAACATTTAACAAACAAGTTACACAACTTATATTAATGTCTCAAGTTGGCTCAGATGTTGGCATGAGGGGGTCCAAGGAGCAAGAGGAAACTGTAGCACCTTGAGAAAAATCCCCTGCAGAGGCCTGGGTGGGGGACCACTTACCCTCCCACATAAGACGCTTTCGAACCTGGGACCTTAAAGGTGAGAAGCAAGCATGCTACCAATGCGCTAACCCGGCCTTTTATTACACATCATTTATTTGGAATCTTTTCAATTCATATATACGTTTATGTTAGGAGCTCTGCAGTCTACAATTTCGAACAGAATTTACACATCATCATAATTTCCCCTTTAATTTTTATAGACTCTGAGCTACTTTTAATGACATTTCCTTAAAGTCTTAGACTTGAGAATGTAATAGTCATGCTCATGTATGAACCATACCTTTGTGGTGCTATAGACTGGCGTAGTAAATGACTAGCTGTGCCGGGTCTGGTTACCACGAATCACAGGTATAAACCATACCTTTGTGGTGCTATAGACTGGCGTAGTAAATGACTAGCTGTGCCGGGTCTGGTTACCAAGACTTACAGGTATAAACGTTACCTTTGTGGTGCTATAGACTGGCGTAGTAAGTGACTAGCTTGCCGGTTTTGGTTACCACGAACCACAGGTATAAACCTTACCTTTGTGGTGCTATAGACTGGCGTAGTAAATGACTAGCTGTGCCGGGTCTGGTTACCAAGACTTACAGGTATAAACGTTACCTTTGTGGTGCTATAGACTGGCGTAGTAAGTGACTAGCTTGCCGGTTTTGGTTACCACGAACCACAGGTATAAACCTTACCTTTGTGGTGCTATAGACTGGTGTAGTAAATAACTAGCTGTGCCGGGTCTGGTTACCACGAGCCACAGGTATAAACCTTACCTTTGTGGTGCTATAGACTGGCGTAGTATACGACTAGCTGTGCCAGGTTTGGTTACCACTAGCCACGGGTATAAACCATACCTTTGTGGTGCTATAGACTGGCGTAGTATATGACTAGCTGTGCCGGGTCTGGTTACCACATGCCACAGGTATAAACATTACCTTTGTGGTGCTATAGACTGGCGTAGTAAATGACTAGCTGTGCCGGGTCTGGTTACCAAGACTTACAGGTATAAACGTTACCTTTGTGGTGCTATAGACTGGCGTAGTAAATGACTAGCTGTGCCAGGTCTGGTTACCACGAGCTACCAGTATAAATCTTACCTTTGTGGTGCTATAGACTGGCGTAGTAAATGACTTGCTGTGCTGGGTCTGGTAACCACGAGCCACAGGTATAAACCTTACCTTTGTGGTGCTATAGACTGGGGTAGTAAATGACTAGCTGTGCCGGGTCTGGTTACCAAGACTTACAGGTATAAACGTTACCTTTGTGGTGCTATAGACTGGCGTAGTAAATGACTAGCTGTGCCGGGTCTGGTTACCAAGACTTACAGGTATAAACCTTACCTTTGTGGTGCTATAGACTGGCGTAGTAAATGACTAGCTGTGCCGGGCCTGGTTAAGTCTATCGATCCCTGCATGTGTTGACTGAACAATCTCGAACAGATTTCCTGTAGGTACTCGGGACTTATCTGAAAGAATATTAATAAAAATTGAAGGATAATTCAAAACACATGTACATGTACAATGACTGTATGAATGTTGTGAAGCACCTTCGCTTGCAGTTTTGCATAATTCTACTCTGAGCATTTTTCTTTTCTTTTTTTTAATTATTTTGATTATAGATAAATGTAATAACAAGAGATGACATTATCATGATTAATGCAATTTTCCAGGGTCAAAAGAGAAATCAAATTATGTAACTACTGATAAAGTTTTTTCTGTATCAGATTCTATTGTTTCTTTTCTTTGTGCAGAACTTTTTCTGTAATTATTTTATTTGAATCGGTCATAATCAGATAATTTTTTAATTTCGTGTAAAAGTAAGATAACATTTCTATAATAAAAGCTAATATAGAAAAAAAAATTCTCATCTCATCACTTACAGGTTTTCCTTGTACTGTCGACTCTAATGCATCCACCAAGTCTGCGGTTATACCGATAAGGTTATGATAGTCAGCCTGTAACAAACAATGTAAAATGTTAGATTGTTTTCTTGTTCCTTAATCAGCAATCATAATTTGATGGTTTCTCTTTATCTTGACGGTAACACCCTTTTGCCTTAATTTTCACGCTAAATCTGAAGCTTGGATCCAGGGGACAAACTATAAATTGTGCATGCCCATGTGAAATCATTTGATTGTAAAATTTGATTGTGAAAGTTTGTGTGGAATCACGTTTTGTTTGTCCCATAGAAAGGTCTTAGAACAATCAAATAACATCACAGGCACATGCACAATCTGTTGTTTTTCCCCTGGAACTGAACTTCAAATTTAGTACCCATGATGTTGAGAAAGGGTGTATAGATAGAAAACGTCTCATTGTCTCTTGAAAATGCACTGAACGTTTTTTTTTCCCTTAATTTGAAATTATATTATGGAGAATAAAAAAGAAACCAGTTCTGAACCATTTAAAAATACAAATTTTGCTTTTTTTTTTTCAAAAATACTCAAGCTTCTGAAAATATTTTCAGACATAAAGAAATGAATGAGAAAAAAAAAATGCACTCATTGAAAAGTACTCTGATAGTGATTAAAACACTGGAATTTTGGTGAAGACATGACTGCAAACTAATCTACTTCAAAAGATCCCCACTAGGCAATTAACATTGACAAGTGACTAATCACTTCATGATCACATAACTTCATTTGAACTTGTACAATGTTAATTTTTCATAAATTTTGAATGAATTTTACAAAGACACAAGATTTCACAAACAAGAAGTACAATTGGAACATTTCCCATCCCTCCATTATAATTGTACAATATAGACAATACACTTATTAATATATCTAAAAAAAACACACACACACATTTTGCAACTGGACAATAGAAATACAAGAAAAAAAAGTTTCATTTTTGTAGAAAAACGGCAAGCAAGTATGAATTAAGAGTCATCAGGTCTATATAGACGATAATCATTACAACTAGCTCTCAAACACAATATCTGCCGATACCATTATGTGCAAACTATACCTTCATCCTATCCAAAGCACCCTTTCAAACAAATAGATATTTCAAAATTAGAAGAAAAAATATTCTATCGAATTTCTTTTCTATTTTCTTAATTCCTCCTAATTTTGTTTTGTGTAGCAGGTTTGACTATCATATAATAAAATTTTTCATCGACTTATTCTTCTAATTTTTTCTTTAAAGTTTAGAAATTAAGAATCTTGTTATAGGGTATCTATAAAATTAATGACCCACATTAATGTACATTTTAAAGGTTTCAAACGTGGTGTCACTATCTCCAAATGACAATTTGCAAGAAAAGCAAAATGAGAAAATACACAGTGTAGAAATATTTTGTTCAAATTCTACGAAACACTTAAGAAGTCCTTCAAATAAACTGTTTTCATAGTTGAAATGACTGATGAATTTTGAGGATCATAACAATGTCATGCATTCTGCAAAACTAATTTTTCACAAGACAGTAATGAAGTCATAGATATATAGCAGCTGCAAAATACATTAATAATTATTCAGTAGCACAATAAAGAAAGCCATGGAGCAATAATGAATTCTGGCCTAATGGAAAGATGCCATGCTTATATGGTATGTTGTCTTAAACTTTTCCCACTTAATTTTCATGCATGTACAAATGTACATTCATATACATTTAAGCTCTGAATTTATTCCAGTAAATGTACTAAATTCTACACATACCCCTACAGAATCTGTGGGTAACAGTTACACGTTGAGCTGAACATGCTATTAACATCAATATGCTTAATTAAAGATTGAAATAAATGGAATGCAGGTTTCTCAATTTGGAATATAATAAAATGACTATAAAATGCAACTTCTATAAATAAACAACATGCACTCTCTAATTATTTCCTCCTTTTTTCACAACTTACCCCGAAATTCGCTGTTAGACAAACATGCAATAAAAGACGAGAATTGAAAATCAGGGTAGCTTTGATGCATACATATAGTATAATCAAACAGGAAAAGGCATGTTATAAACTCCAATTCTAGCATTTCTGTAATAAAGAATAATTCGGGTTGGTTTTCACCCAAAATTTACAAGTATGCGAAATTCCAATTGCTTTAAAAAGCAGTAAAATACAATGTTACGTTTTAAAAGTACAGATTCATCAATACTGTAACAATAGATAAGAGATTTGGTAGAATTTGAATTTTTTTGTAAAACTGGAGTCGTCATGCTTTTTCCTGCTTTCTCACTCAGTGCGAATTTCCTCTGACCTGGACTCTGTTATGTCTCTTTATATAAGACATTGTCTTTTTCTCGGCATCTACTAGTTGCTGTTGTAAACGTGAAATCTGTTGAAACTGGTCTGAATTGAAATAAAATTCCTCTTACTTATTACATGTAATTTCTGAATATTATCATTTTGTTACTTAAAATGTCCTTTTTAGCAAGGTAAAATTCTAAAACAATTAAACTATACACTGAAAATGCTGAATGGGACAATAAATTACATAACTGTACTTTCAAGGAAGATGCCCTGTTCAGAAAAGAACAAAAAAAATTGACAAGATGGGAAGTTCGTACAGACTCGGACCATCTCCTAATCCCCTTCTGATGTAGAGAAATATTGAATGGGTCCTTTGCATGAAAAAAATCCAATTGCAGAGCTAGATTAAGTGTCAGTTAGCCTTCGGTAATAAAATTTTCATTTTTGAACAGTAATCTTATCATCCAAAGTAAAATAAACAAATTCATACAGAACGGATGCCAAAAATGGTATTTTCAAAACTTTAAAATCTTTAGGATGTTGAAAACTGTTACAAAAATGTCTATATTTTCATGTTTTGGATTCTGGATCTATTATCTCTTTTTTTAACATACCTGTTTCCTCTCCGCCTTTATTTCCTCTCTGATGTAATAAGTTAAGGGAACTTTTACTATTACATGATAAGAAGTAAATATAACGTGGTAAAGAATTTGATATCAGGCATAACCTTTAAATTCTCCTATAAGAAATACACATGTGAAATATGACATCAAATAGTTGGTGTTCTCTCAATCAATCCACCCTACGACAGAAAATTTTCTAGCAAAGCCCTGTTATTGTATATTGATATGCACAATGTATAGTTATTCCTAAAACGAAAAATCTTTGAAATTTGAAAGGATACGTAAAGTTCAAACAGCTTTGGTTGGGGATGTGACTTAAGTGTAAGTGTTAGAAACTTCTCCAATCTGAATTCCAGATCTTTGACCCATGTATCCTGAAGGTATAAAATACATGTAACTTTTAAATTCAAATACGTCATTCTCAGTTGAAATTGATTCTGGTACATGTATTTTACATGAAGTATGATAAAGTATAAATTATATTACAGTTTCAAATCCTATAAATAAAATCACGTAAAACAAACTAGGCAATTTTCTTCAAATTATTACATTTTCAAATTGATTGAAAAAAAATAAAAGCAGATTTAGAAAACATCCCAAGGCAATATGATGTATATAACGCCAAGAAATATTTGATAAACCCATGTAGAAGCCATAGAAGGCATAGAAGAAAATTAATACATCATTTTTTAAACACACCATACAGAAAGTTCCATGCTATTTTTACAAAGTCAAGTATTCTTTGAAACATGCCAAAATCCTAATTGAAAAAAAAAGATCGCTTACTATTAAGAATATAAAAAGGAACTTCTTTTAAGCATATTTTAAATCTTTGATCTACTTACTGTAAATAATTCCTTGTAAGAAGGATGACCTTTGG